>VZRU01000752.1:24546-99004 GCA_013398155.1 Pedionomus torquatus
GGCTCATGCTGAGCTTCTCATCCATGAGCACTCCCAAGTCCTTCTCCTCAGGGCTGCTCTCCAGCCATTCTCTGCCCAACCTGTATTTGTGCCTGGGATTGCCACATCCTAGATGCAGGGCCCTGCACTTGGCTTGGTTGAACTTCATGCCATTTGCACTAGCCCACCTCTCAAGACTGTCCAGGTCCCTCTGGATGGCATCCCTTCCCTCCAGCATGTTGACCGCAGAACCTAGCTTGGTGTCACTGGCAAACTTGCTGAGGGTGCATTCTATCCCACTGTCCATGTCTCTGACAAAGATGTTAAATAGTACTGGTCCCAGTACTGACCCCTGGAGAACACCACTCGTCACTGGTCCTACTCAGACATTGAGCCGTTGACCACAACCCTTTGAGTCTGGCCGTTCAGCCAGTTCCTTATCCACCGAGTGGTCCATCCATCAAATCCATAACTACAATTTTTAGACTGAATCTTTCTGCTTTTACATTCTATCTCAAATTTTGGGGACTGTGTCTCTAAAGAAATTCTTTATTTTGTCAGCCCAGCCCATTCTGAATTTGTCTATTTGCATTGAGGAAAAAGCTCACGTGTTCTTTTAATACTTGGAACTCTGGTTAAAGTTCTCAATGAGCAGACAGTTGTTTGCATCTACCAGTCATGGCTGTTGTATTCTGGTTACGGATACAAATATAACTCAGGATTGTCCTTAGACTGGAAGGTTCATTTTTCTGCATACAGCTTTGCTTTTCCAAATCAGAACTCCTTTTGAGTATTGCATTAATTAATAATACCAGTTAATAATTACGTAAAATTCAAACATTGAGGGAACCGCTTTGTAGTTTTCCTCTTTTCCTCAGAAAATTAAAAAAAAAAAAATCACTAGAGCAAACTTAGGGGATGTAAAATTTAAGAATAATCTTTGAATTTGAAGTTTACTTTCATCTTCAGATACAGATATTGTTACATGTCGGAGTGGTATGATGACTGGTTACGCCTTATGGCAGGTGGTGTGTACGTTGATAGTTAACATAATTTTCCAGTGTGCTTGCAGGAAGAACTCAGAGGCTTTTGTAGACAATATTGTGCAAATGGTTACATTAACCTAAACCCTCTGTATTTTTATGGAGGGTGTACGAAGTTGATCTTACTACCAGTCGTTTTATAGATTCTTTAATGTGAGTGACTTGAATAGTAGCTAATGGATGGGTGGCATCACCATTCAATTTGTAAGCAGTTGGGTTATGTCGGAGGGAATTCCAAAACAGCTATTAAAGATGAATAGCATAAGCCATATGCAATGGAGGAAGCACTTAAATTTTGAGTATTTAATGGATAAAATTGTTGGTGACTGATAATAATTAGTGTTTGTTATTACTGCATGTTGTTTCACTTAACGTGTCTTAATCCCATGGTAGACTGGGTAGCAGCAAACTAAAATTTCTCTTCTGTGCTAGGGAAAGAGATTTTTAGGTAGAGATTTCTGCATTGAAAATAGTGGCTTTCAATATTGTGCTACATGAGCCTGTGTCATACAGACAGTTGGTAACCAGTACATACGATAATGAAGAAGTAGGGATGCTTTCAGAAATTGCTGAGTATTACTTTTAATATTAGTGCAGAGATTATGTTAGATGGACTATATTCTCTGAGGTGCAGGAAAGCAGTTAGACCTGGCAGCAGCTGGAATTTATTTGAAAGAATAGTTCTGTTCAGATTGTATTAAACTGCAGACACATTTTTCAGCCTTATTGAATCAACAGACTATTGATAAAAGAAATATATTCCAGTCCCAGCTGAAGCAGGTGCAAATGTTCTAGGTAATTTAACAGATCGGGTAGTTTGATATACAGAATATTGTAGAGGTTTGGATATCTGTCTGAAAAGGAGCCCCGGTGTTGACCAAACTATATGATGTATTGGCAGAATTGAGTTCTCATAATGCATTAATCTTCATTTTGAAATTCATACCTAAAAAGATATTAAATAATTAGCCTTTTAATAAATGCAACTACTAAGTGAAGATAGCATCTGAGAGGATTGGCAGTTCTCTGGTAGTTTTGGTACTGTGTTAGGAGTGTTGCTTCCCGACATTTAAGTCCTTGGTTTGTTCTGAAAAAAAAAAAAAAAAAAACAATCAAAAATCCTAGCACTAGGAAGATAGTGTCATCGTGCTGACACGTACCTGTCAGGCTCTTTGTATTCCTGTATTTGTCTGTCTAACTCTAAAGTCCGAATGTATTTCTTTCTTGCCCCTTCTTTGAGACCGACGATGTTTTACTTCAGTTGTCTGAAAGCTCCCCTGCCCTGCTGAAGTAGAAGCCCCACAGTCCTTTTTATTTTCCACCCCCGCCTGTTCAAGAATGGTGCTTTCTCCAGTTCTCCCTGCCCTTTCTCTGTAGACTGTGTATTACCATCTCCTTATAAGCCCTTGCTTGTTAGAGTTATTCTTGTTGGAATCTAGGCTACAAATAATCTTTCCATGCAGCAAGTCCCTGCCTCTGATAAATGCAGGCGCAGCCAGCGTCTGGCAGGGGGATTCGTTTGCTGTCAGACCCTTGAATCCTGAATTAGGCTTTTCTGGTACTTTTCGTTTGTGCCAAAATCAAGGATGTTGTGTTTATGAATGCTGCCTGCAATTTTGAAATTGACCTAGTCTATTATTACCTAAATAAATGTATTCAGTTGAGTTATGCTGTAGATTCTTCTGGAAGGCTGCTTACATGAACGCAGTTAAGGCAAAACTAACGCTATATCTGTAAGATTTAATTCTGAAGTGTATTTTAAAAATGTCCTGCAAATGTTCACATTAACTGTAATGTATAAACTGAAAAGACTGCAGGGGTCTGATTTGTGTAAGCGTTTTCCATGGGAATCCCAGTGCCTTATATGGTCAACTTGCTTTGTGGTGTTTCAGTGAAATGAAGGCAGCCATCCAACAGCAGGGGAAAAAAAAAAAAACAACCAGCCCAGCTGGCTTTAGCTTTGTCTATAATACCCTCTTTCTTGGCCTCCTTCAGTAGCACAGTAGCTAATTATTAAAACTAAAAATGTGGCAAGAGCCTATGTAGCTAGTAGAAGAAATTCCTTTTGTGGCAGTGACTGTATGCTAAAGATTTAATGGTAGTTTAATAAAGAATAGTAGCGCGTTGATAATAGAGCTTTGTTGCATAATGAACTTTTGCCATCAGATAAGCTTTACCCAAGCTTGTCGTAAACTGGTGATAATTCCTGTAGTTGTTCTAAACAAAGTTTAGTCGACAGAATCCAGCATGCTTTTTTTTCTGTGTGTTTGACCTGTTTATTAACTGTTTGAATAGATGCTAACAGTATAAACAAGCGCCTGTTGAGGCTTGCATATTAAGGGATTGCTTCAGAGAGATCTGGTTCAGGTTCGTCTGGGAATAGCATCCGAGTTTGGTGGCACCAGTCATTGAAAATGACTACGTTTGCAGTGAAGTGAGCTACCCTGTATTTACTCTCAACTATGAGGATGCACATAAGCTTTACAGTAATTCTCCTTGTGGTGACTTATATACCTATACTTTAAAAAACCCTCTTGGATGAGAGGCTAGATTGTTAAACTTAGTCATATCTCTTTATTCAGATACACAGAATCCTGTTTTACAAGAAGTATGATAAATTGAGAGTGCAAGAACATCAGTACCTTTATTTGGAATACTAATGAAAAACACAATGTGTTTTCTGTGGCAGAAAACAAAACCCAGAGTACTTTGTCACTTACCTACAGTGACGAGAGTAGTACGCAGAAAAAATGCTACAGTATTCATTAGACTTGCAGGGAAGAATTTTTTTTTTCCTACATCTGGGCTGCCTAAGGCCTTTAAGACTCTTTCAGTTAATCACACAGCTCCAGTGCCTCATTTGTGTAAAAAGGAACAGTCAGTCTACTGAGCTCAGTAATAAGTCATCTCTGCTTCTGCTGATATGGGGCATTCCAATCAGCTTTCAAAAAAGCAGCTTTTGTTGTTTGATGTCTTTTGGTCTCAGCTCTTAATAGTCTTGTGTAATGGCTTCAACCCCTTGTACTAGCAGAAAGGGTAACAGCTGATTCCTATTTACTTTCTTCATATTACTTGTGATTCTGTAGCCCTTAATTACATGGTCATCAAAGTCATTTTGTTTTATGCTGTAGGGTTCTGGCCTATTGCGTTCCTCCTGTTCCGGATCATAGTCTGTGGCTTTGATCAAAAGTTTG
The DNA here is from genome assembly GCA_013398155.1 of Pedionomus torquatus. Lineage (NCBI taxonomy): Eukaryota > Metazoa > Chordata > Aves > Charadriiformes > Pedionomidae > Pedionomus > Pedionomus torquatus. Next base: position 28,763 of record VZRU01000752.1, read on the forward strand.
GATCTCTACAAAGTCTATCCTCTTACTGTTTTCAGCTAAGAGCCGTAAAGAAGGATGATGCTGTCTTTTTTCCTTCAGCCATTCGGGGTTGGGTTTGCCACCATGGTAGGGTATTCTGTCAGTTGTAGCTGCCGAATGACAGCTGGATGTTTTTATACTTACTAAGTCTGGGAGAAGCAAAGATAAGGTCTTCTTGGATGGACCAATGTTTTTAATATTCTGGCACTTTGGAGGCTATTTAGGATTTTTCAGAACTCCTTTTTTCAAACATTTTCAGATTCACCACAAGTGTGCTTCAGAGTAAAGCTGATACCCAGCAGAATTTACCAAGACCTGAAGAAAACCTGCGCTACTATACAGTGATACATCTAAGTTAATTTTGAGTATGGTAATACAGAGCATGGAAGCAGTACAGATGTCACTTTGCTGTGGACTTCTAACATGCTAGATAGATACGCTAGTACTATCTGTGCTGTGACCTCTTTCCCTCCGCTAGCACAGAGGAGGAAGCTCTAAGATGCAAAAATAGTGTAGGGGCGTAGGAGTGAGTCAGAAGAGTGGAGGCAAAAGCAAGCTGTCAGATGTGGGCTGGCTGTCAGGATGAAACTGGGAGTTAGGAAAATTAAACGGTAGTGTGGAAAAGGAAGTGAGGAAAAAAGGCTGATGCTCGGAATACTGAAATAATGGAACTCGGGTGTTGGTGTGTTGGGTATCAGGTAATTAATGTTGCCTGGGAAATCTGTGCTTGGACTTAACACGCATTAACCTTTTAATACTCTATTTATGTCATCATACCTAGATTATAGGGCCCGTATAGAGGATTTGCTCTTGGGATAGTTCAGGACATCTGATAAAAGATGCTGCTGCTCATGGGACTTCTGCTTTATCAGTTGAAGGAAAAAAAGAAGAGAATGATATATGGGGTAGGAGACTGCAGGGAAATCTGTGTAAACATTATGCACTAGTGGCTGTAAGTGTAATGAAAGTAAGCCTTTCTTTAAACGTGTGAAATGGTGTATATCCTTAAACCTCAGTTCCACAGTATTTCAAATTTTATGATTGAGTCAGAAAATACGGCTTATGGTGACCTTTTTGTCTGTTTACTGTCTCTAAAATGATAACTTTTGTGGTGGAGGTTTTGTGAAAATCCTGCGTATGCCCCTGAAAGGTGATAAAAGTGCTGATTGATAGAAAAGTCTGTGAGAAAATGAGTTTCTTTTGGAACAAGATTTGAGTAATACAGACTTAACACTGAACAACACTGGACAATCCATAATTTTGAATAGCTGCATGTTATGAAAGCACTGATCGTCTCATAGATAGAATGAAACAAAGTTCCTTTGGCCATAGGGAAATAGGGATCATGTAGGACTGTACATGGGTCATACAATTGTGGGGCCGGTTGCTTTGACTTAGGCAGCATTAATTAAAGTGTTTCTTAGTCCTGAAATATTCGGCTGTTCAGCCTTACTATTGCTTATATATAGGCCTGTGCATAAATGAATATATAATGTCAAAGTAGAGTCCTTAGAGAAGCATAAAGCTTAAGCATGCTTTGGCTAATTTAGTAGTGTAAATTAAGCTGGCAGAGCAGCTTTCCCCTCCAGGAATTCTAGTAGAGGTGTGCACCCCAGAGGAGACTAAGCAAGCTGAAGGCAGTGAAGGTAGTTTTCCAGCGGGCTGGGGAGTGGGTTTCTCTTTTCTGTTCAAGATGGAGGCAGTTTCTTCCTGTGCATCTCTTATGAAAATAGATTGAGAACCAGTTTTAAAAACAGTTTGCATTGCAGGAGCTTTCAGTTTGCAGTATGGATAGTGGGTGATTGAATAGTGAAGCCAGATGGGCCTTTGAACATTTGTCTGAACTGAGAAACCTTAGGAGTCTTCCCTGTCAGGCCCTACCCTTGCTCAGTCCCTGCCAGGAGTGGTTACCTGCCAAAACTCCGCAGCACATAGACTTTCCCCATACTCAGGCAGTGTGTATACTTTTTCCATATCACAGAATGGCAGTGATGGGAAGGGACCTGCAGAGATCATCTAGTCCAAGCCCCCTGCCAAAACAGGTTCACCTAGAGAAGGCTGGACAGGAGCGCATCCAGGCAGGTCTGGACTATCTCCAGAGAAGAAAGGTTCCACAACCTCTCTGGGCAGTCTGTTCCAGTGCTCTGTCACCCTCCAGTTCTTCCTCATGTTGAGATGGAATTTCCTGTGTTCCAGTTTGTGCCCGTTGCCCCTTGTCCTGTCACTGGGCTCCACTGGAAAGAGTCTGGCCCCATCGTTTAGATATTGATAAGCGTTAATGAGATCCCCTCTCGTTCATCTCAAGGCTAAACAGACCCACGTCTCAGCCTTTCCTCATCAGAGAGGTGCTCCATTCCCTTGATCATCTTTGTAGCTCTCCACTGGACTCCCTCTAGTAGTTCTGTATATTTTTTTTTTTGGGGGGGGGGAGGTCCACCTGTTTACTTTAGCACTTGTTCTTACATGTTTCAGGGGAAAACACAATTGGTAAAGTCAGTCACGTTGCCATGACTGGCCTTGAAGCCAGTGTGCTTTTCAACCAGGCTTTCATTTTTGTGCTCTTTGAAAATAATCATCTTTAACCAGCAGTCTGATGTGCAAGAAGCAGACTTTAAAACATTTATGATTAATTTCAGATGACGTGCGTACTGCTACAGTCAGGTAAACAACAGACTTCTGGCTTCTTCTTAGTTCTTTCAAGCTGACACAGACCTGATAAAGAGAAGGCGAACGCATTTTCTGTTCTGCTGCAATTGAAAGATGCCAGCAGTCTCTCAGAAGTCAACACAAACGAGTTACTATGTAATTAGAAATGCAGGGGTTTACCCCTTTCTCCAGAATCCTTTTTAAGAAGGAAGGTCAGAACTGGCTCCAACTCCAGGTGCGACTAATCAATACCGTTCTTCCCTGCCTGGAAAGGGTGTGCTCTTCTTTCTTCCTCCCACCATGATGTTTTCTTCCCCTCCTCTTTTTTTATTTATTTATTTCAATGGGTGGAGAGGGAAAAAGAGTTGTTTCTACCTTTCTGATGAGTTAAGCTGGCTAGTGGAGAGTCTGACAAATGCTTTTGGGAGTGTGCAATTGAGATTGAGGAGGGAGACCGAGACCTCCCTGTTTGTCAACAGTGAGCTCGTGCAGAATCATGCCCCGAGTGATTAGCCTCTGTTAGCTTAAAGGAGTTAGGGTTTGCTGGTTTTATAACACTACCTCCTGCAAGGAGCAGAGTATTGAAATGTAGAAACGCAAATTATCCGATAGGGATGGTATTTATGAGTACTTTGAAACATTGTCGTCTCCTAAATGTCAGGAGATTCTAACACAGAATATTCAAGTGAGGGTCTAATTATTATCAACTGCAAAGTGGTTTTTGTATAATGACCTGAAATCAAGTGTCGCAAAGGAAGAAGATCCTGTAAACTCAATTAGAACACTTCCTTAAAGTGTGTGGTTTTATCAACACTTGACTACAAAAACTTTTACGAAAGGTATCTTCTGCTAACTTTTTAAAAATAGGATTATATGCTGCAAAAGACAATGGAAGAAATACGACAATGTCTTAATTTGGCTCAAGTGAAAGCTTCTTGCAAAGTCACACTGTTGATGAAGTAGTAAGCATAAGTACTTAACCTTTTTTAGGAAATATTTTGATTTTCTGGCACGTTTCTTTAGTGCCTTTTCTTGTGAAACTGATGTCAGAGCTTCCAAAGTCTGGCCTGCAGGACTGAGAAGGTAGAGATGAACTGCTGCAGCATGTGTAAGAATGTATGAATTCCTTGTGCTGTGGCAAAAGAGCAAATGACATGAGTGCTGTGTTGACTTTGGCATGTATACTGTGGGTTACAATTGCTCATCTTAGGTACAGTATTTTCCTGGTGCTTACTTGCTTGGGTAAAATTGCTCTTCAGAAGATGAGTGAGAAGTGGAAAATTTAGAGGTTGCTAAACTACAGGTTTACCTCTACACACTGAGATGACTTGGTTTGTGAGGACCAAAGGCTCTCGTAGAACTTGGAGAAAACACAGCTGTATCCTCACCCTTTTTACTAGCTGTTCCCTAGATGTTTGCAGAGAATGAGGGGATGGCAGGCACCACCTCTTCAGGCAGTGCAGGTCATGCCACACAGAATAGGCAGCGCCCGCAGCTGTGACTCGGAGAGTTGTTAAGTCTTGCTATGAGATGCTGCAGATCCACTGATCATAAGTATTTGGTGGCAGCAGTGAAGGTGGTACAGCATGAATCATACTACACAGACACGAATGCGCCAGGATGGGGCTGGAGTCTGCGGTACTGGAGCACAAGCAGCAGTTGGAAGAAAAAGAAGCTGGTTTTGTAAAACACTGATCAAAGGCGTAACATTCTTAGTATGCTGACTCTCGTAATATAGTGACCAAAAGTCAATGTATAACTTCCTTTTCTCCTGTATCAGAGTAAATATGCTTTTTCCTTCTTTGTTTTTGTCTGTAATGTTCTGAGGAAAAGAACAGTAACCCTGGTTGCAGACGCAGTCTAGAGAAACGCTTCTCAAAAATCCTCAATTTCTGCTGCGTTTTCATGCACTGTGTGCTAAAACACACAATAGAGTTAGTGTTTGATACTTGATGTGATGAGGGACTACTGTGGCCAAAAAAAGGCGTGATATGTTTAGCTCGGCTATGGGGAGATATATGTATCTGATGAGGAGGCCTGTTCAAGTTCTGCCCCTAAGGTGTTTTTGCTAATAATACTTTTGTGAAGATTTATGAACAGTTACCCCGTGTGGAGTCCAACATTCGTCTGGCAAGGGTACAAGCTGAGGAGGCCTTGTTGGACCCATGGGGTTCACAGCTGTGTTTGCTGGTGCCCCAGGTCTTCAGCGTGTGTGTCAGCCAGGGTTCTTCAGTGTTGACCAACTCTGGCTCCGCGGTGCAAGAAAAGCAGCGGTGCTGCTGGTGAAGCTCAGCAAGCCTTTGAGGTAATGTAACTGTGCTGGCACTCTGTTGCCTTCCTGCTAATAAGCCAAATGAACCTCAGTTATTTTTATATCCATCACATGGATTTTTTTATGTGTTTTTTGTTTATTTTATCCAGTATGGCTGACAAGTTAACTTATTTAGGCATCTGTGTTAGTACTTTACAGTGCTGGTACAGCGTTAACAGTCCTCTGCTGTTTCCCAGGTATTTCAACATCTGTTTAGAAAATAAATATTGGCAAACTTGAAGCTTCCCTAAGTTCTTGAATAGTGACTAGAGAGCTGCCTAAGCATACTTGTGGTTTGTATTACCAAGATTTACTTAGTTAAATAGTGAAGTGTGGGGTTTGGGGCATTTTTCTGTATTACTAGTAGACTAGAAGCTATATAATCCTAATTATGTAGGGCAAATAAAACTTTCTGCTTCTTTCAAACCAGGAAGTGGGAGGCATTTGTTGACAAATTCTCTCTCTCCTGTATTATTTATATATACATGCCCTATATCATTGCTAGTTTTTTTCGCCATTCTTAATATGTTTAAGAAATGCTTTAGTATTCCTGCCCTGCTGGCTGCGTTTTTTCATTGATGTTCATAACTTTCCTTTCTAAATCTCTGCTCTCTGTTACTTCACATTTATACTATTTATACTTACCTTTTAAATTCTGATTTTACAGTGATTTTCACAGTTTTATTTAATAAAAAAAAATATTTTTAATTGCTGCCATTCTGTTTCCTTATTTCTGTACTTCTGTAACTTACTAATCAAATTTCTTTGTACAGTAATGGCTTCTTGTCCATGGGATGACTATTCAAAAAAAGAAAAAAAGGACTTGAAGACTGGCCCTTTTAAAATACCATGCATTGCATTGTGTATATATAGCGGTATATACTGTTGTAGATGAGTCTATATAAACTTAGATTATTTGACATGTGGACTGTTGTCTTCCTATCCATTTTTCAGTGTAATTGGGCTGTAAGCGTTTTCCTAGGAACTTGTGATTATTTGCAGTTTCTTCATTAATCTGTCATAATGAGTTTCTAATGGGACAGCCGTACCGAAGTATTTCCTGTTTAGATAGACCAGAGGGAGTCCGGTGTCGAAGCTGGTACTTCTGTCCTGCTCTTTTGGGAGAGAGAAAGTTCACAAAGTGGATGTTTTTTTTACGTTGGCAGCTGGAGAGAAATTGTGAGACGCTTCTGTTTAGAAGTACTCACGGCTGTTTTCTTGTCCTGGTGAAAAATTTGGATACAGTGGAAAGATAGTTGTTGGAGGTGGGGCCGGAATTGCTGCCGGGGCAGAGGAAGCGCACACAAGAGAGCGCCAGGTTTCTCCTCCGCTCCAGCCAGTGAGGGTTTGCTCAGCAAGTTCGTGATGTGGCTAGGCTATTGAAAATAGAGTATTAAGTTACGCTGTGGCAAAAATGCCTTTTTTAGAAGTTGCAAACCATATCTGTGTAGCTGAACAGCTGCATAGCTCGCCTTTGAGAGAGAGGCAGTTCGGTGTTGAATACTTTTTTTTTCTATTCTTTATACTTGACAGAGGCTTGTAGTGCATTTGGTTATCATCTCCTTATTTGTTGTACAAACAGTTTTGTTAACTCTACTAAAACATGGAAATGTATTTCATGTAAGTTATTTTAGAAGATTGTTTAGTAAATTTAGCAAAGGCACAGCATGAGTTCACCCTTATTTAACCTCGACGGGATTCCTGAAGTGCCTAGTCTGTCTTGAATTTTGGCTTTAGGTGTGTTCTGAGTTGATTTTGTCCTTGCAGAGGATTTATTTGAGTCTTGGTGACCTTTGATGCAACTACCTTATGTTTGAAGGATCACAGTGACATTTCTTTGTACAGATTAAATGAGAAAGAAGGCTTTGGACAAGTTGTTCCAAGTGATGCTGTGTGTTTATCGACAATGTGAAATTGTATATGGAAATTACCTGACACCAAATTTTTCAGGATCATCTGTACCTTTTGTGCTTCCATGAGTGATTCCTTCAAACTTTGACAGATCAGAAAGCAAACCAGTTTCATTAGGTTGGATGCTGAATATATTTCTGAAGTCAGAAATGAATTGAGCTGTTTTAAAATGTAGATGTGTGTCCATATGTGTGGACCACAGCCAGTCTTCTCCAAACAGGAAAATTGGAGAGCTGCTGCTTGCTTTATCTGTTGAAAAGTGAAGTTAAAATGCGTACACATTACTGATAAGTGTAAAACATACTGTGCTGTCCTTAGGTATTTAAAATGCAGATTATCAACATGTCTTCTGTGCTGCCCCACTTTGGAGCTAGGCCTCCCTGAGGAGCACTGAGGTGCTCCTTCTGGTAGACCTGGCAAAGGTGGTGTCTTGACACCCGAAGGGTTATGGGCACTGGAAGCTGCAGTTTTCTCACCCTGTTATGGTTTGAAGAGATAAAATCAGTATCAAAACTTACAGTTTTAAGAAAGAGCAACTGTTTGATATTTACCATCACAAGTTTGGCTAATTTCACAAAAACTGTATTTAATTGGCCTTTAGACAGTCCGTGGTGTTCTATTAAAATTTTAGTGAGACTGTTGGAATATTCTGCTTTGATCCTGAACCTGCTATTTTGGATCCTAGATCAGCTTTGAGTCTTTAGTAACATTGACGAGCTAAAAATGCTTTCCAGTTTTATCTAGGCAATTCAGTGAATCATAAGTTTTGATTTGAAAAATTTACCAGGATTTTTATTAGAGAATGATAGCTTTTCTTTACCAAGTCTAGGAACAGAATTCTTTCATTAAAATATGTATTCTTTATTTTAAAATTGAAAATAGAAGCAATTAGTTATATTTCCTGTTTATATGTAGTACTAACTTGATTGGTTTTGTGTACAAAATACAGTTTTGATAAACCAATATATTTACCACATTTAAGATAATTTGATTCATGTTTAAGCAATTCAAAATATTTCTTGGGTATGACATGATTATGTTAATTCTTGTTCATATAAAATATATATGAATCTAACTGGTATATCATTGCTTGATATGCTTAACATGTACTTTTTTATTATGTTAAAATTGAATTTGGGTTGGAACTAGATGATCTTTAGCATCCCTTCCAAATCAAGCCATTCATTGCGGGGGGATATTTACATAGAATCCCCTACATAGGGAGGAAATAAGCCCTGAACAGTATCAGCCATATCAGCTTACTAAAACTGTACTTTACTTCTAATACATTGGATGATGATGAGGATAAAACCACACACGGCAAGTGCTAGTGGAGTGAAGCATTCATAAGTGTGTAGTTGCGAATTTGAGTGTCTTACTGCCTTTTTGTACCTGTAGTCTTGGTCTCTTCTGTTAAAGATGCTTTTCACTATCAACAGTAATATGTAGTAGGAAATATATACACAAAGTTTTTCTTGGTTAGTTTAGTATGTTCTATCAACATGTATATTTTTTTTTCCCTTGGTGGGATGAAAGGTTATCATTGTTTTCATTAAATTCAGTGTTATTGCTATTACTCTACTCAGCTTTGCCACTTTGCTTGGCTAAAATTAGAAAGCAGTGAGAACTTTCCCTAGATCCTGCTAAAGCAGAAGATTACATGTCAGTTGGCGACTAGATCACCAGTGTAGCCTGGAAGAGTTCACAGCGGAGCCCTGATGGATGTGGTCAGGTTTGCTTTCTTCTGAGGCAGTGTGCTGTTTTTCAAGGAACTCAGAGCTGCAGGTGACAGTCACAACCAGAGGAAAACAGGGCAACTCGGCACATGTGGTTTAAATTAAATCCAAGGGACTTAGAAGTGAACAAACCTGTATGTTTATGTAAACAGATTCTTCTAGCAAATTTTGTTGATACCTTTTGGTTTTGCTAAATGATTAATTTGAGTAAGAAAGTGTATTAAGAGACTTAAGTGGCTTAAGAAAGTGTATTAAGCGTATGCTAGGGATTTTGAATTGAAAAGCTGCTTTGATACATGAATTTATTTAGCTGCCCATATGCTAAAAGCAGATGTTTATTGATTAAAAAAAATGTAAGTATTTGAAATACGGTTGACATATTCTTAAATTTGACTGGGACAGAAATACATCTACTATAGGACACTGCCTTTACCTTCTCGAATTTATTATTTGCACATTTCATGACCATGAAATCTAATCCTGTCTGTCAAAATTATAACGATAAGTACTTAATGAAAGCATAGCTGCATAATGGCACTGTATTTTACAGTACGAAAATTTTGTTTACTCCTAAAAGCCGTTTCTTTTCAAGGAATAAAGACTGCTTCTGTGCCTGTCAGGAGGTAAATGTGGAGGGTTGTGTATCTGTGTCCTACAGAGGATGGTGCATGGGCCACATCTGTTGAAATTGTCTCAGAAAGCAAACTGCAGAGGCACAGAGCAGAAGCGTGAGAAAACCATTTGTGAAATGAATGAGTCTGAAATCTGGATTTAACTCCCAAAGTGACAGATTCGGTGCTGCTGTACAAATGGCATAGATTTCAACAGCATGTAGCTATAACGAGAATGTGTCATATGTAATTTGTACATACCTACCAGACTAAGCCTTCAGGGTTCAAAATGGCTTATGGATTTGTACATCATACCAGCTCTAATACTGTCCTGTCAGTCAGATCTTAGTTTCTCCACATCACTCAGTTAACTCATGCTCTTTCACCTGTAGTGTGGTTATAAAGCTAAGAAACCCGAGTCTACATTTAAAGGCAAGTTCTGTTGCTCTACAGAATGTACTAATTTTGTTTTTAAATTGAAGGAAACCAGCATGAACAGCAGAAGTTGTTTCTCAGATGCTTCATGCCATGAATTTCAGGGAGATCCTGGTTTGTGTGAAGTTTAGGTGAAGGTTCCTTTGTGTTCAGTATCTTCAGCAACTTCATGTTGATTTATTGAGCTGGGAGAGAAAAGGACATTCAGGCAAATGGAACTGCTCCAGTATTTTAGTCATTGAATGCTGTTTGGTTTGATCTCTTCTAGAATAATTTTGTAAAGGCTAGCATTTTTTTCCATGACATCTCATTTTCCAGGTTTGTTTGGGGTTTTTTGGCAGGCTTTTTCGAGGTATTTTTTGGGCAGGGTGTCTTGAGAGTTTTCTTTGAGATGAAACAAGTGAATACTAGTAAAGATTAATATTAAATATTCAGTGCGGTAGTTTTAATTAAGTGATAAACTCTACTGTGGGAATTTCAAGTGTTTTCCGAAGATAGATTTGCACACAGCTAAAAAAGAAAACAAATAGTTATTTGAAAGTAGATTTGGATGTAACACTGGGTAGCCTGGAGTAGTCGAGGGGTTTTATGCAGCAAGAGCAGGAAAGCGGGCATTAGGCTGGGTTGTTTTGTTCACATAATGTCTGTTAGAGTGAGTCTCAGTCTATTACTGGGATTGCTAACAGGCATGGTAGCATCTCTAGTTGAAGTAAATAACATATTATGTCCCAACTCTCCTCTTCCCTTCTTGGTGGGAAGTTAGAGGACAATCATTCCATCTCTACTTGAAACGTGCTAAAGACACTTAAATATATGTATTCTATTAATGTTCTGATTAAGAACTGTGATTAAGCATTCTTTAGGGTTTAAATAGCGGGAAGTCCCTATGAAGTCAGTTTTATAACACGTAGATTATATCAGTCTTGATAGTGATAGATTTTAGTGTTTTTCATTATTTGTGCCCTTAATTAAATTTACAGATTTAACTATAAATTACAAACTAGCAGAGCTCAAGGGCATGTAAGTAATTTAGTAGCTCAGTGTAACAGAGAAAACAAGTCAGAATTGTAGTACAGAAATTATATTATGCTCTTACTGAATATTTGGGTTAAACAATTACCGGATTTGTGTAGCTCCTGGTTTTATCCATATATCGGAGCTTCAGTAAAATCCAAGTGAACTTCTATTGAGATATAATCATGTATATGACAAGATGTTTACATGATGTGGAATTATTAGCTAGAGAGCTTTGAGTTCTGGAATGATTTGTCTATTTTTGCCAATGTTTGACAGCTCTGCAGCATTCGAATTAAATAATGATGGTTAATGGGAGCTTGGTTTCAATAGTCTCTGCATGCCTTCCCCATGAGACTTGAATGGACATGAAACATTGCATCAGCTTCAGGTAGTGTTTTCTCCTTAGAAGAGAGCATCTTGCCCACCTGCTTTTGCAGGTGTCTGAAGGATTCTTATTTTCTACACTCAGAAGTGAAATGTTTCCAAGAAAATTCTACTGAGAAAGGTTTGCTGCCCTGCAGTGAGGGAAAGGCTTTGACATTGAAGTTTATGCCAGGATTGACTCATATTCTGGGGTGAGAGAAATACAGACAATAAAGTTCAGACTGCCAGAACTGGCAGAGGCAGAGATGCTCTTGAAATTATTTGTTAAATTGACTTGTTTGATATGGAAACTATCACTTTACAGTTTTGTGTGGACTAACTCTTCAGGATTTTGAATAGGAGTCCATTCTTAGCTGAAAATAACACACACGTGCCTCATACATTATTTACAAACAAGTTAAACAAAATAGCGCTAGTGTAGCGAATGGGTAGTATTACTAGTTTATCAAAAATATTTGCAAGGTTAGCCCTTCCATTTTCACTGGTAAGCATACTTTTAAAAAGTAAAATACATAATCCTAGTATGTTGTCAGTATGCAGAGGTATCCGGTGTTACCCCAGCTCACTAAAACATAGAAGCTGTGACTTGTAGGTTGACTAAATGAACACTGAAAAGATTATACTTAATGTAATAATTGGGCAATATTTGTCATCCATACTAGTAGATTAGTGCCTGAAGTTCTGTTACAACACCAGAACTGTCCTGTCTCTTACCGTAAACATGAACATCAACAGCAGCCTTTCCACCCCGTATGAACTGTATTAAAAAAGAATACTCAGCAAATGTAAAATCCCTCTTCTAGTGATTCCTTAAATAGTAAATAAATTTAGTAATCACTAATACCGCGTGACTTATTTTGTTGGTCGTTCTTATTACCCTTTATCCTGGAAGTGTTCCCGAATAGTCAGTGACTCTTAGAACATTGTCATTACTAATATTAGACTCCTAAGATGTTATACTTTGTACGAAAACATTGGACCTGCAAACAAATTTAAGGTCCAAAAAAAGTTCCTCCTTTGTTCTAGTGGCTGTAACTGCCAGGTTACCTTGAAGCTGTAGCTTGGAAGTTAGACAGAGCTCATGATTTCATTTCATACCCCTTATTGCCACTTCACTTGTTTGTTCTGCGTTCATGATTAATGTGCAGCATAAATAAGTTACCTATCAAAAATGGTAGGTGTTGCTCAAGATTGCTTTAGATCTTTTGGCCAAGTTTCTTTTTATACCTTTTCAATTTGTAGTTTATGGAAAGAAAAAAATAAAAAAGAATTGTGGTATGTAAGTTTATTCTTTTTTTTTATCCCAAGGAGAATGAAGATGACCAGAAGACGTTCATAAACAATGTGGCTAGTGAGCTGTAATGTTCACTCTCCTAACGAAGCCTTTCCCCGTGAGGGTAAAAATCCTGGCAGACTGAGACTGATTCTCAAACCATGGGGATTATCTGGCAGTGCTGAGCTCACTGGTGGATAAGCAGGAGGACGCTGGTGGAAGTGGCAGTTTTTTAAGTTCACGCTGTGACCTGCTTTGTGGCAGCGTTATTTCAGAGGACTTTTCCTTAAACTACCTTTTCATGACAAGTAGTAAATTTAATTCTCTGTAACCTCTATTCCTGTCTCAATTTCAGTGGAAATTGCTGAAGGAGGGAGGACAGCCAGGTAGACAGAGTGAGTAATGCGATTTCCTTAGGAAGTCTGTACAAAGGAGAAAGTAGGCTAAAATGTGTTGTAAATTTAAAAGTGAGAGTGGTAGAAGTGGTTGCAAATTTAGAAATGTGTTCTTTGAAGTGTCAGTTTGAACCAAGAAGCTTTAACGCAGGGTTTGTAATGGGTGAAATTTCACAGTAAAACAAAATCTTAGGGTTTGGATTGTGGAATTAGGACATGAAGATGAGTTACAGAACAAGGCTTCTTCTCTGAATATAAAAAACACTTTAATCTAACCAAAGCAAATATTTTTTCTTTAATCAGATAAAGCTAATAGGTTATTGCTGTCCTTTAGTTATTTATTTGATTTTAAATTCTAATTGCTTTTCTGATCCACTTTAGATCCAGTTCAGCAAAGTATGTTGGCATAGCTATAAGGGTGTGGTATGTGATGGCAGGGGAAACAAGCAATCCAGGGTGAAGAGAACAGAAACTGCTTTTAACCTGCTCTGCTGCTAGGTGGGGATGCCTTCTCTTGATTTGATTCTCGGGTATGTTAACAAAAATGTTAATATCCTGCTTAGTTCCATTGGACTCCGTTCATGAAATAAAGCAAAGGAAGGGATAAACTGTTCTCCAGGCCAGTGCATGAAGTCTTTCTCCTGTTTCCAGCATTCCTACAGGAATTCAGAATGGTTGTTTGGGTTGTTTGATCCCTTTAGGTTTAACATGTTATTCTGTCTGCATATTTTTGACTCCTCTCAGTACGAAGAGTAAATAAGGAAAAATGAGGTGTGGTGACAGAGGTTAAATATACAATGTTTATTTTTTGCTATTAGAGGCAAAACATCTTAAGTTGTGTAATAAATCAGGATATTAATCAGGTAACAGTGCAAGGGTAGGTTTAATCTCTGTGTAGAAGATACTGGTCAAATGTCAAATGTCTAAACCTCATTAGATGGTATTTGCACATTACATCTCATCATTGATGAAAAACAGTAAAAATTGTAGTCCAGTGTAAGGTACATACTGTGTAAGTGCTGCATCCATGTGGGACAGCAGTCTAACCGATTGCTTGTCTCTTTCCCTATAAGATTTCTGATTTTTTTTTTTTTTTTAAATACAGACTTGTTTTTCCTGTCTTTTGGGGAGGAGTGCTCTCTGCTGAATTCTTTGGGTGGTTACTCACTGAGGGACCAAGCATTCTAGATAGCTCTTTGAAAGCTATCTATTTTTAAGGTTGCTTACTAACTTAGGTCTACCCTTCACCTATGTATTTAACACCTGATAGTAAGGAGAGCCATCTGGATCACATTCCACTCGCACTGGGATACGAAGTCATGGTGAATACAGTTAAACTCCAGTATGTTCAGCAGGCATCTGGTGATCCCCTTCCAAGTGATCAGCAAGTATTTCTGGGAAAAGCTTAGAAAGTCTTCATTTACCTACAGTAAATGAAACCTACGGTGGGAATGATGTCTCTGGGACAAGTTGGACCTACCTGGAGTTGGTCTGTGTAGGAGCCAGACGCTGTTATCTTTGCTGGTTTTCTCAGTTCAGGGTTCAGGTGATTGTACAAATAGAAAGCGGTGTTCTTTCCTGGGCTTTAATATACTTCCTCTGAGATTTCATCTCTGTTCTTATCAGAAGAGGTAACCAGCTTTTGTATTATCAACTTCACTTTGTTTTGCTTCCTTTATGACTAATTAGCCTAGTTGCTAAATTAATTCCCAAAGGAAATTAGGTTTATATGATTGCACTGTCCAGCTGTTGTTCTGTTTGGGGCCCGTTGGCTACTTTCCATCAAATTTGGCAGGGTAATGAGTACTTCATGCAGAAATGCTGCCTTCGTACCAATTTGTGGAGGCTGGGAATGGGATTAAGAGACAGTGCATGGGTGAAGAAGAGCTTGGTGGGTGAGCAAACACTTGGAAAAAGCTTTAAGGTGACCTGTTGTTTCAGTAAGTGGTAACCAAGACTCTTGGTGGGAACCAAGACCGCAAAGGAAGATACTGGGCACGAGGGGATGAATGTGAAAAACCGAGATTAACCCTAGAAGGATTTTAGGAGACACAGAAGAGGCTTCCCTCACAGTTGTGACTGTGTATCCTTGGTGCAGAGACCAGGACAAAAGTTGTCATGGGAATTTGTCTTTTTGATTCACTGTAACATCATCAGGACTCTTTATGATTTGTGTGTACGTTGCTTTTTCCTCTGTGATAACTTTCAGGCTGAGGTCTAGAAGGGCAGACTTTTCGGAGGCTGTTGCTTTAAGTTTATCATGGTGTTCTGACAAGCTTTCTTTTGGGGGTTGAGATGTCAGTCTTCAAAAACAGAGACACTTCTGGTGCTTGATAAATACTGCTTTTAGAGACTACAAAGATAGTGCAGTAATGATCAGAGTAGAAATGGAAAAACATTGAGATAAAAATTTTCTATAGCATTTATTTCTTGGCTTTCTGACTTAAGGTACATACTGATAGTTAGATGTCTCTCATATGGAAAGTGCTGAGAGTGATGGGGTCAGTCAAATATCTGCTTGTGGTGCTGTTAAGGGGGGGGAAGGGACAAAGATGTATTTATATATATGTTCTTCAGCAGTGGAATCATTGCATTTGCTTTGCTTCATAAGAAATGCAGTAGTCTTCTCGGAGGACACAGTGAGTTCTCTATAAAATATTTCAGGTACAAGGCTCATTTTTAAGTATTTTTTGTTTGAGGAAGCTCAAAGGTCCTATTTTTTAAATCATACAGCTGTCTTCCATTTCATGAACTTCAGCTTCTGTAGCTCCTGTTGTCCTATAACAAAATTGTTTGAAGATTGTTCAGATCATATAATCAGTTATGAGGAACATTATTTAAGCCTCACAAATGTGATCACTAGTAATGCCAGCACTCTCCCATTTCCATATGCAAGTAAATTCTTTTATTATCTTAATAGTTACTTTTCTATCATCCTAATATATATAATCTCACAGATTGTTTATCTTTGCTTGTCGTGAATGTGCAACCTCTGATAATACATGAGAAGTGTATTTGAGCTCTCCTGATTCTTGCCATGTATGGCACAATAAACTGCCCAAATTTGGTCAAATATTTTTAGCCACTTAGTCATATGTCTTTTAATGTGCTGCATATGTAAGCTTTTGATTCACTTAGCAACGGTATTTTTATGAGTATGTCTTGCCAGTTTTTCTTATGTATACTTGAAAAACGGGCAAGGATTGCTCTGTCTTGGGTTCTGTCACAACCAGATGGTCTGGCTTTTTTGTAGGTTTTTTTTTTAATAGTGCTTATCAATTTTAAGATATCCTCTTTTCACAGATTATGACTGTTAGAGGATTTATAGATACATGAGTATTCAGCATATGGAAATGTAATATTAAAAGATTTGTATTTAAAGATGCTTAGGCAATTTCAAAGTTTTCTGATAGGGGTTTATTTGCTTTATAATAAATTGGTGAATATTATGCTATATAGGATAGCAGTGGTCAGGCAACTTTGATTTCCAGAAAAAATGCATATATGATACGTGCGAAATATGGCTTGGGTAACATCTCTGTTAAGTGTAAACAGCTGTGTTTCTTGAATTTCTTTTCCTCCTAAACTGACTTGTGATGCCTTGCATTTAGTTCCTTTTCATTTCAGTAACAAAATGCCTTGCAAAAAGAGGCGATTCTTTTCTTTCGGAGCTTGATACTAGCGTGTAAGCATCATATGCAGGTGGAAGAAATTGAAGACAATATGCTTGATGTATTTGTAGTCTTTATTGTTGCAGTATTTTCATCAATTATTTTATTAAAAATTGCCGAGTTTAGAGCTGGATATGACTAAAGATAATTAAAAATAATCCTTTAGGAAAGCAGGTTTCAAGAATATTTGAAAAGGTAGGAAAAGTTTTTGAATGTTTACACTAAAAAACGTGGTTTTGTTTTTGAGTGAAAAACAAATAATGCAGGCAGCGGACTGCAGTCTAGCTGCAAGTTTATGGATGAACAAGTCCAGATGAGACTCGTTGTTAAAACAGTTCTGTGTTACATTCTAAACAAAGCCTTAAGTTCGAACCTAATAAAGCAAATGGGGTCAAAGAGGGATAATTTCTTGCTGGTTTTGTTTGGCTGCTTAAACGGGGCAGCAACACATCTCTCTCACGGTGTGAGTGTTCCCTCAGCACTACAGAATAGAGGAAAGCTTTGGGATTTATCTTGGAAGGCACAATTGCTTAAATAAGGAAATCTGATATTTTTTGCCATAATAAAGCAGTATATAATTTTCAGTCTTTATTGCTGTAGAAGTATTCTGAAAAGTAAAATTTATACCTTAATTGCATTTAATCAGAGGCATACTTCTCTAGAAGGATTTAGGAGCCCAGCAGTAAAAGTTCTCGTTTCAGCCTTCTGGTTATGCAGTATTGTTGATTTATTAAGCTAAAAAATTAATCCCAGTCTTGTGGGGTCTAGCTGTTCTGAGTCCTTGCTGTCCTGAAATGCAGAGGGACTTTTCTCTCTGTTGCTCTGCCCTTTTAAGGGCAGCAGTATGGAAGTTGGCAAGAAAACTCACTGAGCACCCTGTGAGAAAAATACTCAAACGCAGAGAAGAAAGGCAAAATAGGAGCCAGTCAAGATGGAGATCTGGAGAACAGCAGTAGTTCTGCATTTGGGCAACAGTGTTTGCTCGGTAATTAAGACGTGCACAAAAGATACTATCTTTGCATTGTGCCAAATTGATCCTCAAGTAAGTTTATAAACAGCAGTGATTAATTGACTGTTAAAAGATGTATGGTGGTATAGAATATGCTGCAGTAGAAAACAGCAGGGGGGTGTTGAAACGCAACGTAGCGTCCCTTTCCATACTCCTTAGTCTCAACTGCACTGTAGTTGAAACCACATTATAGTATTGTTTTCCAAACTGCTCCCCGTCTCTTGGTCACAACAACTCTGCGTCATGGTGTAGCTGTTTGTTCAGTTTTAATGTCCACTCAAATGACTGAGCTGGGCCTGGGATGGAGCGAGGGTCTGGGGGCTTTATAAAGGGAACCGCTTCAAACTGGAAAACAAGGTTGCAGTGGGGATCGTAAATGGCTTCTCAGAAAACCAGAACAAATTTATCTGAGGAAACCGTATTTGTTGTTTTTGTTAAACTGTTTGAATTTGTTTATTTAAGGATTTCTTTTACAAGTCTGTAACACCTGCTGCTTTTCTCTCCAGTTCTTCTTGTCTTGCTGTCAGACCCCAACAAATAAACCCTACTCACTTGTCAGACTTTAAAATACTTACCTTTTTGGATCCAGAAGATACTGCTTAAAGATGCACAATATTGTAGAACACCTTTGACATGAACTTATTTCTTAAATCTTTCTTTCTTTATAGGCTTGTATAGATGATAACGTAGATATGGTGAAATTTCTGGTGGAAAATGGAGCAAATATTAATCAACCAGATAATGAAGGCTGGATACCTCTCCATGCAGCTGCTTCCTGTGGATATCTTGATATAGCAGAGTAAGGCTTTTTTCTCTATTTTTGAAATACATGTATTCTGTTAATACATTGTCAGAGGGGCACTTGAAGCAGATGGCACTCATAATTGTCTTTTTAGTTGCTTCTGGGATGTGTAGTGAGAGAGGATGCTTTTATAATGTGTTTTGGTTGTGAAGTGTGCAGTATGTCTAACCATTTGTACATTGCATTTCTCTTTTTAGCTTTCTGACGTTGTATCCTAGGTAGCTGTAAGATGTAAACATTTAAGACTGTTTGTGTTCACTGTTAGATGATGATTTTTTTTAAATTATTTTCTTCTGTGGAAGAGTTGTTATGGGGGGGAGGATATGGATATATGGAGGCATGAGGATAAAGTACCAATTCACATTTATTAGTAGTCTGTAACATCCTGGGATAAATTTATGTGTATGAGATTAATTTTGCAATTGCTTTTGCAGTCTTGAAACTTTTGGTTTTCAGGAGTGGTATAAAGTGGTGACTTTTGCTAATGATTTTGGCCATTGGGCAAAATCTTACAGTTGAAGTTAAAAGTCTGTTACGGTATTAGTTAAAGCTTACCCAGTACTAAATTCCAGGAGTGTTTTTATTGTTATTCTTGAAGCCTATTGAAGGCCACTGAAGATACGCTAAAATCAAATTTTTCCAGAGGTTGTCTGTTTTAACCTGAAGTAATGACTGATTTGAGAAAACATGTGGCATCTGTTGTTCAGCGTGCTCTTCTGGCAGCAAAGAAGCTAAGAGTGTCTTTCTAGAGAACCTTTGGGTAAACCCAGACTTCATTAATTCTGCTGAACTCAGCGTGATGTCTGATCCAGTGTAAGACTTGTATAAAACATAAAGCAGCATTTTATCGCATAATTATGTTACTGTACTAATTACAGTGGCAAAAGATGGAAATTGTGTTTTGAGGATCGTTTATTGGTGTTCTGTGAGTTTGCAAGGTTTAATTGCTTGAATCTTAAGGGAAAAGAACAATTCTGGAAACTCTTTTGTATATTGTTTTCACTGGGAAAAATCTTTTTTGAGTATTCATGGAGTGAAATGCTTTGTGTATCCTTTTTATAACTGGGACACTGTGTGACTGCTGACTTCTGTAATCTGCCTTTCTACACTATGCTGATGTCTGATGCTGTAATCTCCTTTGCATGCACGCTGGGAGTTTTCACTTGTTGGCTGTACTATGACAAGAATTTCCTTACAAACAGATAATAGAAGCCTTTCTTCAATTTAGTGGAGGTAAAACACCTGCCTTTTTCCACAATAGGAAAAAGTTGAATAAATGTTCTTGGTTTGGCGTTGCAGCCTAAAGTAGCGAGATGTTCATTGAAGAAAGAATGGTGTCCCTTGTCCACAAGGCAGTTTTTCATTGTTGACTTAAGTATCTACTCTGTAATATCGCTGGGGACTACAAACGGGTTTTTATTCTCTCAGACTGGTATAGGACCTGTCTGCATATTCTCTTTAGATATTTTTATTTAAAAATGAAACTATTGGAGTATAATCATGTGGGATGTGGGACATCTAAGCTGCTGGAAGAGCAGTGTTTTTAAGGTGCAAGAAGTTTTGAAGATAAGCTGTTCCACATACAGCTGACAAGGGTAACCTGACCTGAATGGGCCAGTATTTATATTTGATGAGGATCATAGAGTTTAGATTTTCTTCAAAGGGCTCTTCCAGGAGCTCAGCTTCAAATAATTTACAAAAATGACAGCAGTGTTTGTAGCTGATGCAATAGTGGGGGAATATGACAGCATGATACAATAAATTACCAAAGGTTAGAAATCTAGTTTTTGTTTAGCCCATAGTGCACACTGGGTCCAGCACCTGCTTTAGTGACAATACGTCTTTCTTGGAAAGCATGAGGATTCGTAGTTGTGTGCATCTGTGTCTGCCCAGCATCTTTCATTTTTTAGCACCAAATTTTCAGGTTGATAGAAAAAAAAAGTGAGCTTTTAGTTTGGGTGAATTATGAAACTTATATATATATATAGATCTGAAAAAGATTACAGCTAATAGCTTGTCATCTTTCTGTCCTATATGATGGGGACTAGCATTTTGGTACAGAATGTCTTCTGCTCATTTCCTATTCTCTCACAAGGTACAAGAGAGGAAAGAGTCATGGGTTCTGGTGCTTCCAGACTTGTTTAATGAAGGGCTGGGGAGAGTCTGACCAGTGCTTCCCTTTCTCCTGCTCCCATGGAACTGCCTCTCGTGCAGATTTGTAGAGCTTCTCAAATTGGAAACTCAGCAATCTATTTCTGCTTCCTCTGCTGCCATCTTAAGTCTTCTTAGGGCTTTCTTCAGACGTAAATAGCTGGAATTTATTTCTCTTGAAATAGCACAAATGTAAAACCCTCCAAATATCCAAATTTAGTTAACATACTGATTTTGTTTTAAATGCTTGTATTTTTACAATTCATAAAGAAAAATGGGACATGATGGCGTACTTTCATTATTTCAGGTTTTCATGTATCGAAATCTAAAATTATATCTAAGAAAGCAACAGACGAGGAATTAGGAGATCTTATCTGTTATGAAATGCATTTCAATACTTAGAATGTAATTTAGGGACTTCAGGAACTTTAGCATGAAGTATGTCCTCTCTGTGTTGACTCTGTTCACCTTTCAGCCTTAACATTCCTCATGTATGTGTGTACATCACTTTCTAGGCTTAAAAATGGGGGAGTTTAAGCAGAAGTTTTGTTATTTTGCATGGTAACTCTTGTGTGATTCGTGAGTAGGGTATGAGTCCATGAAACAAAACTGAATGGAGCGTGTTGAAGTTCGCAGATCTGCTAATAGGATGTGAAACCTCGGTTCTGCTTTCAAAATGAAAAAAGTCCCAACCGTTTAATCATTACGAACCTTTATAGTAAATCTTCATCATGGTTTTTCTTCTCCTGATACTCGTTTGTCCTCAAAGAATTACATTTGAGATGGTCAGTGTAGCGTCTTACAGAGTGAGCAAGGTTTCTCTGCAAACTGCTTTGTAATTGAATCCATACACAAACAGTTCACACGTTCTTCCTACATGTCCCATCCATTTGCTACTAACACCAATTTCCTATTACTTACGGTAAATGGGAACAACTGGGAGTCATTCCTGTGTTACTGCAAAATGGTGCCTGCCTATTTGATCAGTGCTGGAGCCTTCCCATCTTGCTGTGTTTTCGCCGAACACCTGGTCCTCTCACCTTCTCTTGCTCTATTAACGTACACATTTTCTTAAGTAGCGCCTGCTGCTGCTCAGATGGTCCTGAGTGAGCGCACCCGTTTCCTGGAGAGCTGGGAGAAGTACAGGACGTGTAGGTGGTAGGGAGCTTCTCTGAAAAAATCCTCAATGTCTCTGGGAGTCACCACTTCAGCCATGTTTTGGGGCTGGGCCCATGCTAATTGTTGGTGGGATGAGTGAATTTGTGGCACAGTCCTTACCTGTGAGAGTTTTCATTTTGCTTCTGCTATAACTACGCTGTCTGGCCAACGGGCATTCTATTCCCTGTCGCTCTCATCATCCGCTATGTTCACCAGTCCTATGGCATCTTCTCCCAGCACCATCTCCTGTCGCGTTTCAGTTTTCTGCTCCTTTGGAACAGCTGCCTTTTCTTGAAGATGCTTCCCGTCTCCTCTAAAAAAAGCATCTGCCAGTTGAAGAAATGTTAGTCTTGTAGAAACCCACTTGAGATGAAATAGTTTGGTGTGAAAGAAGGTGTTAGCTGGTTGCAGATGGAGAGTTGTGCTGTAAAAGCAAAAACTCCACCATGCAGGGCAACTGCTCCTTTTGTTTCTCTTGTAATTTCTGAGATCTGTGAATGCAGGGAGTGCTTCAGCTTACTGGAAAATCTTTGAATAGTTTAATTTTGGAATTGCCTACTTAAGTTAGTGTTCATCTAGTTTATGACCGTGTGAATCAGCTTACAAGTAATTGTAGTATGAACGTGTTTTAAATTAAAACTCTTCAAAATTACCAAAACAGGTAGATTTTGTATAGTGTGTTCTCTTTTTGTATTCTTCTCCATTTCTTTTCAGTTACAGAAAGCTTCACACAAAGGAGCCTTTTTTTTTTTCTCTCCAGTGTGTTAGTATGAATTTAAAAGGCAGCATCAAATGCTTTGAAAAATTACAGTTATGTGGAAACAAATTTAAATGCCATAGGACTTCATCAGAAATTTTCTGTGCCTTCTTAAGATGATATTAGTGGCTAGGACCCTTAAATTCACCTTTGTAAAACTACTTAGGTGTATATAATGATTTTTTTTTTATCTGATAGATCTCTTCTACAGTTTAAAAGCTTGTATAGTGTCTCAGTATCAGGGAATAAACAAATTCCATTTTAGAATGCACTACTTTTCCTTCTATTACATTTTTTGCAAACAATTTTAAAATGCTTGCTTTCTTATTTCTCTGTTTTGTGTTGCATCAGACATAATCATACAAATATGATCTGGTTCAGCAAATCCAGGAAAATAGTTGGAGACTGGAAAGGTATTACAGGAAAAATAGCATGTATTTTCCTTGTTTTCCCTGAAGATGTGCTCACTTTTGGCTAGATGTTCAATTGATGTTTGGCCTAAGTCAGTATGGTTTCTTTTATGTTTGAGAGGCATGTTTGGCACGTGTATTTGCACATACAGACCATAAGACTCAGCACAGTTTCAAAATACACGTTCTTTAGTTTATGAGTTTTAGAGGCTGAAGCATATGATTACAGTTAGAAAAACTTCTTAAGTTCAGAGCCTGCTCACTCAGTTAAGTTCAGAAGAGAACAGCAGCTTGAGCAACTCTACTGCTCTGCTCACTTTCCTTCCTGCCCAGTGTTTCCTATGTTGCATCCCCTCCTTCCCCTAATATTTAAAGCATATTTTTAAAAGCTTGTGTGTAACCACTGCCTTATTGCTGACACCCATCTGTTTTTTCAGACTGTAGATACCTGAAAGTGAACCCAGCCAAACTAGTTTGATGAAGTCTCAGCAAGACATTGTCCCGAGATCTCTCTATTTTAGTAACAAGTCCATTAAGGCAAATTGAGTGATGGCTGTCACGGAGGAGTGAGAGGCAGTCCTGCAAACCTGTAGTTGAGACATAGATATTCAGTGATACGTGGATTACTTGCAGCTCTAATTGCCTTGTGGAGACTGCTGTGGGTACTGGGTGGTGGGTAGTGATTCCTGCTCACGGTAGAAGGACAGGACCAGCTCTCATCCAGGCCACAGCTAGTACAGGGAAATCAGTACAGTCTCACAATATGCTTCATGTGATCTAACTTGAGACTGACGACGAAGCACACAGTTGTTCCTTCATCTCCTTGGTTTTCCCTCCTCCACAGGCTTTTACCCCTTCTCTTACATTATCTAATGATCACACAACAATGTGGGAACTATTAGGCTAAGACTAGCCTTCAGGGGGTTTGGAGGGTTTATGCTCTTTTTGGATGAGGGAGCTGACCTGGCTTGCCAGCAGCCATTGGCATGGATATGTGGGTATTTAAAAAAAAAATAAAAAATCTGGGCTGCTTTGCAGACCTTGCCTGTACCTCTGATCAGAAGCCTGGTTGTGGAAAGCTCTCTGCTGAGGTGGAGTCCTCACCTTCATTTCCCTCCTCAGAAGCCTGGTATTCTTGAATGTTCTTCCATGGTATCTGAGGATGGTGGTGCCACAAAAATATGTTTCAAAGCAGTGGTTTCTAATGCATTTCTCTCTAATTTTTAATAACTTGAGTACCTGGAGCTATTACTTACTGGACTGTTTTTAATCTAAATTCTTTTAGCGTAACCCTAGAAGAGGAAGACATTACTTAGGCAAAGCAGGCTGATAACAATGTCAGGGAGGGTTCTCATCTCCTTTAGCTTTGTTCCCAATTATGTTTTTACCTAACTGAGTGTGGAGCGATCTTACTAGTGTTACATTGAAAAATGGACCTTTGGAGGATAACCAGAAGTTTGGATTTGTGAACAGTATGGTGAAGTCGGTGGTCTGATGTAAACCACATGCAAAGCGAGTATGCAAACCGATACGGAATTTGGTCTGATAAAGGCTCTACAAGGTGAATGAAGCTTTTGTTAAGATGCAAGATGTTACTTGAAATGACACAAGGAAATGTTAACCGGAGGAGTAGAATTAAGGAAAAGGACCAAAGATAAAACTCGATACAGCCAACACAGGAAATGAGAAGAGGACTTCAGACAGATATATTATAAAACAAACGTGACAAAATAAAAGCAGGAAAAGAAGATTTGTTCTCATCAAAAGGAGAACAGGTCTTCTAGAAGAATGACTGATTTCTTACAAGTTGACAGTGGTAAAGATGTGATGTTTATTTTGAGAGCCGTGAAAAGGTCACTGCGGGCTGTGGAAGCAATTAATTCATTTCTGTTTGCTGCCTTGTTTTTTTTCTGGGAAAACAGATTGGGAAAAAGTGTTAATTAAAGTGTTAAAAGAGAAAATATGCTAGTATGGTAGTCTCTCTGCCTCCCAGTGAAAGTGCCACGCTTATTCTTTATTATTTCTGTAAGGAAAAAGCTAAATTCCTTTAGAGAAAATGATAGAGAAACTTGGAGATCAGTGAGCTAGTATCAGTTGGCATTTTCTTTTATGAAGATGCATTGTAGCATTATACTGTTTTCAACATGTTTTTGCTGCATGTATGTATGTCCTAAGAATAATGAAACACTAATTAAGTAATTAAGTTGATTAGGTTGATGGTGAAATTCCCACTTTAAAATCATATCATTATGTGGTAAAGTTTAATCTTTTGTACTGTGTAGTTGTGATCTGATGTTTTGATTAAAAGCAGCTGGCAGAAATACACAGTACGATATGATCGATGGGTTAGAGGTAATTATAGGACCTAATTGATTTGATGCGTGTTTGTTCAACTGCCGGAGTTGAGGAGAGCTGGTCACTACAGGATGCACAAGGACAGTGGGTGCTCTGTAGCTTGGATTGGATTGTAGGTTGAATTACTGTGTGCATCTCTACTTGTGACCCTAAATATTTTTTAGTAAGTGTATTGCATTTCTGTTCTTGTAAAGGTAAATCTAATAGACCTCAAAGCTCAAGAAGTACCTTCTTCAGGGCCATATGATTTAGTGGAAAATACCTTTTTTGCTTTTAATAGTCTTTAGCAGTTGATTGGATCTAGTGAAAGATCAAGGGACTGACACCCAGTGTAAAGCTCAGAGCATTACACTGGTTTTTGGCTGAAAAATAATTTAAAATTTCAGTTCATGTCTAAAAAATCACCATCATGTCTTGAGAAGTGATATGCATAGGAAAGATCTGAACTGTTTTATCACAGAGCATTGGTTTTGCTGGTGTCCTGAGAACAATTTCGAGTAGATATCTTTGAATTCTGAAGTTAAATGTGATCATCTGAGTGATACATATGGAACCTGGGAGCTCAGGTGGACTCCTGAGAAATGAAACACATCAGGTCCTCCCTGGATGATGGCTCATGGCTGTCTGTTGCCACTGATTGACTCCTATTTTCTGAGTATGACTGGAATATGGGAGGCAGCTCTAGGTACACGAGCAACCAGGTTTTTAATTAAGCATCATAATGTCACTTCTGAGGGCCTCATCAACTAATTAAAAATTCTTGGTTTAGAGAGAGGAGGTGATAGTTTCTTTTTATGCAATGGAATCTGTGGAATTGTTAGTTCCATTAAATACTGGATATAGTATTTATTCAGTTATCAGATACAAAAATGATTTAATTCATAATCATGTCCTTTTCTAGGAGAAAACACGGGTGTGATGCAGGTTGTCACTTCTGTGTATCTCAGTTATTTTCCTTCAGCTTTTTTTTCTATTCTGAGTTTGACCCTATTCTGCTGCATATGGTAGATTTTCTAATGACACTAAAGCAACTTATGGCCTACTTATCCTTTCTTACAGCCGTGTCTTTTGTTAGATATCCTAAACTACGTCATTTCAGTGCAAGTGATCCTCATCTGTGTGTATTTTTCTAGTCTTATCCGTGACTGAGTCAGGATAAAAACTGCTTGAATTCTTCTGAAATCCATGTAAATACAGTGTGGTATTGCTAGAGACATAAGGCTGCTGTGCATTGATGAGAATGAGTTATTTGGATACAATTCAGATACTAAGACACAAAAATACAGTGGTTTTGTTATAAACAGCAGATATAGCAGGAAAAAAGTATGAAAAAGGAATTACTTGAAACCTTTTGATTATAAATGAGGTACTGCTTACCAAATTTAAAAGTAAGAGAAAAAAATAAACAATGAGAGTTTCTTTTGGAAGAAATGTGTTTTCAAGGAAGCTCAAAGTGAACTGGACAGGTAAACAATTCCTGTGAATTCCAGATTGCTGATACCTAGTGAGGGGTCAGACCGAGTTCAGTACTACTTGGTGATGCTAAAATCTGCACTGTGATTGCAATGTTGCTTCACTTTATTATTGCATAATATAATTACAAACAAGGTAAGTTCTGTGATGTAGTGATTATATCTATGCAAATATCTGTTTGAGCACAGTAAAAGAATTGATCTTGTTTTAAATTTTTCTGATGTAAATGCCAACACATGGCTGTTGGAGGCAAAAAAAGGTTGTTAACCTACGTCCATATTCAAAACTTCCACTGAAATAGAAAGCTGAAGTTAAAAACCAGAATTTGCAGTGCTACTATAGCCAAATCTAGCAATGCTACTCTTGGCATAAAGCAGGAGGGACAGTGAGCTAGTACTGTGATCACCTCTGATGGGTGAGGAATTAGCTGAGGAAGGTAGGCAGCGACATGGTTTTCCTTCTTCCTCCTCCTTTTCTGCCTCCATGTTGTTGTTACCCCTTCTTTTTATCCAGCGTAACTCAATCCCAAGCATTCACCTCGATGACAGTTCTGTAAATCACCACGAATGCTTGGAGAGTTGCTACAGGAAAGCATCCTGAGCTAGAGTTACTTTATGGACTCCTTTGCAGCTGCAACACGGTATTTTTTCAAACTCAACCTTCAGTTTTGCACTAGAGTGCAAGAAGGATAATGAAGGTTAGATAGATCAGTCTTTATGGAGAAAAAAACCTCAACAAAACGTGTATTTTTGTTGTCAGACCTCTTAATGTTTAAAAATTTCTGGTACCTTTTGTGAATGTTCATCTGGGTAATTCTTTGGGAATTAAGGTTTTTTAGCTTTGCTTTTGTTTATGAAGTTTTGTGAGTTTTGACAGCATTTGCTGTAAAACTCCCTATGCCTTCGCTTGAAAACCAACATATTCTTGCTAGCAAGCATACAAAGTATTTGTTTCTTAATTTTTCAAAGCCAAGGAGAGAAACACTGGTCCAAAAAGCATGTAATAAAATTAACACGTGGTACGCAGCTTGAAAATACTTTTTGTTTCACTTGCTTTCTTTCCTGCTGAAGGTTTTGCCCTGTATTCATCTTGGCATTACCAGGCCCCAGGTCATTTTTTTTCTTCTGTTGTTTTTTTTTTTTTTTTTTTTTTTTTTTTTTTTTTTTGTAAATAGGATATAGCCTGTGTTCCCCTATATAACATTCCTCGTGTTTCCTACTTTCCTCTTTCCCATCACTGTTTACGTATACCTAAACATTGCCCTGCCACCTCTCACATGCCTTTCCTCTGTATGGATAAGGTAAAATATGAAGGCTTTGTTGCTTTTCATACGCTGCAAGTAGGAATTTTCCCTATCCCGTCTTTGCACCATTAATGTTTAGGTGGCCGCCTACATACACATATTTCTAGAGCTTATTGCTGGATTTTTTCAGAGGTTTCTTGGAACACGGGAAGGCTAAGACTAAGCAGGTACAGTTATCTACACTATTTCTTCTATGCTTCTGCATACCAAGAAGGAAACCAGATATGATTCTAGTCCCTGTGCTTCCTTGGGGGCACGAGTTGCAGTGGAGGCTAGGGACAGCCCGCTGTGTGCGGAGCTCAGTGCTGGGTTGGAACCTCGAGGGCTGTTGAGTTCACAAACATAAATATGTTTTTCATATAAGTACGGTATTTAAAACTGACAGAAAGTGCTGTTTGCACAGGGGCATGTTTTTTTCTCATCTTTGTAGCATGCTACTTTGATAACTTTGGGAGTATTTGAGACTTCTGAAGCAAAGATGTGTATCTGTCCAAGTTGCCTTTCATAACAGCTTCGCCAGGGAGAATCGGAAGCTGGATCTGCTGCTATCTGGAGGAGCTCTTGCATATTGAAGGATATAAAAAGGTCTTTTCAAAATGCATAATTTAGAAAAAGACATATGCTGAAATCTGGATTAAACTGGTGAAAATTGGAAAGAAATTCACTTCCCATTTGCTCAGAAGCATTTAGCCATTTGTTTCTCAACTATATTTTTTACTCATTTTTTTAAATGTCTCTACGTGTCTGAAGTTCTCAGTTCATGTTCTGCAAGAGGAAATCATAAATTCACCTCAGATCTCTTGCTGATATCAGCTGTCTTAAAAACATCACTCTCATATATCAGGAGAAACAATTATCTATTTTTGCCAAATAATCTTAATTGGCCTTATTTAACTTGCTGTTTTGCGTAGTTGCTGGTTGATGCTACTGCTCATAGGGGGAGCATTTCTATACAGAAAGTACTGCAGCATTTTTTTTTTCCAAGAGAGATATGAGTGAGAATCTTCTGGAATTTGCAAAGAAACATAACCTTAAAAGTGCCTGAGTTTTATCATTATTTGATTTTAATTTAAATGCCATCACAGAAGGCTGTCTTGTTATGTCAGTCTCTATTCAGCTCTAAATGATTAGAGGCAGAAGGTTGAACACAGCGTGGGATGGCCTTTTGCAGAGTGTCTGAGTAAGACATCCCTATGAGTTCAACTTGATGATTTTCAACTCATTTGATTTATTCTACATCAGTCTTAAAATCAGCCAGGAGAAACTGTTATTGGCCCAATCATATTTGTACAGCTTTGGTTCCAGCACTGCACGTGGAGCTTTCATTTTCTTATGTAAATTGTAGATCAGGGAAAAAAGACAGCTGCAGGAGTATCTCAGCTGTGGAGCAAGGGGGACAAGGGAAATTTATTTGTAGGTTGTCACTAAAGAGGGTGAGGAAATCTCTGGTTGTGCAGAGCAGAGTGGCCCCAGCCCAGGGTAAGCATGGCTCCTCTGTGCTTCCTGAGACCTGCCCTGTGGTGTGGACATTTTAACTCTCTCCACAAGTGCATACAAGGTCTACAATATAGATTTCAAAAACAGTAAAATAGTGACTATCTCATTACATGTATATGGCTTTTGAAATACCTATTTAAAAATGAGCATGACAGTGTGAGGGTGCACGAGAGAGTGTTTGAGGGGCAGCTGGGTATTGGATACTCTGCAGTCGTATTCAACTGACTTAAAACTTGCCCACTGACATGGGTTATGCACATACTATGACCACAACAGAATTGAGCACAAAGTTGTTGTAATGCTATTGTATTTGCTTGAAGTTTGTATTAAGAGGTTAAAAAAAGGGAGGGGAGGAGGGAGGAGCAGCTAAGCCTTTCTTTAATATCTTACTTTGAGAAGTGCACCTTAAAAATTCAAGGATCACATAGAAGCTGTAATTTTATCTCGATATGTTGTATATGCAGGTAGGTATACCTTTGCTTGACTGACCCCTAAGTATTATTTTTGCTGCAAACATGAAAAAACAAAACAAACCAGACCCGAACCAATAGCACTTTTGAGATGGGCTGGGGAGCTTGAGGTAGCATTTCTACTTCTGTCTCAGTTAATAACAACATCGTTAAGAATTTAAATTTGAAGTGAAACTTTTCTGTGGTGAGAAAATATTTGAAGAAATATTCCCAGTCTCAAAGCAATAGAAGGTCTGAGAAGGTTCAGGTGTTACAGTGTGCTTCAGCTGGTGTACTTCAGCTTAAATAAAACTCTAAACAGCAATGTTAAATATCTCTTGAAAGTCTAATTTATTGGCCAGATTTATTATTAATAATTTGAATTATTTACAAAGATGTCCTTTTAAAAGTGTATTGCTACTTTGTATTTTAGTAAAAATCATTGAAATAATTCTGAAAGACATTTGAAAGAAGGCAAATTCAAATACATATGAAAAACTTACACATCTTTGGAATTTGTTTTTTGGACTGTGGGGCAAGTTTTTTTTTCCCATTGTTTGTTTCTTCAAATGATGGCTTGCAGAACTGTGTGGGCACAGGGACGCTTTTTCTGTCTTTGCCTCCCTGTTATCATTTGGTAAAGACACTCATGGCATTCATTTGAACTACACCGTCTATGGATTTTTAAAAAAAAGCAGCTGGGTTTAGCTGGAATTTCTAATTAGTTACAAGCTGTTGAGAGACCGTTTGTGCTGTTGGTTGGTGCCCCTGCTAGCAATTAGGCCCTGTTTTACTAGAAGGCCACAGTGTGAACGTGTTTATTTTAAATGCATATACATCAAGTTCTCATCAAGAGATTTTTTAGGAAGGTCTCTCTCCTCATATTTTAGAGCTTAGAGACTGCCAGCCAGTCTTCTGACTCCTCTGAAGGGACCTCTTGTTTT
The DNA here is from genome assembly GCA_013398155.1 of Pedionomus torquatus. Taxonomy (NCBI): domain Eukaryota; kingdom Metazoa; phylum Chordata; class Aves; order Charadriiformes; family Pedionomidae; genus Pedionomus; species Pedionomus torquatus. The sequence goes on from VZRU01000752.1 coordinate 59,479, forward strand.
CACTAATCTCCAGTGAGCTTGGTAAGCAGTTTTTAAGGAACTGAATCAATTCAGCGGCCACTTCTCTGCCCTGCCTTGTGCTTGCCACCCTTCTGGTGACCTTCAGGTTCAGCGAGTACTTAAAGTTAATTATATCCCTAATGACTTCACAAACTTGTTTCCAGATATTGTCAACTGGGGCAAGGTTCGAATGTAAACATATGCCCCTCTTTCTGTTGCTGAGGTAAATAATATTAAAATGTTATCTGCAATGAATCTTCTTGTCTGCAGCTAAAAAAAGTTAAGTAAAACCAAAGTTTGAGCGTCTTCCAAATTCTAAACTAAATGCTTCCTAAATTCGCAACTAAAACTCAAGTTTGGATATAACCATCTTCAGAAAGAAGCGTCTTACTCTCTGTTTACTTTGTGTCTCTATACATTTTGTTAATATACTTACACAAACACAAGTCCGTTGTAAGGAGTTGTTTGGTTGTTTTTAATTCAGAGTGTAGGCCAAGTAGCTAGGTACAATTTTTAACCTCCACATCCTGAGCTTGGTTTTGGTATGGACTGTTTGGCTTTCTAACAGTAATCCCAAAGGGTTGTTATTTATTGTCTCGGAGATGCTGAGATGCCACCCCTTTATGAAAGGTATTGAAATGTATTTTTTGTAAAATGATGGGAGATAGTTTTAGTTTCACAATAATTATACAATCATACGATCATAGAATGCCATGTTGGAAGGAACCTCAAGGATCATCTGGTCCTACCGTTCTTGGCAAAAGCTTGGTCAAGACAAGATAGCCCAGCACCCTGTCCAGAAAAGTATCCGGTGATGGGGAATCCACTGCTCTCCTGGTGAGATTGTTCCAATGCCAGATTGTTCTCACTGTGAAAAATTTTCCTCATACGTCCAATGAGAGAAAATAAATACCTTGTGGTTTTTTCAGGGTTGTTAATTTCAGTCTATAATAGCTATTGAGGAATATACAGCAGTGATTGCTAAAAGACAGATTTCAAATAGAAGTATTTTTGCCTTCATAAAACAATGGTTTCACAAAGCAAACTTGTTCTTCCAGTCTTACCCAGACTGTGTAATGCTTGTCATGGAAACATCAGGGCAAAAGTTTCAGCAACAGTTCTATTTTCCTGCTCTTGTCTTTCCTAGTATTCCTGGAGTACTTGCAATTCTCTATACTTAGACCATGAGCGTGTCTAAAAGAGATACCTTTAGCTTCAGTATCAACACTTGAAAGCTTTATCTCCAAAAATAAGCATGGTATGGATCAAAGTGCTGTTTCCTTCTTATTTTTGTACATTTTGAATGAGCACTCACAGAATATTATATAAATTCTTGTTGGATTTTCTGAGTTACACTTCTGTAACTCTCTGTTGAACATGGTTATTTTGCAACAAGTGAGTTACAAAAGACACAAATATAAGTGCTATACCAAAAAGTTTTGTAAGTAGATGATGGTAGGAGTCCTATATTTTTCCACTGCATCCAAAGTGGAAGTTTGTAAAAAGCAGCTTTTTTGGACATGGTACCGAGGGACATGGTTCTGAACTTTTTTTTTTGCACAGCTCTGGTTTCTTTTTCACTGCATACATGTAGCTGTATCAATCAGGTATCAGCTGAGGGCATACAAGCTATATTATGTTTACCTGCTTCAGAAAGATGAAATTTCAAGATGACGGTAACACCTTCTTAATAAAGATAAAATACAAGCAATTACTTCTGAGTTGATCTTTTTTTCCAAAACATGGATGATTTTTAAAATATGCATGCATACCTGTATACGATAATACGCTGTTGTATGTGAAGATTTTAGCATACGGTATCAGAATCTAAGAGAAGTGTCAAACACGTCTGTATTTGAAGTCATACTATAATTCAGGTTGAAGTATGATTTGTTTGGAAAGTAACTTTTTTGAAAAACGGACAAAGCCTTCTGAATTTTAGGATTATTCTGATGCTGGCTCATGTTCAGCTACCCCTTATAAACTCAGAGCATCGTTCTGTTGGTCTTGTTTAGCAAATCTATTCCCTTTCTGTATGTGATGCAGAGTTAAGTTACCTACACATCTGAAATGATGGCTTTCCTTTCCCTTGGTAGCATGAGGGTTCCTAATAAAAAGTACAGTCCTATAGGCACCAGACTGACTATATGACATCTGAACCCTATCATTGCTTTGCTTAAACTATTATTATTGTAAATGACATTAAACAAATGCATAATTTTTTTCAGGACAGGGTCATCTGTTACTGAACGATGTGGAAAACAGAACAAACATGTTTCACAACCAGGCTTAAAAGGGGTCTTTAATTATTTGGATTTTGAATAATTTGGCTTATACTGAGCATTGCTCTTTCGCTATTAATTTGCATGAAGGGATCACTAGTAATTTGAGGGGAGGCCTTGTTGGAGTGGCTGAAGGAAAGTTGGGAAAGGACCGTTCTCACTTCCCAGGTGAGGAGCGTGCTGCCTTCCGTCTTTCTCCATCTCCATCCCTTTAAATCCTTTGAACTCGGGGCAGGTTCACCCAGCCTTCCTTTGTTGACCCAGGAAAATGTAAGCACGTGCAAAGGGGAACTCGGATAACTCTACTCCTGCCCTGCTAATCCCCCTAGCTCTGCTGATCTGATTTTGTTCTGTAAGCAGCTTAATTTTTACTGTTTTACTTTAAAGGATCTCTTGATCTTGAAGTTGTTCCTATATCTGAATAGTAACTTTCCATAATGCTACTACTGTAGCCTTTTTTTCATTCCCTGCACTTTCTTAGGTGTTGTTCTTTTTATCACGTCTGTAAGTTATTGACCCAGTTGGCCAAATACAACCACTTCAATGAGATATGTATTTTCCTTACAAAATTTTTCCCAACAGGTAAAAAATAGGTTTTTAACCATTACACTTTTAATGTCTGTATTAGAAAAAATAGGTTGAAAGCACATGGATGTTGACTTGGGATTTTTTTTTTAAAGCTATTTTTGTCAGTGGTCAACTTTGGTTTTGAATTGTAAGAAAGTTCATTTCCCCACTGCTGGTTTTGCCTGTTCAGCAGACACCCGGGATAGCAATTATCTGATGTGTAATCTGGAAGGCTGTGTCACTGTTAAAACAGTGCAACTGGTATTCTTGAGAAATGTTGTTACTTTATTAAGTACTTGTATTAATTTTTCATTCCCACAAAAGTTAAATCCGTAAACTGGAGAGAGATAAGAGTCACAGCGGCACTCTTTTAAGAGGAATGGAATAAAACCAGCATACCGACATCAAAGTTAGTGGTGCAACTGATGATGCATATCCCAGGAGATATGGTTACACTTCTGGGAAGTCATTTCCACTCTGCAATCCATCAGTTCTTTCCTCTTCTTGATGTAATTACAGAGGTCTAATACCAAGTGCTATTTAAAACATACATTAAAAAACAGAAAAGTATGAGAGCACTTACGCCGAATTATCGAATAAAGATAAAGAAAGTGTGATCCTAGATCTAAAATCTGTTGCTGTTAATTGGCAGTAGTTAAGCAGAAATACTTTAAAGCGTTTTTATTAGTGTTGGATTAATTTTGTGATTGGCTCCTGCATAATTTGGCTTTCTGCAGTAGTGAGGTTAAGAAAGCACTTTTGATTTCATGCACTTGTTACCTAATGGCTGACTACTTCTTCGAGTCTGAGTATTTCCTGATTATTTTTTTTTCTCAAATATATAGAAAGAGTAAATTAAGCTCTGCAAGGCAAGAGGTATGTTTGCTCTCTTTTGTTTGTGTAGAGCCATATCATGGCTCAAACTGTTGAATTTGTTATGGTAAGTGGAAATGTTATAATCAAAAGGTGTTAGATTAATCTGTATTGATGTTTTAATTATTATTCATTGTCTACTTAGAAACAGACTATATGTTAAGCTATAGGTTCTCAAAAACATGATAGCCTTATGGTTTAATACAAAGTAACAATCTTTTTGTGACATAATGTTAGAATTGATCCATTTGATTTAATTTGAAATTCAGAAATAAATTCCACTGCGTCTGGATTGTAGACTCCCAAGACAGTAGTACTTTATGTAAGAAAGCAGTGGGGTTGAAATACAGTGTGAAGTCCTGTGTCCTTTTTTCCCCCTCCTCTTTCCCCACCAGAAGCTGACCTTATGAATGCTTAAGAGCAGAGGTGATTCTGGTTTCGTTAACAGCTGCCTCAGAGACCAGGAGTCATCAGTATGGCAAAGTATGGAAACATAATGTGCCACTGAATTTGGAGGTTCTAGGAAGAGTGGTTTATGCATATCATAGAATCATAGAATGGTTAGAGCTGGAAGGGACCTTGAAGATCATCGAGTTCCAACCCCCCCTGGCATGGGCAGGGACACCTCCCACTAGAGCAGGTTGTTCAACAGCTCAACCAAGTCCGGCCTTAAAGACTTCCAGGGATGGGGTATCCAACTTCTCTGGGCAACCTGTTCCAGTGTCTCACCACCCTCACAGTAAATACGAAGAGTATTTACCCTCACAGTTTAATACAAAGAGGTCGTGGGAATCAGTGGTTTGACCTCTCTGTTAGCCTTGTGTTCGTGTTTATTCATCATCTAACCATTTTCTTCTTTCAGTTCTTGAAAGTATATATTTAAATGTATCAGGAGTCTTTGTGGCAAACTGAAGAGCAGAGTGCTATTTGTATTAATGGGTATTATGGTGAAAAGACATACAGATGTTCAGGGATTGTAGACAGTCACAAGGTTTATTTACTTAGACCTAATGTAGTTGTTTCTATGACTTGTATGTGTGCACGTGTATACCCATCGCATGTGGTATCCTAGTGGCTGCTATGGTTTTTTGCATCAGATTTCCTATGTTGCTTACAGTTTATTTTTCTGTTGGCAGGTATTTAATTAGTCAAGGAGCACATGTAGGAGCTGTTAATAGTGAAGGAGACACTCCATTAGATATTGCTGAAGACGAGGCAATGGAAGAGCTGCTTCAGAATGAAGTAAATAGACAAGGTAATTTTGACTGTGGAAGCGTGGTTTTGGCTATTGGACACTAAAAACACTTTTGAAACCTTATGTTAAATTAAAAAATCTTGAAGTCACCGATTTGTTTTTTTCTAGAGAGAATTGTCAATACAATACAAGTACAGTGCTCAGGCTGTCTTCTACGTGTTTTTCCTCAGCCCAGCCTCTTGTGAAGAAAGAGGTCAGAAGTATTGAACCCAGGGACTGATTGGATTCCTGCATTTGTTTAATAGAATTTAAGTGATATTCAGATACTCTGCATGGTATTCAGTGCACCTGGGAATAGACTTGTATATCTAGAAGTATATAATAATGTATTGATGCAGCTGTTGGTAGTCTGTGTATCTAAAGAAATTCCTGCCTTAGAGAGGAGAGGAATAGGCACTTTTAGAATGACTCGGGTGTCAGTGTTAGGAGGTGTATCCCCCCCTAAAGTAGCTGTTTCTTTCCACTGAGTACAAGAAAACCTAAAATAACTAAACCAAGAGTAAACAGCTGTACTCTATCGCATCAGGCACCCTTTGTGTCTAGCTCTGACCTTTTGAATGCCCTTCTACAATGCCAAACGTCTGAAACTAGTCTTGGCATAACAAGTTTTAGATTGCACTTGTTTTAGGCCTCAGAACTTATCATGAACCTTTAAGTTCCTCCCTGTTCTGTGTACTCTTCTGAGAGCATTCATGTATCAGTTAATTAGTGGGTATCGAGTTTTGACAGCATTGCTTAAAAAGTTATGCCCTAAATATATGCACCTTGCTCCCAGAAAATTGCTAGTACTGGCAGTAGTGTCTTTACAAGAGAAATTTGCCTTTGAAAAAGCACGTTGATTTGTTTTTCCCTGCTTTTTTCCCCCTCCTTGCACTGCTGCTTTCCATGTTCCAATTCTCAGGTGGGTTTTCCAGTGGAAGGTCTTTGAAAGCTTCTGGTTTTTCCATTCCACAGAGGAAAGAATATTTAGTTGTTGACCACCTGAAGACCAGTAGAAATGCCCTACTGTCCCAGAACTCCCAGTTCAAGAACTGGGGTGAAGTGATCTGAGTTACACTGTATATTGAATGAAGATGAAATTCAGACTGAAGATGGAGCTTTGTGGGGGCTATGCTAGGGGACTGCATCTCCACCTAGATGCTCTGCATCTAGACCCCTGCCCACCTCATGAAAGGCTTCTTCCTCCTTGAAAATGTTGGGGATTTTGTAGCATTGAATTTATATCTCTCAGATAGATTTACATAATTTAACAGGGGATAAGTAATTCCTTCAGGCTTTGCCCTAATTTAATTTGTATGGTTAAAACTGTTTAATGCCCAAAGCAAATGGTGAAAAGAAAGTGGATGACGTGATATGCAGGGAAATAAGAGATGCCTACTGATACATAGCAATGGACTGTAGATTTGACAAAGGCTTTGATCCAATTATTTGTGTTAGTGTTAATGGAATTTTGATTAACAGTTTTTATGGTTATCACGCAAAGAACATCAGATGAGATAGTTGCAAAAATTTTTTTGTCTGTACCACCATTTGTCTATTTTAATTCATTTGGAAAAACTACAGATGTTGTTCTCTTTTCTAACAGTACTGTCAGTCTTTTCTGAAGAGTTGTTTCTGGAATATGTCTCAGCCTAAATTCTTTATGGTTCTTTTTGAAATGGTTGACTTTACTGATGTGCCGAACTGATTTGCTGTAGTAGTTCTTTTAAAAATTGATATTTGGGAGGAGAAGTCTTCCAAGATCCCTTATCTATATGTTACTGCTTTTTAAAAGAAAATAAATTGTTATATGGGGGTTTTATGTACGCTTTTACAATGCAGAGATTCAACATTACACACTAATTTTTGTTCTTTTCCAAATTTAATTATTTTGAACAGCCCAGTTGTAAAATTAGTACTGGCAACCTAAAATAGATGCCACAATTCACTGAAAATTTCAGTGTGGTTTACAAATTTCATATTTAAAGCTTACCATAAACTGTCTATGTTACTGTCTTTACAAGTCTGAGAAGAATGTAGATGTTCCCACACTGTAGCTGTTAGATTCTACAGGGATAATTCAGATTGTCTTAAAATAATGAATTTCACTTGCTATAGAAAATCTGTTTTCCAAGTGTTCCTCTTACATTTTTATGTCACTTGGCTTGCTGACTAGCTAAAGGGTTTTCAGAAGATTGGTCTGTCTCAGATGATTTGAAAAATACATTGGTTGAATGAGGCACCATGTCAGGTGAGAAAAAAAAACATGCTAGGGTTGTGCTGCAAAATGGTTTGACCTCCCTCTGTGGAGAACAGGAACTAGATGCTGGCAGACGAGTGCCCACACTGTGAACATCCCTGACAGCATGTCTGCCTTCCTGGTCTTAACAGGACACAAAACCCAATGTGTTTATATATATATGAATTCTACCTAGCTTGCTTTGCTGTTAGACTGCTTAGGAGTTGCAGTTTCACAAAAGCAGGGAAGAAGGTGTGCAGCATCCCTCCTTCTGAATTTGTGTCTGAAGGTGTAAGAGCTAAGGGCTTTTACCTGCAGGGATGAAATCATACTTAATGATTGTGGATGAGAGTGGAATAGAAAGAATATCAATCTGGATGTATGCTTGTCATTAAATCACAAGACAGTTGCCTGAGCAGTAAGATTTTAATCATGCTTTTGATAGCATCCTTAACTTGCATATAAAGTAAATATTATATACAGAATGATTATTTAGCCATTATTGTGATCACTTGGAAAGTGCCTACTTGTGTGTATGTTGTGTCTAGAGAAGTTAATAGCTCTAAAATAGGAACTTAATCGTCTATCTTAATGTGGAATTAGCACTGATGCATTGTGACAGTTTCATCTTTGACTGTACGTGTGGCTGAATGTAATTATCTCTCCAGCTTTAATCTTGCTTCATGTATAAAATGAAACAATGCTACCGTTTTGATGATGCAAATTACCTGTGGGGGTCTGTGAAATTCATAGTCGTACAATGTTGGAAGGGACCTTAAAGATAATCACGTTCCAACCCTGCAATGCTCAAACCTGTCTCACCTTTACTGGGTAGTGGAAGATCAGCCTATTTATTTTGAAAATAAACAAACCCGGGTGCTAAAAAAATCTTTGTGCAGGTAAAACATACAGTATGAAATTTAAGTAAATGTTTTCTGTATCTAATATTCTTGCCTTGCAACCTTCTCATGTGTATTTATTCCTGCATTCATTATAGTTTCATTTTTGTGTTGCTTAGTTAAAGCAGTGGGTTTGGCTTCCTACACATGGGTGTAGGAAGTGTCGTTTGGTGGCAAAAGATTGCCTGGAAAGATCAGTCAGGCTGGTTGTGATTTCAGACATGTTAAAGTGACAATGTTGGATGCTTCTGTTAGAAATCTGAGGACAGTCACCATGTTAGCTCACCCTTTTTGCTGCTTTTCAGACCCTCAGTCTTTATAGGAAAAGTTGAAACAGAGCCTTCCAGTTGTGTGACTGTTCAGCCTCCTACAGATCATCAGTTTGTTTGATGCCCAATTTTTACCGGTATCTAATTATGTTTTATGGACATCTAACTACTACCATCTAACTACAGGACGAAAAATGGAGCATCTGGAGAAACGAACTTCACAGAAACAAAAAACTGTAGAATACAACACAATTCAACTCTAGGAGACATTGAAAACTTAATAAAGTAAAGCATCTTCAGTGTTTGCTCAACTTGTTTTAGAATTCAAACTTCAAAATCAGACCTGTCTAGAGAGGAGGTGGTCCGTGATCCAAATTGACCTCCTCATTTTACAAATTCTGTTGTGAGGAGTATTGGATATGAAAGAGAGAGCTTTTATAGTAGTATTATCCAAAATCTATCTTTCTTCAGTTGCCCTGATCACCTTATGTGACACGTCTAAATTGTGGCCTCTGGTTCAGGTGTCATTTCAGGTGTCCTCTTGTGTGGCCCAGGCCACCTGTGTTCTGCTGAGCATAGAGCAGGACCCCGTTGATGCAGTGGTTTAGCTCTCCTAGAATTGAAGCCATAGCGCTCTAATCGTAAGGAATGCATTTTTCTACCCTAATCTTGAAAGGTATATTACTGGCTTAATTATTTTTCAAGCTTAAAACCTAGTTTACTACTTTGGGAAAAGATAAATTGCATACATGCTTAGGTAAGGTGTAAAGATTTTATGAACACTTTACAAATAGCAAAACGAGGTGTTTTCTGGAACTTATTCCAAAATAATGCTGAACAACTCTTCGTTTTCATGCTGTGTTTTAATTATTTTGTGTGTTATAAAAAAAAAAAACTTCTCTTAGGACCCATTTTTTCTTTCTCTGTGTGGCTGAGATCTTTACCATGGGCCAGTCCCACACGTATAGCTGCCTCTGCCATCCACATAATTCTTTACCTTCATTATAAATATTATTATTTACAGTTTCTCGATATGATTCTGCGTGGATTGACTCTGCAGCGGTTCGGGGTATTCATGGTTGTGGAAGCTGTCTTTTGCCAGAAGCGTAAAGTTTTCATTCGGACTGGTGAAAACTGGGAGAGCCAAGAGAGGCAGCTTCAGGCCTGGCAACCCCTGCCCAGTTTTGGCCACCTCTCCTCGGGTCTCGAGGAGGGTCAGCTTTAATGGTTTGAAGTGATTTTTGAGCTGTTTATCATCAGATGGCCTCTCGGAATTATTTTTAACTGCTTGAGCAGTTATTTTGAATTGTAGGAAACATTCTCGGGAGGTGAGTTAGCGGGGAGAGGTGACGTGAGGTGAATCGGGAGTTCACAATACAGCGCAGTGGCTGTTCACTGCCTCTCGGAGAGAGATGGCTTCTTTTCCAAGGAGAAGCAAATGTTCCTCATTCTTAATTATAGGTAAATGTAACGGGACTCTCTCGGATGTATTGCTTAACTCAGCTTTGTTTATGCGGATAAAATGCGAACTATTACATCTGTATATAAACATTTCGCTACATGAAGTAAAAAGCGAGTTGCTCTTCCCTGCAGTATCTATAAAACATGCCTTTATATGGCTGAGGAGCCCCGAAACAATGATTCAGCATTGAAATTTATGCTGAATTTCATTAAACCCTCGCTGCCCGGTGCCCTTTTTTCGAATCCGTTTGGAACTGTTGAATAACACTTGTTGCTCCGCAAAAAAATGAAAGCGTTCAGGCATAAATCGCGCAGGATTGCAGTTGGGGTTGGCGGGCTGGCGGGGAGGCAGCGCATTGCCATCTATGGGCCGGCCGGGCAAGGTGCTGCAACCGCAGGACGGGCGCTTGCTTTCCCCCAGACATCTTAATAAAAGCTGGAGAGCAAGGAGAAAGGGCCGTACAAGGCATAATAAAGGCACATCTTTTTCTGGAGTTAATAATGGAAATTGCATTTAGTTTATCTCAGAGACCAACTTCTTTTTTTTTCTTTTTTTTTTTTTTTGCTGCGACACGAGTTTAATTCCCTTCTCATGCCTGTTATTAACGTGGGATGTTTGATTGTGATTGGCAAGATTCTTATACTTCCTTGAAATGTGATTAGAAATGCCTGTAAAGTAATATATTTGATATTATAACATATATAATAACATATTTACTGCCTCGTAAAATAACATATTGATGCAGCCGTTAGTCCTCTGCAGCCATCATATCTTGTGTGGGCTTCAATTTTCAATATTGATAGAAATCTGTATTCAGTATTAGTTATTTTTTCTGCAAAAACATTGCTATTATGACATAATTCTCTAGGAAGGTATGCTTAGATGTTAACCTTTAGGGTTCGGGAGGAGCTTTTTCTCTGGTCTTCCTTTATACAAAAGTGCCTCCAAATGTCCAGCCGCAGTTTTGAGCATGAGCAGTTTTACACTGCTAGCAGTTGACGTCAGATTTTTCAGGTGGAGAAGGTTACTCACGCTGATAAGGATTTACAGTTAGACCTCGGGCATGAAAAAAGGGGATGGACATAAGCATGACTAACAGATGATATATAAACCATTTAATCTGCGCAGTGGTGTTTTGTAAATGTAAATGACCAGACCCTAGAGAATTCTTTTCCCAGGATCTGCTGATCTGCACTGCTGTGTCATTCTGAAATGACAGATGCAAAGGCCCAAGGAAGTTAGAGTTTGGAGTAGTTCACACTTCAGTTTGTAGTTCTTTTCTAGAAGAATGAGAACAATTGATTCTCAACACGTTATTGATTTAAAGTTCCTGATTTTCATTCTTCACACCTATCAAAGTTATAAGGATTATTAGATACGTAAAATTTAATCTCTGTTCATATTTATTTAGTCATGGGGTGTATTTAGAGAGACAATTTTAGAAACTTCTATGTGTTTACTTTTTACCATGGCTTCTTTCAGATAAGTACCTTTTAGCTTTTCCCTCTTCTTAGTCTTAGCTTCAACAATCTTTTCTGTCTTCCTGCATCTTCAGACTCAGCCTGCAGATTATGGGTTTTCATCAGTTTCTGATAAAAAGTATTTCTGTTGATTTTTATTGAATTGCCAAGACTGAAGTTATTGTTTTAGTTGATTAAGTGGATGAATCTAGGAGTTCAGTCAACTGCTTAGAACTCTTGAAGTATAACCTGCCTCAGTTATTTTTTGATACTTAGTAAAGTTTTATCTTTTCAGCCATGCTTAGCATAAAATTTTACCAGATTTACATAGTGAACCCAATCTTTACTCAAACTGATCTTTCTTTGTGTTTTGGTGGGGGGTGTTTTTGTAAATTAAATTTACTGTTTTGGTTTGGTTTTCTTACATATTTGTAGTCAGGGAATATCTGTAATGGTGTAAATTGACAGAAGACTAGTAAAAAGTAAGCAAACTCTCTTCTAGCACTGTCATATGCTACCACAAACCAAACAAATTACATGTTACATTTCCAGAAGCGTGTAATAATTGCATTCTTTCTTGCTGCATTTCAGGAAATTTTGATTCAGGCATATCATTTTCAAGGGGTTTCTTGCTGTATAATCAGGGAATTGCAGCATCTGTGAAGTATTGATTCATCTGTGACATAATAGATACATCAGTCTGCAATTCATTGCCTTATGGGTATTTCAGTAGTGCCAATAAAACTCTTTCAGTTTGTCAGTGTGTTCTCTGGCTTTCTGGTTGCCAGTGGATTGATAAGAGCTTCATGAATCCATTTTATTATAATCTGTTTTATGACATTTTACACAGTAGGATGATTTCCTGCGCTACATATGATCATCTCTATATGATCTATGTCTTTTAAGTTTGTGATATTAGTACTTTCTTTAATGAGGGCCACTTTTATAGGCTTTGAAAATTAAGTAAGTTAATTTATGTAGTGTAGTTTTGAAAAAAGATCTTCCAGCTTTGCATGGTCTTGTTTGCAGTCATCTTTATATTGTTGTGTTGGACAGTCAGGAGGGTTAGGTGATAGAAACATGTTTACTGGAGAACAAGTGTTTGGGGATGAGGCTTCTGCAGGAAATACAGAAAGAAGACAGAATTAGATCTGAATCAAGGAGCTTCTATGTCTTAGGTGTTTTTTAAGTTATCTTCTGCTTTGTAGGCTATAAAGACTTCTGTTGAGGTTTGTGGTTTTAGCTATTGCACCCCTTGCTGTTTCTAGATTTCATTTGTTTTTATTATGTTTCAGTTAATGCTTTGCTTGATGAGAAATTAGAAATTCAGAAGACAGAAGAACAGTATATATTTGCCAAGTTGCTGTATATTAAACAAATCATACACGTAAAATAATTCTGCTGAACATTGGCCTATTGATTTTCTGTTGGAGGTCAACCCAAATACAATTTGTGCTCTTCAGGACCACAGTTCCCAAGTCCTTTTCCTCACTAAGTTGTCACTGTTCAGTCAGCATAGATAGAGCAGTGCTCACGCATAGTTCTCTTCAAGACCCTTTTCCTGCTGCGTTCTTTAGATCACTCCATGTGGTAGTAATTAAAAAATGCTTCCAAATACTTGCTTTGTTTTCCCCATTCAGGGAAGTGAAAAGCATTGTTGTGGGTTTTTTTTCAATCTGTTTAACCTGATGCGTATGCTTGTAAATGTTATATTGCACTCCTCCCTTTTCATCAGTGTATAATTTTTTGTGAGACGTACTATAAAAAGTTGTCAGTGTTTTTGTGGTGGTGTTTTTAACCTGAGATGCAAAGTGAGATTTCCAAAGGGTTGGCTGTTTGACTGTAAGGTTTGTGTTTCACAATGATAGGAGACAAACCAGAAATTCTTTATAAAGTATAAAAAAATGTATCTCCATCTTTCTTATCAGTGTTGAGAATTAGGCTGTTCCTCTTCACATAGCTATGTCCTCATAAAGAAGTCGTAACTACCTTCTGCAATTGTGTCAAGCCAGGCTTATATTTTGATGCTTAGAAGTTTAAAATATAATTTTTTACTTTTTTAAAGAGGTCACTTTTGTGATTATTACTGTGATGGTAGACATTCTTAAAATTGGAGAGCTGGTTTTATTAGCGCTTTTTTCCCCTTCTTTTGGGAAAAATGCATTATGCATGCATAGTGTCATGCAGCAATGTACGTTTTCACAACCTCTTGGGACTCATCTTTGAAAAGATGCTAATATCTAACTGTGAACATTATTCCTATTATCTAGCTGTTATTATATTACATAAACGCAGTATAGGATTTTTTACATAGTTCAAGTGTTTGAACTAAAATATTTTGTGTCTTCCCTTCTCCCCCTTCCTGTCTGAATTTAGGGGTCGATATCGAGGCAGCTCGAAAAGAAGAAGAACGAATAATGCTAAGAGATGCGAGACAGTGGCTCAACAGCGGCCATATAAACGATGTCAGGCATGCAAAATCCGGTGGTACAGCACTTCATGTAGCTGCTGCAAAGGGCTATACAGAAGTCTTAAAGTAAGTGTGGTTTAAATGGAAATTCTTTAATATTTGATTGTCCTATTGATGTAGTGCTGCTTGGAATTGGTAGGATTGGACACCTCCAACTTCTAGGAGTTGCATCTTGGAAACTAGCAATCCCTAGAACTATCTTTTCCTCAAAATTAGATTTTGCATTTTCAAGCACTTGTAAATCTTATGGTGGTTAGCTTTCTATGTTAAATCAGTCAAAAGATGAACACAGTGTGCGTACTGAGTCTGCATGCTTATTTAAAGGAAGAAAAGTTTCAAAAAGCTTGCTCTGTTTCTAAAGCCAGTACCTTTTTTTAACGCCAATTAGCATTCTAGTTGACAGGTATTTTGAACACACCATATTTATTTGCATATGTGAAGCAGAGTTTCTAGTCCAGACTAAGGGCTTTTACACCTAAAGAACAGAGAATTTAGTTTTGCTTTTTTTATACCATTTTTGAATATCGTGACTCTTGACATCTTTCCTAGAAAGCTTCAGGCTTTTGGTGTATCCCTAATTCACAGGTAGCTTTTCATTAATACAATACAAGAATATACTGTAACAGACATTACTTTGTTTTTCATCAAAGCTCTGCTTGTATTGAAGTAAATCATGCTTAATAATACATTACTGTGATTGCAAATGTCTGTGACTGCTTTAGCAGTACTAGGAACAGTTACATATTGTAACCTGAGTGAAAATGAGCACCCGCCCTGCCTCTCTAAGCATTGCTGCCTTTCAGGTCTGCAGAGCCTTGTAACGCTTTGTCAACACAGAAGCTCAGTGAGAAAGCTTTTTTTAATCATTATAACTATTACACGCAATTTACTGAATGAGAGTCCTGCTTCAAAAAAGCCTGATGGTTCAACATGATAAAGAGGAATTATTCGGTTGGAACAGAATAATTTTTGTTCTAGAATCACATGTGTAAGGAGAATTTTATGTGTAAGTGGAGGGGGTGGGGGGTTAGCTAATTCACTTAGTGTCTTTTTGTAGTTCCGTTCCAGAGGGGAAAAAAATACATATGCAGACAATTTTCATCATGGCTTCAAATTATCAAAAATGTGTGCTCTATGTAAGATACAAGCCTGCGAGACTTTGCAGCTGAAGACGTGTGAAAGTTGACTCACTGGAGGGTATTGCTATAAGAATATTACCTCTTGAGAAATGGAGAGAACTTTAGCAGAAAAATACTTCACAGCTGTGTGATTTTTAGTAACTATGGGCAGTGTTTGATAGAGCTGATAGCCCTTTACACAAAACTGTTTGTCAGGTTAAGTGTCTGTTGTCCCTTTGACACTCACGTCGGAACCATGCCGAATCTGAGTGTTGAATGCAAGTGCGACTGCGGGGAGGTCGGACTAGATGACCTTAGAAGGTCCCTTCCAGCCTGGATGATTCTATGATTCTAAGCTGAAAAGCAGGTCCTCTGATTGAGGAGCTCTGCTCCACCTCAGAGAGCAATTGAGGCACGTGAACATTAGACCGTTACAACATGAAATGTTAATGACAGAAGGAGGTGCAAGTTTCAAGCAACTAATATTAGAATAGGAGGAGGTTTCAATAATTTACTAGATAAGAACACTATATCTAACAATTTTTGACATTTTAGAGCTCCCCTTTTCTTGAAAGGGCTTTTCTGTGTTACTGCAAATGTAGAGAAAAATATCTAACTGTATAGAAACACAGACTTTGAGTGAAGAGTAAGTGAATAAGGAAGAAAATGGAAAGGCTATTTTTCTCGAATTTTCCTTAAAAATATATATATTTACTGAACAATGAAAAGGCTAATGTTTCTGTGAGGAAATAAAATTAATCAGTTGTCAACAGCTCAACTAAAATATGTATGACAAAAAGGAGAAAGATAGTATTGTAAAATAATTTCATGATTTTAAGACAATTTATTTATCCCTGTCAGCAGTGTCAAGATCTAATTCTTTTAATTTCTTTAGGCTTTTAATACAGGCTCGCTACGATGTAAATATTAAAGATTATGATGGCTGGACACCACTTCATGCTGCTGCTCACTGGGGTAAAGAAGAAGCATGTCGCATTTTAGTGGAAAACCTATGTGATATGGAGGCTGTCAACAAAGTGGTAGGATTTTTATGTAATCCTTGTCAAGATACAAAGTTCTGGTCTCTAAAGTGACTTTAGAAGCCAGGGTAAGAAAAGTGATGATAAACTGCTGTTTACTGTACGTGGAGCTTTAAATAATGCATGTTTTGTCAAAACAGCATGTTTGTGTTCAAAACTAAATTCTCTGATTGTCTAAATTAATTTCTAGGCCCACTTTATGCTTAGTTCTACATTAAATGATCCGTGTGATCTTTGACATGGAAATTCAAAATAGAATGCGTTTATTGACACTTCAGAGGTACAAAATCAGTGACTCCATGGATTGCTTACAAAGGCTTTCATTTGATCACTAAAGATGGTGCTGATGCCTTTGGGTATTGTTTTAAAATCAGCTTGTGTTGACAGACTGAAGAGGTTACACTATATGCTGGTTTGGGTGTACTCAAAGAAACTTGTAGGCATCTCTGGACTCTTTAGATGTAACTTGAATGCTTCCTGTGCTATATTTCCTCAACTTTTACACAAAGGTCCACGTAGCTTGCTGGCTTTGCAAGATCTTGCTCCCAACCGTTAGGTATATATTCATGATTCATGTAGGCTTCACAAGGATCCAAAACTTTTCATTCAACTGTGTAATTGCTGAAGCTCTCTTTCTCCTCTTTGCGGTATGTTTTAAAACAGATAGTGTCTGATCTGCTTCCAGTTTCTGTCGATACTGTATATGTAAATTACCTGCCCGACTTTCAAGACGGTTTCTTCATTAAATTTTTTCATGAACTTTTAAAAATAAAGTAGGGAAATATGCAGACACATTTCATGAATTAGCAAGTATTTACTCTATGTAAGGGCAAAGCTACCCCAGCTTAACATTTTTAGTCTTTTTCTTCCTTAGAAATTGAGGTTGCTAGTAAAATCGGTGAATTCTGCAATTAAGTTTCATATAATTTCAACTCTGTTTCTGCATGATGCTTACAGAACTTCTGAATACCAGCTGCAATAGCTGTATTTTGTGTCAGGCAATCAAAAGCTTATGTGATTCGCTGAAACCAGTTTATCAAGGTATTGTAGTGGGGTTGTGAAAATGTGGAAGGTGGTACTCCAGAGAGCACTCTCTTGAAAGTGTTTCCAACTCAACGGGAGGAAGAATAGGAATATAGGAGGTACAGAGAGAGATACAAACTCTTTTATTTGCTGTATGGGCTTGTCTTTGCAAGCTAGGAAAGTTTTGGCTGATGTAAGCATTTTTGCTTTTGGAGGTATGACGATTGAAACGTTCTCTGGGTTTGATTTCAGTTGTAGATGCTTGGCATCTCAAAGAATTTGGCCATTATTATTTAGGCACTTGACTTCAGGTATTAACTTCTATGGATTGGGTTTAGTTATAATTGTCCAACTACAAGAGTATTTTGATAAGTGATTTTTTGAGGTTAAGGTATCTTTAGTTCATACTTCTTGGAAATAAACCTGCTTATTAGCTACCTAAAAACAGAAGGCCAGATTGAAACCGTAATATCACAAACATAAACCTGAGATAATTTTGTTATTTAGTTGCCAGGTTAGTGCTGTGTCATACTAAATGGAATAGTGCGAATGTCAGATGACCTCAAGGTGTTTTGGGTAACACTTGTTGAAAGATGCACGTACTCCTGCTGTATGGAGGGAAGCTTCATGGATGTGAAAGTTAGTGGCTTGAGTGTCCATCCTTTCTAACTAGTTAAGATAGCCTTTGCTGCAATTAGGAATACGTGTGCCTTTAGAGCATTTTGAGAAACTGAAACAAGCAGAGACAAATGTGGACACCTTTGGTTACAGGCTGTTGTGATCACTTTTAAATGACAGCTCTGTCTTTACTGCTGTTTATTGTACAGAGGTACTTGGTTGATTTTGTCGTGATCCTCTCAACATTTCAGGATATCCACTCAGCATATTGATGCAGCTGCACTTACACCAGTGGATCAAGGACTTAGATTCCTTCTATTTGAATGCTAGCTTACAAAATATTGTATTACAGTATCAAAGGAAATTAGGCTTTCTTTGTGAAACTGTGAGCTTCAGCCCTTCTGATCTTCGAGTAGAGATGAAGAAAGGGAATTTTTTGAGATCTTTTCCAATTCAGACCTTAAAGATAGAATCTCACATTCTGTGGGCATCTGGTCTAGTCAAGAATTGCAGTGACTATGTAGATGTAAGATACAACAAGCTGAAGAAATTCCAGCTGAGAGCATTACCCTCTTAGCGAATCCCATGATGACCTGTTTATTCAAGTACATGTCCCATGGAAATGATGCACTATAGGGGGATAAGAACAAATGGTTGTAGCAGATGTTTTCTAAAATGGAATGTAAAAATTCATTTTACTGTAAAAACATGAAAGCATGACTCCTTACATTCAGTATAACTTACTTAAACAGTAAGTAAAACAAACTTTGAAAATTCAAGTTATATATGGTAGTCTGAGGTGGATAGGATACTGAACTGTTCAGGATCCATCCATACAACTGCCATTGGAATAGTTGCTTGGAACTAATATTGTGCAAATCATTGTTTCAATCTACTTTTCTTTTCCTTGACTTTATGTTTTTTCCTACAAAGTTCAGCAAAATTTTATTGAAGTCATGTTTGTATCTGTGAAAAACCATGTTTACTCATCAGGTATAGGTGGTTTAGTTTCAACTACCCAAAGAAAGTAATATTGCAAAATTGCTTTCAACTACTGACAGACTAACAGTTTGTAATAGAGCTTGGCTTATACTTTCTAATTTCTCTCTCTGAATTTGCTCCTTACCTGCATCATCATGTGATAAGGCATCGTAATCTGCTGTACAATTATGGTGGTTTATTTCTTCCCCTTCTCCAGGGGCAGACAGCGTTTGATGTGGCAGATGAAGATATTCTAGGATATTTAGAAGAATTGCAAAAGAAGCAGAATCTGGTAGGCCTTCTGTATATAAAATATCTAGATACATGTTATACTTCATTATAAATATGATTATGGTATGCAGCTCAGAGCACAATATAGATTAAAAACAAAGATTTGATTTAGGGCTCCAATTTAGGTAATGCCACAGTCATCTCAGAAGATCTTGTATGCCTTTACTGAGTCAATTATGGTGACCAAAATGCCTTGGAAGAAAGAAGGTCCTCCTCTAGTTGCATTGTCCAGTGGGCATTTTATGATCTGAAGCAATCAACAATGAGCTATTTACTTGGAATAACAGTTTCTGAGATTTTAGAGTTTTGAACTCTTAACACTTTGAAAGCTTATGTACATTCTAGTTTTTGTAGTAGTTAAAGATTTTCCTCTGTTTGTAATGTTGTCTCACTGATACCATTCTGTCAATTTAACTGCATCATTCTATATGTTTAAAGCTTCATAGTGAAAAACGGGAAAAGAAATCTCCCCTAATTGAATCCACAGCCAACATGGAAAATAATCAGACACAGAAAACATTCAAAAAGTAAGTGAACTAGGAAAAATTATAAACTCTTAATATTTTTACAAGCTGTCAGAAAGTCCTGCTTGCCAGTTGTTAGTAAATTTTGGGGAGCTTAGTAAGTATTTTTCTTTTCAAACTCAGTAAGGAGACATTGATTATGGAGCAAGAAAAGAATGCAACTAGTATAGAGTCTCTGGAGCAAGAAAAAGCAGATGAGGAAGAAGAGGGAAAGAAGGATGAATCCAGTTGTTCTAGTGAAGAGGAAGAGGATGACGATTCAGAATCTGAAGCAGAGACAGGTACGTTATCTGGAGTATTGCCTTTCTTCAGGTTTTTGTTTTATAAATTTACTTATTCAGTATCGCATGATACAGAGTTAAGTATCTTCAGTTACACATATTCTTCTCTGTATTTCACTAAGCTTCCAATCATTTTAAAGGAAGTTTATATGCTTCTAAAGTCAAGTCATAACAGAGATATTGAACATGTCTTTACTGGTTGCTATTTTGGTTAAAGATATTAGCCTGCTTACTTGATTGGCTACTTAACAATTGATGCTTTTAATTAAATAGTTTGAATACTAGAAGCCTTAAGTAGCACCTCAGAAAACATTGAAGAAGTTAGAAAATCAAATCACAAATGAAGGCTTCATAGCAGTGTTTGCTTGTGGAACTGGTATAGAGATTGGAACAGAAGTGCAAACATTCTCATTTATTCTCACCATCCTGAAGTAATTACCAATTAATCTTGCAGTCTTGACTCAGGTATTCATAAAGTAACGGTGCAGAAATTTTCAGTGTGTACTGACATAATCTTTTAAAGGTGCTATTTTAATGTTAACAGTTACTTTATTTTAAGAGGAAGGTTCTTTGAAAAACTTGGAAAAGTATGCAAAGAAACACATTACTCTTTACTTCTCCAATGGAATTTGTGTGGTTTTTTCCTTGAATGATTATCAAAGTCTTAAAGCAAGTAATGATGGAAGAACAGCATAGCATCTTTTTCTTTCAAATCAGAAAACAAATACCAGGCAATCAGTGTCTAAAGATGTATGTTCAATCCTAATAAAGAATTCTAGAATGTCAGTGCAGCAATACAGTACATAGATGTAATTAGAAATTGTTAATATTTTGTATTTTAAAAATAAGTATCCCCTTTTGGTGAGCTGCCAGTTCTCATTTTAAAGCATTCTTTCTAATTTCTTCACCTGAAAAGATATGACTAAGGAGAGATTTTAGCGCTAACTGTTACGTCATAAATATTTAACGTAGACAGAAATAAAAATAAGTTGTGAAAGCAAACTCTCTGTTACGGTGAAATTATTTTTGTATTTTGAAACACACCAACAACAAGCTGGAAAAAATACCTATTGAGCTTTGCAATTAGTATTTCACCTTAGTACACTTGCATCCCTTATTTACAGAGACTGAGCTTTGATAAACCCCCCGTAATATATAACATGTAATAATTTCTCAGTCGCTGAGGTAGCTGTAAGGTCTCCTGAACTTTATGACTCTGGTAACTGTGTTCTCTTCGTTACCAGTAGATAGTTTGTGCCAGGAAAATTTGACTGTGACACAAGAATTAATTTATGTAAACTTTGGTGGTTTTAATATAAACAGGGCTTTATCATACTTTATTTGGCAAGCTAGACTTTAAGCTTTTCCCTGTAGAGCTGCATCTCTAAATTCCAAGCTTGTACTTTCCCTTTTTTCACATCATTCAGCTTAAGGTAGTTTTCTAGTGAAAAATCTTAGAATTATAAGGAGCATTCTGGTTGTAAAATACTTTTAACAGTGTTCAATATTTTGAAGTACTGGAAACTGTATTTGCTACTCTGTTGGGATATTTGAAGGGTTTTCGTAAAACTTACATTCTGTTTCATTGATTGCATGAGAAAGCAGTTTAAAAATAAATACATTCCTGCCTGAGAGACAAAGAGAAATACAACTATGAAGCTAGGATCTCGTAAAGGACAGGGAAACAAGCTTTTAACTTTCTTTGAGGTAGTTTAATGTTTTCTTTGAAAGTTAGTCAATGCTAGCTCAGTCATGCATACAACCATGCTCTTGCTGTCCTTGAAATAATTTCAGAATCTAATTGTGAAAAATCCATTTTTCTCCTTCCAAACTTTCACTCCTGATAACTTTTTCTGTATATATTAAAGCTGTATTACTCACTTGCACGTTTACAGCAGATCTGCCCGTGCATCACTCAAATGGTACTGTCAGTCTGCATTGCCCTGTTGAGCTTTTTATCACCATGACCTAGAAGTTTTTATCACCCTTTATTGTCACTTGTGTTTAAAAAGAACTTTCCATGAAGTGCTCAGTTAGTCATGTAAGCTGATTTTTTTATGTATTTGTACTTCAGTGCATAAGTAATTTTTCTAAACATCTGTTTAACTGTGTCCATAACTGACACACAAGTGTAACAACAATACCATTAATTACACGGTTTCCAATTGTAGATTGGTACTTTGTTGAATTTGAATGTTGGATGTGAGAAAAAGCATTTAATACTGTCTGAATTAACTGCTCGTGTGCCATACGGGAGCTGTAGGCATAAGGTGTGTTTATAGTAGCACCAAAACCAGTGGGGATTGAACCCCATGTTGCTCCATACCTCAGAGATGGGGTGTTGCCTTCTGCTGCAAAGAATGTTTAGTTTGAATAGGTGAAACAGAAGTGAGGTGTAAGGTTATGAAGCTCAGGCAAATGCATTGACAAGAATTGTACGATCACAACCCTGACATTTTCAGTCTGTTTGTGTAGGAGAGGTACACAGACAAAGGACAGAGGAAGAAACGTGGGCAGGAAGGACAAAGCAGGAAGGGGTAGAGTAGGTAGGCAGTGAAACTTAAATAGGAAAAACAAGGGACAAAGAAGGAATGAAGCAAATGGAAAGTCAGAGCTCTGGAAGTCAAGTCCCTGCCTGGGCTCATTCTGGTGACAAGATTCCCTGGCTGGGTTCTCTGCAGTTAATTATTTCTTCATACTCAGCATACAGTTACCCAAGAATAAACTTTTTACTTTGAATTAGTGTCTTCTCTAGTTCAAATTAACTCTTACATGCAAAAATACCTCCTGCTGTTAAATTTTTATGGTTGTTAACCATCCACTAAAACACAGGCTGTCAGCAGAGCCTGTGGAGTCTCTCTCTCTAGAGATTTTCGAGACCTGACTCATCAGAGCCCTGCGCAACGTGATCTGTACGTAATGTTGACCTTGCTTTGAGCAGGAGGTTGAATTAGGTGACCTCCCGAGGTCACTTTCAACCTAAATGATTCTGTGGTTCTGTCTCTGCATCTCTGAGTATTTAACACTTGCTAAATAACAAACAAACAAAAAAAAAAAAAAAAAAAAAGAAAGAAAAATAAAAAAAGGTTACATGCGTGACTGATGCATGACTGTTATGGAAAAAAGATGGACCTAACTAAGGTGCAGACAGGGGAATGAGGGGAAGAACACTGAGGAATAAATAATAAAATCCTGTTTGGAAAGTTGGCTGTCAGATCTGTTCAAAACAAATTCAACTCTCTGTTGCGGAAGTGAAGAAATTGTGACTGACAGATGAAGATTAAAATCTTGTAACTGTTTTGCAGATAAGACCAAAACGTTGGCAGCTGTAACTAATAATGCAAATACCACAAGTACACAATCGGCATCAGTAGCTGTGACGGCGCCTTCAGGAGCTGGTGGTCAAGGGGCACCTACGTCACCTGTTAAGAAGGTAAAATAAATTGCCTTTTTCATGATGTTCAGTTGCTGTTCTTCTGTCCAAGCGTGCATTTTTTGATTCTTGTGTGAAGAGTGGATTTGGGTTATCCAGTGGATTAATGAAAATATGTAGAGATTCCTAAAATATTTTGTGCCTTTCTACAGAAACTGTGCTCAGGTTTTTAAAATTTTGAATGGTTTTGATTCTAAACAGGGATCTAAAGTACAGAACTACAAAGTAGCTGAACATAGGATCCTTTTAAAAAAAATAAATATCCGTTGTGGAGTGAGTAGAGTTCTTGTTTTTCTGAAGCTAAACTTTGCCTTTTGAAAGTCTGTTCTGTGACAGGCCCCTCCAAAATTTGTAGGAACTACAGTTTTAGTGTCTCTCTGTGCCTGTATTTCTGATGAGTTAGGGAGATAGGTACTTTCAGGAGTGCTTAGAAGCATTCAGTTAGTGCTTAGGCGCAGAAGTTGAAAATCATAGCTGAAATAAGAAGTAGAAAGTGCTATAGGTCCCAGCCCTGTTTGCAGTGTGGTTTAGGATCTCATGAAAGAGCTAGAGAATCAGGGCAGGTGATGTATTCAATGCACAGCTCAAAACCACACCTAGCAAAGCCACATAGCATGCAGGAAGCTTTTTACAGCTTGTTCCGAAAAGTTAACTGGAATTAATTCTAGCTTTGCTTGTTAAAGAAAAGTTATGGGTGCCTGGAGAAAAAAAAATTGCAGTACACAATAATGTATAGTCAGAAAGTGGTGTACGAGCCAAAGATATATTTTATATTTTAGAATATCAAAGCAAACTGGATAGTTATCAAGCCAGTAAGGCTTCATTTTTTAATCATTACAATTTTTCTATACAGATCGTCATCAAAGCGTTACGCTCTACTGATGCTTCTGAAAAGTGTGTTCAGGAGAAATGGTAGCCATGTTATACTGAAGCCCTAGTAGAGAGATAAGATATACTGCTATGCAAATAGCATGTATGGTATTTAGCTCCCACGAGCTTATTGGAGTTTTACTTTTTACTTTCATATTCACCATAGAACCTAATGATGATCTGTCTTACAGAGTATACTTTAATGTAACAGATGCAGGGAATATATTGCCAGACTGCATCATGTTATGTGATACTGTACAGTAGGGTTGGGCCAACCTTCCCAATCCCAAGAGCTGCTTTACAAAAATAAGAATCATCTCATAAAGAAGTGAGAGCAAAAGGGGAATTGTGGGCATGGCTCATCAGCAGGAATGACTTCTGTTTCCCCTCGCTGAGCTTAGTGGCTGGGCAGGCAGCTAGATTCCAGGGTGATCTTGTGACATTAATCTAAACAGTTCCTGCTGGCTCAATAAGGAATTATGGTTCTCTGTCATGAGAGCTGCATTTGAATTGCTCAGGAGCTATGCAGAAATTGAGAGGCACAAGTTCTCCATGCAAACCGTAGGAAATGCATGAGGGAGGGAAGACATTGTAAGTAATTGCTCCTTTGCTAACAGTGTCTGACTGGAATGAATTCAAATATATAGTGTGAATTTTACTGCAAGGAAATAGGCCTACTTTATATTGTTTATTGTTTTAAATCACTTCAGTAATACAAGCATTTGTGACAGCTGGGCAGTTTAACTGATGTGCTCGCCACACAAGTTTTTTTTACTCGATTTAATTCTCCTTGTATGCTGGAGATTCTATGATATCTAACACTTCAAACACTTCATTTTTCTTGTAAATGTCTGAACTTCATTATGAAGTTCCAATCGTTTTATTTTGTATTATGCAAACACCTTCTAAGTTATGTGACCTTTAGCAACAGGACAGTAGCGAGTTGTTGCTAGCTGGGATGCAGCTCAATCTTCTAAAGTTGGATGATCAAACAGACACAGTTTTTTGGTATGTGATTAAATGATGTAGATGGGAAATGAACTTTTTTATAAAGCAGAAGAAATTAGTAGGGTATTAAGGTGAATT
Source organism: Pedionomus torquatus (assembly GCA_013398155.1). NCBI lineage: Eukaryota > Metazoa > Chordata > Aves > Charadriiformes > Pedionomidae > Pedionomus > Pedionomus torquatus. Next base: position 84,499 of record VZRU01000752.1, read on the forward strand.
ACACCCTTTTATAAATCATTAATACACTGATATTTAGTTCTAATTTTATTATGCAGTAATTAATGGATTATCTTTTGGTCTTAAAGGTTAAAGGTGCGGGTTAAAAATCAACTGTATTTACTGGTCTAACACTCTGTGAAAAATGCAGAGCCTTCTGTAGCTACAAAATAAATGCACATTTTTATCAAGACTGATCATCTTATAATATAGCAGTCCATATGTATGATCTAAAGAAGCCGTTGCAGCTCATATCAATGGAGAAAAAGGCTTTAAACTGGTTTTACTAATGGGAAGGTAAAGCAGCACTGAACGTGTGGTCTTGTGCCCATTCCTGCACCTTTTCAGGTTTGCTCCATCAGTGCTACTGCAACTACTCTTACTCCTTCACACCATAGATGGCCAAAACAACTTGTTGCTCACAAGTGGTACAGATGCAGTGTATGTACTAAGCTTGAATTTGGGTTTTCTTTGATCTATCCAGCATTCATTTTAAGGCTGCTGAAGTAAGGCAAGTTTGGGAGTGAAGCTCCCCAAGTGAAGGGTTTGATAGCTAAGCTAGCATGGGATGTGTGTGATTAGGGGATATGAATGAAATACAATAAGATAAGAGGTACATTAGCGTGAATCTTTCCGTTTTCTCAGCGCTATGAGCAATTAGGGCATACACCTTGTTAGGTCAACAGGCTTCGCTATTCTATTCTATGCAACCTGTAATTCTGTCTCTGAATTAGCTAAACATGCTGTGTTGTGTTTAATAAGAACCTGTAACTAAGGTTTTAAGTCTCTTACTGCTTTTTGGTATTTTATGCTGTAATGAAGAGCTACATGACATAAGTGTAGGAACAAACCATGTGGTTTTAAAACAGCCTTTTGTTTCTGTTTTCCATTCTTTCAATCTTCATCTTTGTCTTGTCTTAATTGGCTTTAGTATGATTTCATTCCTCCTATCATGCCTGTCGTGGAGTCAGTAGATCCTGCATCATGGAGGCAGGGCTTGCGCAAAACTGGCATTGTTCTTGTGCCCAATAAGGGTGAAAAATCTATGGTGAGGTTCTGGTGTGCACAGGTTTGTGTACAGGTTGCAAAATAACATATTTAATCAAGATGTTGATACTGGATTTGCATGTTTCTAAGTTTGCATCTCATGATCACAGTGTGTTTTACAAAGCCTGAGTTTTTCGAAGCTAACTTCTAGAATAATATACTTTGACCAGTCTTACATTTCTTATCTTATTAACAAATTTAAGAGAATAATGTGTAGGTTGTCTCTTACCACAACTTCCATTCAACGCTTGATAATATATATTATAATAAATGAATAAATATAAATAAACAAATGGATATTGAAGATAAGTAAATAAATAAATAAAATGGTGATTTAAAACAGTTGCATTCTCAAATCTCCGCAAGGAGTATGAATTACCACAGGCTATATACATTAATAATACGAATTCATTTACATGTGTTTTATAGTTTCCATCTACAACCAAGGTTTCTCCCAAAGAAGAAGAAAGGAAAGATGAATCTCCTGCTTCATGGAGGTTAGGTCTTAGAAAAACTGGTAGTTATGGTGCGCTTGCAGAGATAACTGCTTCCAAAGAAGCTCAGAAAGAAAAGGACTCTGCGGGTGTTATGCGTTCTGCTTCCAGTCCTAGGCTTTCCTCTTCATTGGACAACAAAGAAAAGGTAATTGGTTTTGGCATGAAACAACATTTTGAGGAACTGATCTACCTTACTTAGTATAGAAGTTTGTGATGTATTGTAGAAGTAAGGCATTCTCCTCTTATTACACATCTGTTCCTTACCAAAACTCTGAAAAGTTAAATTATGCAGGTTCTGTGTAATCTCTTTAAAAGTGTGCTATGTACCTTCATTTTTGGGTCTTTTCCCTTTTCGGGACTTGTAATGCTGGCAGTAGTTTTTAAAGTTAAAGGAGATCAGAGATTTGATAGTTTTGGCATCACTTGTAGAGTGATGCCAAAAAGAAAAAATCTTATAAAAACGGAGTCACTTTTTGTACTTCACAGTAGCTTTTTATTTACAAAAATTTAGTTGTAGATTACAGTGAACCAAGTGAAGGACTAATTTGGAACAGGTAGCTGAACAGTATTGAACTTTGTGGTTCTGTTTCAAGTATAAATGTTTTCATGGTAAAGAATAATACTATACCATAATATTGTACTATACTGGATAAAGAAACTTTCAGTAATCGCTGTTGGAATTGTACTGCAGCAAAGAAGAAAAAAGAGAAATCGAGTCTTTGGCCTTACTAGAACGAAAACAGTTTCGGTTTCCTATTGTAGTCCTTGTCCTTTAACTAAAGTTAAAACTCATTTGTATAATCAAGTCACAATAAATGCAGCCGAAGCTTTCAAAATGATGATTTTCCAGCCAATAGCAGTATAATCACTAGTGGTAGCACTTAAAAAACACGTGTCTTTCAGGAGAAAGATGGAAAAGGAACTCGACTTGCATATGTTGCACCTACAATACCGAGACGGCTGGCCAGTACTTCTGACATTGATGAAAAAGAAAACAGGTGACTCTGAAGTTATAATTTCTGTTAAATATAAAATAGCTTTATTTTAGAGTGGCTGACAAACTTGCAGATTTTAAGACAATGCTAATTTGTAGCGTGATCCTGCTCTATAGATTATCCTAATCTGTAGGGTAATTCAATTCCTGAACGGTTTTGATCTTGTAAATTGTCATGACCGTTTATAAAATCCAAATTATTATATGGCAAGAGCAGAACTGGGCAATGAGCGTTGTCTTCTTGGGGGAGAAAAGAAATAAAATGCAAAATACAAGGTTGGTAAACTTTAAGCTACTGAGTGATCCTAGAAGCATTTTACTTCTTTGTCCTGAGCCGTGGAGTGCTGCTACTGGGCTCAATTATTGCTTTTGATAACAATAAAATAATATGTTTCTTACAGTCTTTGCTTAAAACTGTATCATGCAGCGGCAATGATTTAAAAAAATCATAGCTAGTTTACAAAAGCAGTTGTTCTATTTTTCTTGTTCACATGTTGACCTTTCTTCTTTTTTCAGAGAATTTTACTTTTTTTTTGCTGCCATTTCTTCTGTAGCTTTCAGTATAAAAGAAACAAAAAGTTTAGGTGCATAAGCTTGTTGCCTCTTAGGACTCAGGGCACTTTCATGGCGTATTTAAATTGTCGGAATATTCCCATTTTTCACTTCTCTCCATTATTGACATTCTACCTGGACATTTTCTTGAGTTAATATAGAATGCATAGTACAAAACTTAGAAGTCTTCCTAATGTCATGTTTCTGTTGGATTGTATCTAGATAGCTGAGTGTTGGATGACCTGAACTGAAAATCCTTTCGTTGCATAAAATAGACTGTTGTAGTCATTGACTGTAAGACTGAAAATCTCCTGTGTCTGAAGAGGAGTTTCTTTCTTACTACTCTTGAGGATGGTTCATTTCAACACAAGATAAATACTGGCTTTTCTTACACTTCCAGAATGCTGTTGCCTAAGCTTAGTCTTGTTGACAAATTTTGTTTCGAAGTGGGGATATTCCAGCTCTCGTGCTCCCCTAAAGTTCAGCTTAGTTTGTTAGCATCTCTTATGTTACTTGGCCAGATATTTTTAATCTGTAGCTCTCTAACAGGGCAGTTATTATTGCAGTTAAAATTAAAAGTTTAATTTCAGTTAAAGTTAAAAGTGTCTTAACTAGATGATACCTTATGATTGGGATAAATATTTCATTGCAACTTTATGTCTTAGAAGCTGTTACTGCTTCTAGCAAAAGGGATTAAATTTTGCTTCAGAGTTGAGGTTTATTTGAGTCCACAGCTCCAAAAGTGACTATCAGCAATAGAATGGTTTTCCTCACATGCATCAGGTGAACTGGAGTCATCAGTCTTGTTAGTCTCAGTGCTGACCAAACTATTGACCTGAGAACTTTCTCTGTGCCTTGGTGTACCAGAGATGACGCCTGCTTTTAAGCCAGCCTATTTAGGCACCAATATATTGCCTGATGTATGATAGAGCGGTCAACCCAGCTTACTTAATTAAAGCCAGAAGAGATTTTTAACATTTAGTCTGGCCTTCTTGACATGTAGAATTTAACCATCTGCCCTACAGGTACCTTTAATAAATTATTAAGGTTTCTGCCTTTGTCCCAGATCTCTGTCCCTGTTGCTCAGCTTAATGCTGGGTTCTTGCTCTACCTGTCTGAACACCTGCTCGTCTGGTTTATCAATGATGTAGTGTAATCCAGCTAACGTCCTGCTGTGAGTAATGGAAAGGACTTCAAGATGAATCCCAGTTGGGCTTTCAGGTTAACAAGTTTCAGGTATCCAGCCTCAGTCACATAGACCATGCTACAGCAAAAGCACTGGCAAAGTGAAACCTTCAGAATTTATAAAGAAATTGTCGTACAGCAGGACCTTTCTGTGGTAGATGATACCTGGAATTTTGTGCTTCTCTGGTAGGAAGACATAACACTGCATTGCCTTGTGTTTGATCCTTTTCTAGAGTCAGTTCTGACCGCAGAAGTAATAGCATACATTTTTGTGCAGAAAGAATTACATTCTAAACAAAGTTATCAGAACATAAAATACATCTTCACAAAATTTTCTTTTAACTCATTGCCTTTTATGTATAGTTTTGTGAAAGATTTTTTTTCTTTCTATCTGAACTTTAGTTCAACTCTTGGTGACATTTTTATTAGAAAATCATTCTTTTGCGTCTCAGTATCTGTTTTCAGGGTAGTTTTTCTAAATAGATTTTTGCAAGGTTATTTCTTACTGCTATAAACTGCAACAACAGGCTGGAAATTCCTTATGACTAAAGTAATGTCAGCTAGTGATACATGACAGGCCATTCAGGAATGGCTACTGCAGACCTGTTTACACTAGTTTACAGTATCATGAGTTCTAAAGGCTAGTCAGCTTTTGAATTTCTTCAAACATCCAAGAATAAACCACCCCCATCACCCCTCCACCTCCATGAAATCAGTTCCTAAAAAACTCAAGTACTTTTCCCTTTACTGCGCTGGGTAGTCTCAGGAGCAAACAGAAAAGCCTCTTGTTCCTTGTTGGAGAAAAACATAGCCAGCGATGGTCACAGATAAAAGCTGATGGTCGACGTCATGTTGATGAAATCCTTTTTAGCAGTTTTGCTTTTGATGCTACTTTTCTAGCACATTTCTAACAGTGTTACTGTAAGTGTAGTATTTTTCCACAGGAGCTTGAAAACGATTGTCCACAAAGGTTGTTTTTTTCCGGTTCTAAGTGGTTATGTTTATTTTAAGTATGTTATCCAGGCTTTTAATCTTTACTTTGAAACTTCTTTTCAGCTTGCATCAAGAACTGCCTTCTTTAATATGAGATTGATAAAATAACATCTTTTCTACAGGGACTCCTCTGCTAGCTCAATACGAGGTGGCAGTTCCTACACCAGGAGAAAATGGGAGGAAGATGTCAAGAAAAACAGTTTGAATGAAGGTCCTACATCATTAAACACAAGTTATCAAAGAAGGTGTGGGATTTTTCTCTTGTCCTTTTTTTGTCAAAATAAGCTTACAAGTTGAAAGAAAAATTATGTACTGAATCACTTTGTAAGGACAGTTTAAAATTGGATGATGATGTGTTAAAATGTTCAAAATAATTGTAAGGTATGTACTTGTGCACTGCTTGTGCTGATTTTGAAGCTAAACCATTTTTACTAGCTTAGAGTGTTGCAGCAACTATTATATAATTAAAATTTTATGCTTCCTTTTTCTATAGTTTGTTTCATTTGAGACTTTCTGGAATAGTTCAGTAGCCAAACTATTTTAAATGTTGGAATAGTAGTAATGCTGCCTGATCATCTGAAAAGGGGAAAAATATTGTCTCTGTTGAACCTTCCTTTTGCATGACAGTACCAGAGGTCTTGGGCTGCTTTCCATAATGTTAGATTATAGTCACACATACCTTGAGTATGAGCATCATAGAATGCATACGTAAAACTAACTTGAATGCAAAGTAAACGGTGATTAATATGAAAACAATTTTCAGGTGTGTGTGGTTCCTATCTTGCAGGATTTTCTCAGAAGTAATCATATCCTGCAAATACATACATGACTAATGTTACTCTATTGTGTAGTTTCAGCGTAGCTATTAAAGTTCTTCATTGGAATTAGTGGAGCAATAGCTATCTAAATCAAATAGATCAAAAGAAAGGATTGTCATTCAGGTAGCTAAGCTGCATCTTGATATGTACTGATGATGTACGTGCTGATGGGTATTTAACTTTTTTTTGGTCTTGACATTGATGTTGTCAGTGGCATGCAGTCAGGCTGTTTCGTACAGCATAATACATCTTACATCTTCGTTAACCTCCTGCCTTAAAAAGAAAATTCAATTTCCCTAACTTTAGGTTAGGAAAGACGTTGCACAGATACCCTGTTCTGGATGGAAAATATCAAGATAGAGTTGATGTGTGTGAACAGTCTTTGCATGTTAGCTTTTATGAATATTTATGCTCCTGTCTTCCAACAAATGTAGTTCACACTTTTAAATTTGCATGCGGTGCTGTAATGATGTATTTCCTTAGTTGGTCCTGTGCAATTATTTTTTGCTTTATAATTTTGGAATTGATAGTAATAGACAAAATAATCAATTGCAGAATGACAAAGTGGTGGGTTTTTTGTGGCTGGCAATATGATGCTCTGTCTGTCCTAACTCTGGATTCTGAGACTTAGTGCTGAGCAAACATCCTAACTTGGTAAAGCAAAATTTGTTCAGCCAGAAGCAATGAATAAAAACGTGGAAACCACTGGATCTTCTCTACAACTCGGAGAGCAAGGGAAAAACATGGGTGGGAGGTTCATCTTTCTGGGAACGATTAAAGTTAAAAAAACCCCAGAGCAATGCATTTAATTGGTTGAAAATGATAAGAGGAGTGATACTGAAGACGTTTGCTTTTATAACAAGCTGTGAAGTAAAATTCTGCATTTTCTGAGGATTCAGTGTGGGTGAAACAGCAGTTCAAAAATGGGACATTAGGGATCCTATATGAATACTTCGGTAGATGCGATCAAGACAGTCATACGTAAACCAGTGAGAGTCCATTCTTTATCTCCTCTTGTGGAGAAATGATCAGGACTAAAGGACATTTCTGTTGCCCTCTGAAATCAGAAATTAAAAGTTTTAGTCAAAGTGAAGAAAATGGCTTTTGAAAATGCTTCTTTTTGCCCCTGAAGTTTCTGAGACTCAGCCGAGACGCAGAAGATGCGGGCAGGAATTTAATGGATCATTCACGGCTTCGTAATATTTTAATGAGCACAGATAAGTGATACAATGCATTTATTGTATGTGTCTCTCCTACAGTGGCTCCTTTGGTAGAAGACAAGATGATTTGATTAGTTCTAATGTTCCAAGTACTGCATCAACAGTTACCTCTTCTGCTGGTCTTCAGAAAACACTGCCTGCCAGCGCAAACACTACTACAAAGAGTACAACGGGTTCTACTTCAGCAGGTGTACAAAGCAGGTAATGATGCCAGCACGCTTCTTTTTTCTCTTTATTTTTTCGTCAGGTCTACTGTGTGCTTATGTACGTGCATGCGTTCTTGTTTAGTAGATTCTGGGGCTCTGGATTTTTTCACTTTCCTGTTAAATTTGTTTTAATTCTATACAATTTGGCTCGAAAATTGTGAATGGCTTTCTCCTGTAAAGTGACAGCCATGTTGACGTAAAAGAATACAGAAGGGTGAAGAGTTCAGTTATTGTGAACTCTTCAGTTCTTAATTACTCGATTTAATAGCTCAAGTTGAGCTTTCATAGTAGAGACATTTCTCAGTTTGCTTTTAAAAAAAAATCCATCCCTCAATTTACATGTTACTAGTTGTTTAGTAAAGTGCTTTCATTGTTTAGCTGTTTCCTTTTCTCTTTTTTTTGTGTTGCTGCTTGTTATGCTGTAGTACCTCAAATCGTTTGTGGGCTGAGGATAGTACTGAGAAAGACAAGGACAGTGTTCCTACAGCAGTGACCGTTCCTGTTGCACCGTCTGTTGTAAATGCTACAGCCACTTCCACAGCCATGACTACAGCTACTTCTGGCACTGTGTCCTCAACGTCAGAGGTCAGGGAGAGACGGAGGTGTGTAAAGGTCCTAAGAGTAATGTCGCTCTCATACAAAAGTACTTTTGGTGGGTTTTATTTGGTTTTGTTATTTACAGGAATGTGTTGGTTACCACAAACTTGGATGGTACAGTATGTAAAGCAGTGGCGTTTTCACCTGTGTGTTGAAACAACTAGTAATGTGCCTCGATTTATGTAAGAGCTTACTATACTGACAGTGATCATCATTCGTGTAGCTTAAACTTTGATATTCTGTATTTTTGACTGGCCTTAGATTCTCACCTGGTATGCAGTATTTTCATATTTATGTTTCCGTTAATAGATTAAAAGAGTCCTCTTAAAAATACCCATAATGAACCTGCAGAAATGCTGAATTAAAAATTAGAAGATCAGTAATTAATTATTTCCTACAAGTGTATTGCTGCTGATTGAGCTACTGTGCCACTGGCAGTGTGCTAGTTACAGCAGAGCATTTTTTTCAGTCATTTTATATGCCTGGCACTACTGAGGAAAGAGTATTGAACCCAACATATTCTATTTCATTGTGTCATTTAGACGCTCTTCTATTTGAAACATAATACACAGCTGTAAATGCAATGGTTTAAGAGTGTTTTTCTTTACAAAGAATGAGTAAGAATCTGATGTAAATCTTATTTTAAGAGTACGGTGGTTTTTCTGTTATAGTTACATGGCAGATGAGTTAAGATAGGTGCATATTTATGTTTCCATAAAGAGTTGTTACCTGCTATTTATGGAAGCAAAAATAAGATTTCATAAGGTTGGTAATTTCCCTTAGCTTTCCCTGGGTGGTTGTTCTGGATATTTATAAATGTTTATCCTTTAACCCTTCCGCTGAAATGCAAGTTCAGATTTCTGTGTTGCTCCTGTGGTAGTTTTGAACTGTAGCTCCTGTATCAGTGCCAGATGCGTGTAGCTCTTTTATGTTCATAGAGGTAGTGAAGATGTTCACTGTTACAAAAGAAACCTGGATTCTTCTGGTTCACTTAAGGCAGCAAAAACATTTAAAGATTCCTCATACCTTTAGGCCTATTTGGGATAGTCTGTTTTCTGTAGTCTTCCTTTCATACCCAAAACTGAGATGAAGTAACATCTACGATATGGGAATTTATGTCTATTTTCTTCCCCACTATGATCTAGAAGGTGCCCCCATGTGCTTACAACCTGGTTGAACAGCAAACGTAGTCAGGACCTGCATTTTTCATAGCAAAATTTGACTGAACGTGACAAAGAAAACCCAACCAAATGCATCTTTCTTTCAAAAGAAGTTCCAATTTTAAAGTGCAAATGCTATTTCAGTTTCATATAAACTAGAAAAGCAAGGAAATTTAGAATTAAGGCTTTAGCTGTCTTGTTTGCTCTTACTAGTGTGTGTGTACTAATCCGCATATACTACATATATTTTGGATAACTACAATTGGCCTGAAATTCCTTGTGTTTACCTGACTCTGGGCCAATTGTGTATTATACTCTTGCAGATGTATTATTGATGGCTTATTAAACTGTCCATTAAATCTTAGAAATGAGCAAAAGTGGAGTCATTATTGCATGCATGTGAGAAGTTAGTGCTCTAGGTATCAGCACATGCATATCTATCTATACATACAGATACATATATATGTGCATGTGTGTGTATCTATGTATGTTCATATGCACATGAAAAACTTATCTGTATGAAATATATGCTAAACATTTTTCAAATTACGAAATTTGGTTAATCCAAATTTATAGACTGAAAGTGTGTATTTAGAATGTATGTTTGAAATAGTATTTCAAAGAATATATGGAAAATGAAGACATTATAAACTCCTTTTAGTAATGAAGCGTGTAATGGTGCATCCTTTTGGAACAGCTGAAGAAGCTATATTCTTTATTTGATTTTTAGGATCGATTTAGAGAAAGAAAAAAGAATGACAAACTTGAAATTTTAAATCTTTCTATCAATAATACTGCATAGATAACCTGTGTGGCATAAACAAAGGATGCCAGGGAAAAAGGCACTTTCTATTCCTTCAGCAGCTGTAGCGTGCACCTGGCAAGCTGAGAGATTTCATTTTTCCTCAGTGAGGTTTAAAGTTTTTCAGATTTATTGGGAGTGTAGGAATATGTACACCAGTTAGCTAATTTTATGATCTGAAGAAGTTCAGGTTTTGTGTTTTAAGCAACCTTTTAGCTGCCTTCCGATTTTGCTTTTTCAATTATTTCTAGTTTTTAATCAAAGGAATTGTTTTTTAAATGTTAAATTATGACAGCATTCCCAGAATATTCTGTAATAGAAAATCAACAAAAGCATTAAAAACTTTGAAGTTCTTCAATGATGGTTTTACATATGTATATATATACACACACACATTTATGCGTGTGTATGTATCTGTTTTTATCCCAGTTACACAGACTGGAGAATTTCTTTAAAGAGTCCAGACCTTGTATATCCTTGTATGCCTTTTGGCTGTGATTACAATAACCTGTTCACTCTGCAGGTTTTTGTGGGTTTCATGAAGATTTATTTGTAAGCACATTTTTTTTTCAAAGGGAGTTGGATTCCTCAAACTGTGGATGAATCATGTGAAAATATGGTAACCACCTCCTCAGAGATTTTTAATCTTTGTTACAATAGATGGTATAATTAGTTTTTCTGCATTAGCAGTACATTTGCGTGTTTCTAAAGCCTAGAAATTATGTTGAAAGTTAATATGCACATGGAGATACATATTTTATGTACAAATGTGTAAATGACTGAATTTCTGAGGTGTTCTACCCCTAAGTTAGTAGACTAGTGAAATATAAAAAAAAAACTTGTTATATCTAGAGTAAATGGTAAAAAGAAATCTAAAGTAAGTAGGAAAACACTGTGTATTTTAATTGAGATCAAAGGCTGCAATCTTGATGAATAGATTAATATGATAGAGATGAAATGTCTGCAATGTAATCCACCTTACATAGTTAAGGATTGTCTTCCAACTGCTTTGGCTTTCAATCATATAATGTGGAGTTTTTTCGGGCCATTTAATACATGTGTACAAAAATTACCATTTGCTAAGTTTGTTTGTGATTAACTCTTTAGATCATACCTCACTCCAGTACGGGATGAAGAGTCAGAGTCCCAAAGAAAAGCTAGATCCAGGCAAGCAAGACAGTCTAGAAGATCTACGCAGGTATAGTTTTATTAAAGCTTCTACATTTATGGAAACTTACCCTCATATTTCCCTGAGTACAGTGAAGTTTTGATTTCCTAGTAAAGCTCCAAATAAACTGGTGGGTCTTCCTGGTATAAACCAGATTGTACCACATGAAATAAAGCCTCTTTTTTTCCTTTACTGTCCTGAAAGCTTTAGGACCCTTCATCATTTACTGAAAGTTGGTTTTTCTAGTCACTATAGAGTGACTTAATACAAATTTGCAAGCCCAGACCCCTCCAGTGAAAGGACGCTTTTGATAATGCTGAAATGGCTCATTCAAGTAATTGTATCTGATGTTATGTAGGTGTTTAAATGCAAGAATTTGAATTCTTGAACTAGCAGCTGTATGCTGCTAGCTGAAGAATTAATATAGGCATAGTGTACTGTATTTGCTTCCATTTCTAAGTCTTTTTTTTAAGACAGTGTGATTGAGCTGCCCAACGTATGGATAGCTAATAAGACCCATGACATAAAATACACATTCAGCCTAGTTTATGTGGACACAGAATAGTACTAAGGAAGCCTTTAATTTCAAAAATATTTAGTCTGCTTATGATGATACTGGAAGGATCTAGTGGATTCTCAAACAATTTCTATATGGTTTTCTGTGCGATCTTTATGTACTAGTTCAACTGAAAATTGTGTTGCTGGAGAATCTGTGGTAGATCACATTACAGCAGTTGCCACTAATCAAGGAAGGATGTTTGGTTTTGAGGTTTGAGAGAAGAGCTTATAGGTAGAATATATAGGTAAAACTTATTTCTTAATAGATAGAAATAATTTTCTTAAGCTGAATTCTGTCTTTCAAATATGTATGTGATCATCTACATTAACATGAGTGATATATTGAAACCTTGTTTGCTGACTGCTGTTTTCACAGGGCGTAACACTGACAGATCTTCAAGAAGCTGAAAAAACTATAGGAAGAAGTCGTCCCACGCGAACCAGAGAACAGGAAAATGAAGAAAAAGAAAAAGAAGAGAAAGAAAAGCAAGACAAAGAAAAACAAGAAGAAAAGAAAGAATCTGAAACTAAAGATGATGATTATAGACAAAGATATTCCCGAACTGTTGAAGAGGTATTTTCATGATGGGTCTCTTTAGGTAGAGAAATTATATGAATTTTAACTCCAATTACAAAATTTTAATTGTGGTACTTCTATAAGAATTATTTCTTTATTTAGATGTTCTAATATCCTGTGGTTTATATTTGTTTAATCTTGGTAAATTAATTTTTACATTTTTCTGCTGAATAGCCATATCATCGCTATAGACCAACCTCAACTCCAACAACTTCATCATCCACCTCTTCACTCTCCACCTCCACTAGCTCTCTTTCAACTTCAAGTCAACTAAACAGACCAAACAGCCTTATAGGTATAACTTCTGCCTATTCTCGGAGCGGAACAAAGGAAAGTGAGAGAGGTAGGAATACTGTTCGCGAAGGGGGTTTCTTTGGTGTTTTTTTTTTGTTGACAGCTGCTTATATTTCTAAAGAAAGTTCAGAATGGGGTGTGATGCGTAAGACCACTACAGATGTATCCTACTCCCATCTTCAGTAAGAAATTCCAAAACTTGCATACATAGAGGAAAAAAAAAAGAGTGGCTGTACTTAGTGGTGTTTTGCAGCCATTTAGCATGTGAATCTGTGTTTTTCATTGGTGGGTCATGGAGACGTCAAATATGCTGCCTACAGGATCTGCATAGTGCTTTCATTTCTGCTTTAACATGGCAACAATAATAAAATACCACATTTCAGAGTCCAAATACTTGCAAGTGTTGAGGAGGTATTTTCCTTGATGAAATAATTGCTGAATAACAGGGTTTGTTTCAGTCCTTCCACACTTTAATGCCCTATGGACCTCTCAGGGTTTCATAAGCAGCTGAAAAAAAAAAAAGGAAGGGGATATTTGCAGAGGTTAATTCAGAATATTTAATGGAACCATACTTCTGGATGGCTTATGTAATCTTAAGATGAAGATCAGATGTATGATTCAGAGGTCAGAAAGAAGCTTTTGTCTGATGTCATAGAGGTTTTGCCCTCATTTCAAATGCAATTCACCTGTTCCAGTTCTCAGAGATGTTGTGCCTGATCAGTTGGCTGTCAAAGGAGGAGGCTGTTGACATCCAGCGTGATCTGTTTTCTCTTGGAGGCCTGCCGCTGCAGACTTGGGAGAAAGTTAACGATCAGATGAATAGGATTTACTGATTGAAATCGATAATTTTGTTACGCAGAGGATTAGATGAAATGATCCATTGAACAAATCTCCATTTACTTTATAAGCAGTATTGCCATGTTTCCTAGACTGGTATTTTCTGAGGAAGATTTTGGGGCTAAGCTTCAGGGATAATGCTTTCAGATTTTTTTCCCTCTGTCTGAATGTGAACTGAAATTTGGATTAAGGTTCTTCAGTAACGCATGCTTGCTCTAGGAAATTCTTTCTATGGAAAAAATTTTCATGGGTAGCTATTAACTACAGCAGGGTTTTTTTTTTTCAAATTACGACTTTAGGAGGAGAATTGCATTACCATCTGAAAGCCCAGAGGTAAAATCATCATGTATTTAATTAGGAAAGGTGTATGTTCACCGTGAATATTTGTATTTCTTCCTTTTCTGCTTAATTCTTGCTTTATACTAAAACGTTTATTTACGTCTGAAGACTAGTGATGGTAAAGTTATTAGTGATGCTTCTGTCTGAACTCCAATCTATGGGTTCTTTCTTTAATAAAAGAACAGCAGCCCGAATAGACTGCATGATAATAGCTAAATAGCTTTGATTTGGTCGGGTTTGTTTAATAGGGTTTTTTTGATACAAATTATGGGTAAACCTAGAAGGGAACAAACACAATCCTGAGCTATCATATCAGTTTTGAATTGCAATTACATTTATTTTAAAGAGAAAGGAAATACTTAATACAGTATAAATCTAATCTAGGAGACCATGTTTTATTCTTCCTTAGAGCAAAAATGGAGAGGGCTGTGATGAAAAAGCAAACTCTTAAGGAGGGCTTAACAGACTTTTAAAAGTTTGGATTTTTTTTTAATATCAAATTCTTCATGTGAGCAAAATAACCACTTGTTTGATGAAGAATTATCTCCTCTTATTTTGTACTTTCATACATTTACTGATGCAGATGAATTATTTATATATAAATATTTATATAAAATTATTTATATAGATATTTATATTTATATAAAATTATATATTTTTAGACT
>VZRU01000755.1:0-10105 GCA_013398155.1 Pedionomus torquatus
GGTAGGGGTGTTGTCCCCTCTCCCACCCAGACCTCGGGAGCCTCCCGGGTGCTTTCGGTGGCTTCGATCTCCCTCTTGTGGCTGAACATCGTGGACATGGGGTGCGCAGTCTGGACCTGCACCTCAAAGGCTTCAATGGGGCACGGGCTGGGTGGTCCACGGGCTCTGACTGCATTCCCCCTAAGGGCTTTTAAGCTTAATTATTTATTTTTCCCAATGAAACGAGGCTTATACAAACCCTTTTCTCTCTCTGTCATCTTCCCATGGTCAGTTTTGAACCCAGCAACCACTTGGTGACTATACATGACAGCTAGTAGCAAAGGTGCAATGTTTTTTATGTATTTCGTGGATTTTTGCAAGTTCTTGCCTGGGAAGGGCTGGGGTGGGCCCTGGCTGGGCTGACCCAGGGCTGATCTGCACCCGCAGCTCAGCGATGCACACGCTGGATGCTGCATCCCCTCGTGCCAGTAGACCTAGACAGGATGGGGATGCTCAGAGGAGGAGTGAGGGGCTGCTGGTGGGAGCCTGGAGGTGCTGTGGCTGCAAGGGCTGGAGATGTGCAATACAGAAAGGGAAGGAAGGTCCTTCTGGCATTAGTTCACAAAAGAAACCCCCACATTTTTCTCATTTCACCACTCATGTAATAAGCAACCGTGTTACCGGGGTGTGTGTAACCATCAGACTGATCCCAGTTTGGGAGTGCAAATGGGATTCGAGCTGGAGGGTCAGCCCGGACAAAGGATGCTGGGGGTGAGGGAAAGGTGGATTCATTGCCTGAGAAGCAGCGTGTGCTTTTCCCTGTCAATATCCATGCAGAATAATTATCTCTCTGGGGTTCTTGCTAGGTATCAGTATGACCCCTGAGATGTAGGGGTTAGCAAGCTTGGGGTTAAAGACCCCGAAGAGTCACCACACTTCCCCAGATAACCTTGCAGCAAGGGTGCTTGCACCAGGAGGACACCTGGGCTTGTTCAGCAAGTCAGACACATCGTCATGCAGCATCCACACACACCATTTCTATCTACAAATCTCCCGACTCCATGAAAGGACTCCTGGTACAGGGGTTGTGTTGCACAACTGTTGGGAAAAGGGGGCTTTCCATAGGCTCCGACTCCTGGAGAGGTCTCAGGTGAGAATCTCAACACAGCTCCTCGTCTTGACACCTTTCCTTGTCAGGTCTTGCTGTCTGGTGTCTCCTTGCATTCAACAGGCTGAAGTTTAGGGCTGGAGATTTCAGACGTTCCTAAAAGTTCAGTGTTGCAAAGCCCAAATGCCTTAGGAAATACCACCTTGCCCTCCTCGCATCCCAGGAGCCATCCTCCCCATCTGTTTCTGTGTAAGCTGTTGCCCAGTGGATCTGGGGAAGGTTTTTGTCCCACTGGGTACAGCACCTCGCAACAAAGCACCCAGGGTCCCAACTGGGGCCTCTTTTGCATCACTGAGATACAAACAGACATTTAGCACTTCATTTCTGGAATCATTCTCTGCAGAATAAAGGTCTGTTGGGGACCATCAAACAGCTGAGAGGGACCATTTTAACTGAGCAGAAATCAAAGAGATAGCCAAGAGGGGAAAAAAATAAAAGAATGAAAGAAAAAGAATGAAAAAATGCAGCAAACAAACCCAAGAAATGGAAAAAGAGCAAACAAACTCAAGAAATGGAAAAGAGCTGTTACGTTTGAAGTATTAAAACATCAATCCATTTCCATGAAGAGGGATAGGATAAATGCCTGAAGACATCTGAAGCAGCCCCATTACACATACCATGTTTGAAATCTCTTTCCATAGAATATGCATTTTACAAAGAAGTGGCCTATGTG
Organism: Pedionomus torquatus; assembly: GCA_013398155.1. NCBI lineage: Eukaryota > Metazoa > Chordata > Aves > Charadriiformes > Pedionomidae > Pedionomus > Pedionomus torquatus. The sequence goes on from VZRU01000755.1 coordinate 1,821, forward strand.
GATTTTCTTTGTAGAGAAGATACAGAGTTAGTGGAATATAACTGAAGTTCTCCAGGAAAACCTTTATGTGTCTAGGTATTTACGTAAGTGTCTGAGTGGCTGTATCTGTACCTCTGAAGGCTTTGGCTTTGGATAATGAAAAAAATAAATGTTGAAACTGTAAATTGAATGTAAGATCAGTGGCAAATCTTCCTCCCTTCCCTGAATTCTGTCACTCATTCAGTTATTTATGGTTGTGCCTTGTCTTTTCACACCACTCGGAGTAACCTGCCCACTTTGTTTCAGAAAGCCCATGGCAGTTTGATTAAATGGCCTTTCTGGGAAGGGAAGGTATATTTGTTTAGCTGATCTATATGAGCCAGACTAAATCTCTAATAGTCTTCAGTAACAAGGTAAGGACACATAAATTTCTTCACTCCTCTGAGAACTTGTGGAAAAGTATTTCATTGGGATTTGTGAATCTGTAGCCCCACTCCATTGCCGGCTGGTGATATTTATGCATGAAAGGTTTCAGACGTGCTATAAGAAGTAAATAACTTCTCTGGCATTATGCTTTTTTCCCGTAGACACAAAGAGAAAAATCTGTGTTTGCAAAACATCTATTTACAGCCTAGGAGACCTTTTATTTCGGTTTCAGGAAACACACACACAAATGAAATCTCTGTGGAGAGAGGGAGAGCAAGTCTGTAGACCAGTGAACCTGCCAGAGGAGGTGCTCAGCGGGGACTTGGGGTATTGCATCCCCTCTTGAAGGGTAAGATTTTAAATGCTGAACTTAGGAAAGGGAAATTTCAGTATCTAAATCATCTGAGCTGGCCTCCCTCAGCTCCTTGAACAGGGAGCAGAGAGAAACAGGCAGCCCGGAGAGTGATTCATCACATCCCAAGACAGGTGTCAAAAACGGGGGCAGATGAATCGTGCCCTCGCAGCGCTTCTTTTCTTGCTTATTGACGACAAGACAGCCCAGGGAGCCATGCGAGGTGCCCAAATTAAGGTGGATGAATCCTATGGGTAGCAAAGGCAGAGGCTTTTAGTGCAAATAAAGCAGCCAGCAGGCAGATTCGGGGAGGCAGGCTACAGAAATGAGGGTGGCAACCTCCGTTTTCCGTTTAGCGCATTCACTGCTCTTATGTTTGCTGAATATTAAGTGACTGGGATAGTTCTTCCTTTTTGCCTTTTCCAACAGTTGCAGACTCCAGCACTTTGTCCAGCAGAACAGGGGGTCTGTTAGGATGAACTTATGCCTTTGGCTAATGGGCTTTTTATCTCCTGGTTGCGGAGCACTCTGTCATTTTTAGTGGTAGAACTAAGTGCCAAACCCACCAACGAGCACAGGCAAATATTCAGGAGGCCATGCAATGCTTTCCCTGCAAATGAAATAGAGATTGCAAATAGGCAGCAGCCCTAGGGAAGGAGTAATTTCCACCCTCCCCATTATTTGGATCCTCCCGACTACAGGGAAGCCATAGGTTAAAGCACAGAAGGGTTTGTGCATGGTCATGTAGGAGCTGGTTTGTCTTTTTGCTGCAGAGGCACCTCAGCCAGATTGGTCGTGGTGTTTAGAAACTCTGTTCTAGGCTTTCTGCAAATATTCATACAGCTCGTGCCCCAAAGAGCGTAAACTTGATGTGGAAACCAGGAGATGAAGCCTTTCTTTTGAGCTCGCAGCGTGGGCTCGTACCAGGGTGAACACTGCCTGGAGGGCAGCAGCCTGGGATCACCCCACATTTCTTCTCTCTTTCCATCTGGCACAGGAATCAGCTCCTGCCACTGACATCCCGTAGCACGTGTCCCCGTAAAGCCTACTGCTCCCTTGAGAAGGCTTTCAGCTTCTCCCCTGTCAGGGCTGAGAGTCTCCTCTAAACACCCCCAGCCTCAGGGCTGCTTCCCATCTCTCTCTGTTGGGATGCAGAGCCTGTCGCTCGCTGATATCCCGCGTGTCCTTCCTGCACTTGATTTCTTCTCGGTGCGTTCTGAGAAGCCGGAGCTGCCCTGTAATTACTTGATGCTCTCTGTCATACACCAAAGGCATCCCCTCCCGGTAATGCCTGCAGAGGCACTCCAGGCATGAGCTGCAGCTTCATGCCCTCACTTTGGGCGCTTGAAGTTCTCCCCAAGCACAGACTAAACTTCACAGCCCCCAGGAGGAATTAAACAAGTGTTGGTTATAAAAAGAAGCATCTAAGGTATGGACAAACGGAGTCTTGCTGAGATCGACTGTAGGCTTGGATGTGTATGAGAAGACCAGCAAGAGCCAAGGATTCTGGCTGTAAGCCCTCCCCAGGTGACCTGCCACAGGACCATATCCAGTGGTGGTGTAAAAGTCTCACTGGGTCAACGCGGGGAGCTGTGCCTGCCTCCGCCAGAGCTGGATTTGTCCCAGGGGCAGCAATTTCCTGCAATGAGCGAGACTCGGTGTTTTCATTTCCTCGGTGCCCCTGCTGACCTCTCTCTCTCCAGGATTTCATTCTGCAGAGACACAGGTATAATCATAATTCTGTCATCTCTCTCAATAATAGCCTCGAACAGGTCTAGGGCTGGTTCATCTCTGCCTGCCTGGTGACATTTCCATGAGACTTGAGTGTGTCGGAGCTGTAAATGCGACCTCCCTCTTATGCCTTCATGAGCTCTTGCTGGGTTTTGCCAGCCAGCTATGCTGTGTGTATCTGAAATGATCCAATCCATTATAAAACCTTTAAAATGTTATAATGGAGATACAGCAGTCAAAAGATCTCGCTGTGTTCCTGGAGTGCATGTATGGGCTTATTATGAGCCCCTCCTTGCTCTGAGCATCAGGCTAAACAAAGAGGACAGAGATTAGGAGAGTAAACAAAAAAGCAGAGGGATGAATTACCCCATGAGGAGATCACGGTGCCTTCCCATCACCTCCTTCACAGCCATCTGAGAGGGCTGCAGGCCTCCAGAGGGCAATTCTTCATCTAAGAGTCACAGGAATCCCAAATGCAGGAGGCATTGGAAGGGGTGTGGGAAGTGGTCTGTCTTTGGAGAAGAGATTTTGGAGGCAAGGTGGGAGGACAGTCCTACACAGGCTCATAGAACAAGTGACTTGTGGCTTCCTTCTCAGCCACATGGAGCTCCGAGTGATGGAAGAGCCCCATAGGGCTCAAGGGCTCTGCCTTGCTCCCAGGATCATGCTGGCACACAGTTCTGTACAGGATAACGTAAAAGAAAGGTATTTCTCTTTCTTTTTTTTTTCCCAGTTTATTTGAATCCCTAAGGCAGCAGAGGGGTGGAGAGGGAGACAGGTCAAAAAAAAAAGACAAATTCTTCAAGGTGACCTCTCATGAGTAAACTTCAGCAGATGAAGAGGGATAAAGCTAATTGAGCGACTGTTTAAGAAGCTTCTGGTGTCCCTCATGCTTGTAAAGAAATTGCATTAAATTGTTAAAGCACCTTTGCCACACAAGATGCTGTTGAGATGCATTTTGCTCTGCTCTCTAATCTGCTGCAGAGGCACATGAATGACAATGGGCCCTGCAGCTGCGGTCTTGGTCTCGGGGGGACACACAAAGGTGCCAGAGACTTAGTGGAGAGGGCTCTGAAACAAACCCCCCACGGCATTCAAATGCTCTGCCTGCGTGTGATGCTGTCAGGGCTTGCACTTGCCCCCCGCACAACGGCACGCTTGTGCCAAACTGGCTTGTATTCCTCTGGGTGCTGTGCTGCACTGATCCTGGGTTTCTTATTTTTAAATTATTATTTTAAGTGTCATGGCCCTACAGGCTCCAAGCTATCTGTTTCCTTGAAAGGGATGCATCGTTCTTATAGACACGCAGTATCCAGGCAGCCTGGACTCAAATAATTGGTGTCTTTTGATGGGCTTGTTTAGAAATCCTGCCTCCTGCTCGATGCTGGTGATCCCATCGGCCAGCTCAGACGAAGCTGTTGGTGCTGCTGGATGATGCCCAGCTGGCCATCTCTTGACTGGGGCTCTGTACGTCCTCTCTGACAGCACTGGGTCCTTGCTGCCTCCCAGCTGCAAGAAATATCTCCAGATTTCCCCCTTTCTGATTTCCAGAGGGGCATGTGCTAGTCCATTTTAACGTCTACGTTTCATTTGCACCTCGAGGGTTTCCATCACGGTAGTTTCCAGACAATGCCGTTATTATTTCAGTCACGTGCACGTTATTAGTTTTGAACAGGTCAGAAATCTGACAGAAATGAAAATGCCTTTATTTGGGAGCATGGTACACACTATATGACACAAACCCTTCCTTTGATTACTTTTCCATAGCTGCTCGGGAGCTGGGAGGATTAGAAGATGGCATCAGAACTCATTCAGATACAAATGACTTTAATATGCTTTGACACGCACCTCGGTAAATAAGCCTGGTGTGTTGCCAAGGTGATGCTCCTTTGTTGCTATGACTATATCAAATAGCCATGGTTACTTCTTACCGGTTCCACTTGGAGAGGCCTATTTTTGAGATGTCCTTTTAATAAGTTGCGACACTAATAGAGTGATAGGGATTCTGGACATGAATAGGATTCGTGTGACACACACTGCGAGCTGTTGCCATTAACATATGCTGAAGTCTTTTCTGTAGGAGAAACTACTCCAGACCCAGCATTGCTCTGGTTATTACCTCTGCTGACTGGTCTCCAGTCCCACCAGTGATGGATTTGGCCCTTGTTTCCCGTCAGCCATACCCACACTAGACACATCTCGGCTATTCTTTTTCCTAATTTGAAATCTAGCTGTGCAGTGGCAGGGTGTTGGGGTCTTATTTGTTTCCAAGGGTTGCAAGCATTCAGAGGAATAAGTCAGAGTAATTATTCTGCATTTAAAGACAGCCCTGTCCTTACATTAGCAGACCGAGGTAGTAATTGGCATAACATCCCCAGGAGCTGGAAGTTGACAAAGTCTTGTTGACTTCAAAATCAGTTTTCATCTCAGGTTGTTTTGCTTGAAGTTTGCAATTCTGGTAAAACTGTGGTTGAAAAGCAGTTGATATGATTTGTTTCTCTGCAGTTGTGCCTAACACATCATCACAACTTAATTATGTCATTCAATTTAGCCCTGACTTTTATATTCTAATACTGATGGAGAACTTACATGGTATACCAAAACACATAACTTGGACACCACAGTGTGAGCTGTTCCACCTCACTGCAATAAGCTGACATTTCTGAGCTGGAATGCTTGGGAATGACAATTTCCAGGAAATCTTGATGCTGCAGTTCTGCTTTGCCCTCAGAGTGGGAGTTAGTTTAGAAATGTTGGAATTTTCTGGAAAAAAAAAAAACCAAACCACATTTTTATAACAAGCCTCTCTAATCAGTGAAAAGATCAGAGAGCAGGACTTCTGTTCCCAGCCCTGCTGTTGATTTGCCATGTGAAGAGCCATTTATCATCTGGGCACGTTACTTTCCCATCTGTGAAACAGGTAACAGGTTGATGCCATCCAGTAACGTCCCCAGACATGGTTAATTGACAATAATAAAGCTATTTATGACTGTGGATGCAAAACAAGGTATGAAAGACAGTTGCTTTTCCTGACTGAGTTGGGCCTGCAAGAAGAGTTTCCTTCTCAAGGCAAGACAGCGGCAGGCTGTTAGTGGGGTGTTCTTTGGTGGAAAATGCTCCCCTTTACTTTTTTTTATAATAATCAAAATTGTAGGGGTTCATAGTTTTCTGCAGTGAGATCGATGCTTTTCTTCTTTAGAAAGGAATGCCTTTGGTGGAATGTTTTCATGGGGGATGCCTGAACATACGAGTAACATGCACATATACAAGGTCCTCAGAGAACAGGCTCCTCGGGTCAGTCTAACAACCCTGCACATCCACTCATCACTCTTAAATCTGGGCAGCCTCCACCAAAATGTGGGGTTTTCCTGGGGATCTCTGGCCATGGTCTCATGGTCTGGCACCTGTGCCTTTTTTTCATTCCCATGCAGTCTATTCCCTATCCACCCCAGGATCACACCAACATTCCTCATGGCCATTTCCAAAACAGTATCTCAGAGCCACCCTGGGATCACTGACCACACTCTGGGCTTTTCCTCCTTGCTCAACTCCAGCTTAGGGTAAATTCCAGTTCTCAGCCTCCTGAATGCATGGATTTATGCTATTAAATTTCATCCTATTCCTATTACTGCATTTTTTAAAGCCATCCGATGTATTTCTAATTCCAAGCAGCAGCAGTGTGACTCATTTTCTTCCTGTTCATGGATCTGAATTAGTCCTATTGAGGGAACGAGTTCTGAAACACAGCTGGATAAGATCAGTTGGGTTTGGTGCTGTCACCATGATCTCTTTACAATGTAAATAATGACACATGCGTGTTGGAGCCAGGGCATGTGAATTTGTCTGTGCTCCGCAGAATTATGGCATATGGCTATACTGAAATAAGCCAGTTTATGTCTGTAAAAGATTGATTTTAAATTGATTCACCTCTATCACAATATTTTTTTCTTTTTTAAATGTAGAAGAGCCTTTGTGTGTCTAACTGTCGCTGAACTCAAATGGCTAGAGGGATTGTGTTCAAATCATCCATTAAAAACAGTCTCCTGGCAGACACCAAGCATGGAAAATTCAGTCCAAAAGATGAAAGGTTCAGAAAATGTTAGGAGTTCATGGAAAGAGGGGATTTATAAGGGTTTGCAACCTATACTAGAGTTGCCATAAGCAATATGCACCCTAACACATATAGGGCCAAAGCTCCCATCAGCTTTAAAGGAAAATGGATTAAAGCTTTAAGCCTAAAACCTCATGACTAATCATCCATGCAAGTAACCCAAACTGCCACAGGATCCTTCAAGTGGCTGCTTTACTTCAGAGAGAGCTGCTGCTGGAAACTCACTGCCTTAATTCCTTAGCTCGGGTGGCAGAAATGGGAGTCCTGAATGGGAAAGGTCTGATATTCCATCCCCTCTGAAAACCCAGATGGAGGAGCGATGCTTCCCACTGCTCCATGAGAGTGAGCAGCACCATGGGAGATGCTCTACGTGATTTTAAGCTGCATCCCTGCCAGAGGTCCTCCCAGACGGCATGAACAGGGGTGGAGAGCTGCTTTAAGAAAGCCTTGCCATCATGAAAGAAAAAGAGGTTACAACAATTAATAAATGTTATTTATAAAGCACTTCCCGCACCAAGAGCCTTATGGGAGCAGCATGAACCATTAAAATAAAATCCAATTATAAAAACCAATCACAATTAAATTGTTCTTATCCCTCCACGGGAACCCTGTCTCAATCAGTCACTCCGTCTCTCTCCTATGGTCATGCTGCAGAGGAGGTTCAACTCATTTGTTTGTGGCATCAACAAGAGAACCCTCATTATCTGCATATTATAAAGCTCTATGGGCTAAAGTATTGAGATTAATATGAAATAATTAGCACTGATGAAAGTTATACCTCACTCAGAACAGCTGGGACTTGAATAGGATGCAACTGAGACTTGATTACTGTGTCATTACAGTATTAGTGCTGTGTACAGTCATTGTCATACAACTACAAAATGCCTTTGATATGATTACATTTTAATTGAATACTAGCCCTGCTCGGGTTTGATGGCACCGCAGCGCTGGGGGTGGTAACTTCATTGTCTGATGACTTTTGTTTTGTTTTTATGAGTAGAGCAAACTCCTTAGCCTTTAAAAAAAAATCCTCAAAGGGGCAGTTTCCTCCTGGGAAGGCTCTAAAAGATGTGTCAGTGTTGTCTCTGCCCAAGCTTCTACCAGAAAAATGGCAAAATCAGATTCATGATAAATCCATACCCCCAGAGGACGTCAGGCCTGTCACCAGGCTGAATGCTGTCACATGGAAAGCCACAGGGACAGGTAGGACAGAGAGAGGGTCCTACTGTGGCCACACCAGAATCTCCAAGGCTTGTTCCAGAGGGGATTCTCCACCAAATCACCGCTGGGCAGTGGGGGGTTCTCCCCCTTCCCACTGCAGGGGGGAACATACCCCAACCCCTGCTGTGCAACCGGGAGGGGATGCTCTGCTCTTCCACCCATAGGTCAAAATGCCTTCAGAGCCACCAATAAAAAGGGAGAGCTTAAAGTCATTAAAATTAGATTTCCATTTTATAACAATTAATGTCAGATGGTTTAAAAAATACCTTAATTAGGAATTACCCTTCTTAACGTCTCACTGACCGAGGCCTGAAGGTTTAAGGTTAACTCTGAGTTGCATATATTTCATCCCCTAGAGCTGTTTGGAGGACAATGGTTAAGGTTATGTTCTCACTGATGTATGCAGCCATGCTGTGATTTGCATACCGAAGTCAAATTTCTTTTTTTTCTTTTTTTTTTTTTTTT
>VZRU01000755.1:10134-24672 GCA_013398155.1 Pedionomus torquatus
TTTTGGTATCATTTTCTAGAATGGAATTAGACATACAGCATTTAAGGACTTAGGGAAGGGGAGGAAAGGGAAAAAAAAAAGAAAGGCATTGTATGTAATTTAAAACAGAAACAAGAGAGAAGGACCTGCTTCAGCATGCCCTAGCATTGCAGAATTAACTCTCTGATGCTCACACATCCAGAGTTCGTGTGTATGTGGATGTACAAGGTTGTATTAAGAAGCGATGAGATGCAAATTTGCCATACCTGCTGTGTCGTTGGCCAGAGGCTGGGCTGTGCCCTCAGCTCTGGAGCTGAATTTGAGTTTGGGAGCTGCCCCTGTGTAATAGCTCCATCTGAACGCCTGCTTCAGCCCCCCCGTAAAAAAGGTGGGGGTGTTCTACACAGTGCTCCAAAGCTTTACCCCAACTTGTTCTTTCAATGAGTCACCAAGCAGCGTAACTGTCATGTAAAATTACCTTGTTTTCTTCCTAGTAGAGCTAAGAGTAGAGCTGTTCCTGTAAGAATGGTTGATCTTTTCCTCAGAGGGAACAAAACATGACATTATCAACCCAATTTTATAGATCAAATAATTTAATTTGAGTTCAAATTAATCTTCAGAAGGCATAGCTGCTTCTGCCAGTGAGCTGAGTGAAATAATCCAGCCACAGCACTGGTTTCTTGCCTCTTGCTCACCCGGCGTGTGAGACCATGACCCCGTTTTACATGGCCCGTGCCCGGTCCCACAAAAAAGGCACATACATGCCCATGTGCCCCATGACACACGTGATGTGACTCTGCTGTTAAATCATCTCGTTCCCTCAGCTGCAGGAAAGCTGCTCACAAACCTTCCTGCTGCAAGGGCTCTTTTGCTTCCCACTCTGAATTGTTTTGTGGCTGTTTCATCTCCAGTTCTTCTAGTGCCAGTGCTGTCCTGCCATGTGAGCAGCTCTCCTCCCTCCCTGGACTCCAGACTCCATCCCTCTTAATTTTACCAAACCAAACAAAGCCAATGCTCCTCCAGCATGAGGAGTTCTTTGTCCCCGTTACCACTTCTCCCTGTCCCAGGGCGAGCAGGACGCTCTGCCCAGGAGTTTTGGGCATTCTGGGTTTCATTCTGCTGCCCAATACTCACAAGCGGTACAGCCAGGGAATAACGAGTTTCAAACAACGCTGTTTGAATGCTTATCACCCACATAGAGAGATCCCCGCCACCCTCCCTCCTCCAGTTATTGATACTTGGGGGCAGGCATTGCTTTTCTACTTAATGTTTAGGTCATGGACAAATAAATCTTGTAAATCATACTAAAAACAGCAACAAAGCATGCTCTCCTCCTTTGAAAACCCAAAGCGATTTGCAGCTGGTGCCTTATGCTGGCACTCAGTTGGTTTACAACATCCCATTGCTAGTTTTGAAATTTGGTCAAAATAAATATATAGAGATAACAACTGGAGAATGAACAATGGGGTCTTCTAGAGGCAGACACGAGTCATGAGTAAAATTTACTGCTTAGCTGGAACACTTCTGAATGCTAACGGTGCTACACAGCCAGCGAGGGCAGACCACATGTGCCGTTTATTAGCTTAAAAATGAATATCTAAGCTTTCTGCACTCATCAAACACAGCCCAGAGGAAGATCAAGCTCTTAAGCTTTCTAAACATAACTCGATTGATAGCTGGGTGCAAACCCATAGGACCTTTCCGTGCAGAAAAACTTGCCCAAAACTTTATTTAGCTCATTCATCCCTAGATATATTGGTTTCAGTGGTTTTACTGCAGACTTAGCAAATGATACTTTATCCTACAAAAAAAAATAATTTATTTTCTGGCGCATCAATAAAAGAGTTACTTGATACAGTCAGCAGAGGGAATACTTTACTCAGCAGTAATAAAGCAGAGAGGCCAGTAGGAGAGGGGGATGATGGTCTGATGGCAAGGGAGGGAGAAAGGCATCGGGCTGAGTTATCTCCTCTCTCTCAGCTCTGGAGCTTCCCCGTCCCTCCTCTTCCCTGCTGCACCCTGGACCATGTGGTTGGATGTGCTGGAGACCACCAGGCCCAAGAGGAGGCAGGTTCAAAGGCTGCGAACAGTGTTGGTGTGGCATTTCATAGATTTCCAGCTCATAAATGGGTCTAAAACTCACCCAGGGGGATTTCTTCTCCCTCCTGCACACGCAGAGCAAAGGATGCTCAACCCTGTGGCTAAGCCCATCTGGCGGAGTTGGGCTGTGCTCTTAAGGAAACAGACTCCAAGATCTGGGGGATTTTATTTAAATTATTTTTTTTTCCTATTTCTCCTGATTCCAAAGTCAGCCCCATTTAATGAACGCAAGTTTTGCAAGATCTGGCTTCAAAGGCAGACCACTGGCAAGGGAAGGGGAAAGGAATTGACTAAAGTGAAAAAATTGCAAACTCTGAGGTGTTTTGCATTTATTGAAGGGTGTTAACCATTGCCTGACCAGGAGCAGTCTTTGCAGGGGTGCAAAACAACCTGGACTAACAGGGCAAGGACTGGATGAACCCAAACTTTTCCTGCAGGAAACGGGGGTTTTGAAACTCTGGTTCCATAGTGGCTTTCTATGAGTGTTTGCATTTTTGCCAACAAATGCAAACACACAAAGAGAAAAACATTTTTAACTGTTCAGCTCCATGTTGAACGTTTGACAAGAAAATTGAAAACCTGAAGCTGTAGCTCTGGAAGTGTCTTTTACGTAAGAGTTTGGATGGTTTCATTTGGACTCCAAAAGAGGTTAATGCAACAAAAATCACCATTTTCCCCACAAGTAGAAGAGACATTCAATCTCTCTTCAGTTAACATACTTACTTATTAATCATTTTTGCCGTAGCATTTTAGGGAAACATATGCACTGCGTCTTTTAGGATACATGTGCAGCCATGAGCTATTTAGCCTTGATCTAACTCAACAGATGCAGCCCCATGCTCTTCTCGCTGTGCAAATTACACCTCAAGAAACATTTTCAAGGTTTCTGTATCTTCAGCTCTGAGATTTCAGCGTGATGCTCATGGAGAGAATTCTCATGAGACCAGATGCTGCAAAATTTATAATTGGAAATGCAGAGAGCCGTCATGGCCCTGGTGTTGCAGGGGGGGGAGCTAAGCCCACAAAAATACTTCGAACCTGTAGAAATGACTGCAGAGTGATGCCTGGAGGCACTCCCTCCCCAAAGGTTTTAGGAAGGGGGAGGCTGGAAACCAGCTCCTCAGCTAAAAAGCTGTCACCATGGGGTCAGAGATTTGAAGGGGACCAAAAATGTCCATCTACACAGAGAGATGAAGAGAATCAGCTTAAGCACACGGGACTCATTTGCTTGGATAAGGTTCATCTGCAGATTAAAGTGATTTAATGTGCATGGGTCCATATGTGCTGAGTGCCTATCCTCCCATCGGAGTCAATAGGCATCTTGGGTGCAATTCAATTACTTAAGCATTTGTTTCATTTGGAACACCCCGAGGGCACCCAAGAAATGTACAGTGGGCTGGAAAATGTGACACGGGATCTTAGGAGAACAGTTGTCTTCTTGACAAACCCAAGGACCGTGTCTGGGGGGACATTAGGAGGCCATGTGATATAACTTTGAGCTATTATTTAATTAATCACTAGTTGTTTATATTTGAGAAACAACACCGAGTTTCTCACCAGTAGCCAACTGAGATGTGGAGACCTTTCTGCTCACCGAAGTGGATCCTTGTCCTGGTCATGTCCTTGTGAACAGGACACTGGAGCTTAGAGTAGGGATGAACTTGGAGATGGACTTGGAGACAGACTGGATCAACCATACCTTCCAGGGGTGTCCTGGAGGGCAGAGGCAGCAGCAGAAGGGATTTGGCACCACCATAAACCAGTCCTAAGGACTGAGCATCACTGGGTGGCCCCTGCTCATTGCATGGAGACACACAACCCCCTTGCTGCATCTCACAAGGCTTGGATCACCTGTAGCATGCGGAGTCTTGGTGAATATGCCAGTGCATTTCTAGTGTAACTTCCTATGCATTATGCTTTCTTTCCCCTCTCTCATATTTTTCACAAAATGAAACCACAATTACAGCACAGACCCTGAGAGCATTGGGTATTTAAGGATGATTTAAGGATATTTAAGACCGTGGCTCCCTCTCTGTTACCAGATTTTGCCCCTTAGGGGAATCCCTCTTTTTCCCTGCCTTTCTCACGCTGCTGCCTGTCCTCTGGTTCTCACCATACACAGAAAAACCCTTCTCACTCAGAGGCCCCAGGAATTCACCCAGCCCACTGACTCCCCGGCCCACCTCTGAGCCGGTTTAACGGTTTAATGAGCATCCCAAGGAGCAAAATGATACACAGCATCCCGGAGCAGCGTGGTTTGTGGCACGCAGCTCTGCCTGTAGATGTTGCTGTGGGCTGCAGCTTGCTCCAGCCCATGGCCGGATCCTGGTTTATAAGGTGTACAAAGCTGGAGCTGGAACACTGTGGAGAACAAGCTGCCTGTGTCTTTACAGAAGATGCTGCTGTTTTGAATCAATGCTTGCATTTGAGGGCTTCTTCTGATTTCAAGCAGCACAGCAGACATCCTTCTGGCATTTTCACAAAGTCTTAGGAGCACCTACAGTTCTTGGTTGAAATGGGGAGTTATTTTTTACAATTTTGCTCATCCTCATCTGAGGTCTCTGTGTAGGATCCTAAATATATTCCAAAGGAAAAATGAGTGTACATCAACCTAGGATGCTTTTGGGGGTTTATAAAGATTTCAAGCTCTTCTCAGTGCAAAAACCACAGCAGGATGAACACCTTGTCCCAGACGTGAATCTCGACAGGCACTTGTGACCAGCTGGGGAGAAGGAGTCATTTATCCAGTGTCAGACGAGGGACTTTTTCCCAGAAGGATGTGGGGACAGAATTCAGACATAAGCCCCTCTGAAGTGGCAAACCCAAGGACCATCCCTCCTGCATCTTCTCAGACCTTTGCCCTATGCCACGGCCACAAACTTGAGGGGAGTTTGGTTCTTCAGAGACACAACCCAGATGCAGCCGGATCCTAAACCCTCCAGTTTGGATACAGAACACACCAAACAAGAGATGCTTTCTTTCAAGCCAAACAGCTGGATGACCTTTGCATTCATTACCTCGGAGGGATAGTTAATTTAGGATTTCTTTTCCCCTGTGAGAGAAAGACAAGACCTGTCCCATTTCTGTCACACAACTTCATATTTTCCCCCCATGCTTAATGAAGAGACGTTATGAAAGCACACGCTTGGAAAGGAGATGGGTGCCCGCCAGTACCCTTCCTCCTGAAGATTTTGCTTCAGTCATGAAAAAAACATCCCAGAGACAGTTTGTTCTCCTGATCAGAATCCAGGTGCCATATTTACATTTTGTCTGAAATTAATTCAGTCAGATCTTTCAAATGCAAATAGCTGGGAAAGAAATAGCCCTGGATTATTGGGGAAAGTATAGATACACTTTTTCTCTGAATGAAATAATTCAGGTAATTGCCTCTGTTACAGAGCAGCTGCCTGTAAACAATCAAAATCATTGCATTCACAGGTTAATGAGAGGTGGGAATGTTCTTTAATAAATACTGAAAACTGACGTTGACCACAGCGACTAATTCTGTTATTAAAAGCAAGTGCTTACTCCTATTTTTCCTGGTTAGCTGACCATAAAAAGATATACTGAAGACAAAATTAATCAAGTATCAGCAGTGTGTTTGTAAAACATGCCAAAAATAGGGCAAAAATCTGCCTTCTAGTGCTTTACGCAAAGCCCAGCAACAGAGTCATCTGTCGTATGGGCTTGGCTCTTTCCACCAGATCTCACCTGAGATAACGGGGGACACAACGGAATGTGTGTTCTCTTTCCACTGGGATGTGGTGTTTTTGTAATATGCATGTATATGTCCAGCAGCAGCTCGGAATGCCTTGGAAAGGAAATCGTCGGCCGGTTTCCCCTTTTATGGAAACTGAGGCACAGGAAAGAGAAACGACCACCTCCCGGCCATCAGACTAGGAATCCTCACCGCTGGTGGCTCTCCTGCCCCCTGCCTCCTGCTGCCCTTTTTTAAAAGGATCTTTGGGGTGTTTTTATCACTCACCTAAAACATCTAGAAGTAGGAGTCCAGCGGGTTGCTTTTGCCTGGCCGTGCTTCGTTAAGCAGATGCCTTTTAACCCTCCACACATGTAATCTTTGGCAGCCAAACAAGTCCCGTGTTCCTTGGTGTAACCGGATCATTAGCAGGAACAGGTGCCTTGTACCTGGCTGCTTTGGGGACATTTCAGGGCACGTAAAGTTCCTTGTACTTGGGAATACCTGGCGCATTTGGCAGAGAAACAAACATGTCCCACTTTGCAGTGACAGGGAAATGTGGCAGCAACTAATGTTCTGCTGACTGGAGATGGTATCAGAGGAACAAGTGGTAAAAATACAGTGGGTTTGGCACCTGGGTTTCCTTAGGCATTCACAGGGCTGCAAAACAGGATTCAACAGTCTTGGCGTGGTGGCATCGGTTCTTCACTTTGGTCAGCCTGGACAGAGAGGGTCTCTCTGGGGTATACTCCTGGCTGCCCATGCCTCTGGCTGCCCAGCAGCCGTGCTGAGCTGGAGAACCTTGTGTGGGTGCTCGTGATGGACATCTGCTTGGAGTGCAGCCGACTGGCTCCCATGCACGGGTGTCCTCTTCATGGAAATCCAGGTGCTAGAGGGAGGAATGGTGGAGTCCCTGAGCTATGTCCTAAAGGAGTCAGGATGTGATGGGAGAAGCGACAAAGCCATGTGGGCAATGGTGTCTCACCATGTGTGCTCCAAAAAAGCCACTACAATGGTCAGAGATGATGAACAGCTTTTGCTTTGACTCACCTCAGCCATGCCAACTGCCAGAGCTCCGTTGTTGTGAAAATGCTGAGGTGTTTCAGTGGAGAAATGTGTGGGAGGGCTCTCCATGTCCCTGGCTGTGGCATTTGAATGTCAGGGCATAAATGCCCTTGGAAGATCTAGGATTTTCCTTGTCCAAGTTTGCAAATGCTAGTCCAAATGTTTCCATGGCAAAACCAGGGTCCTAGGATGCCCAGAGCAGGGCTGTCAAAATTACAGCTCAGAAAGTCAAAACCAAGAGCATGTTCTGTAAGTTAAAAATGAAAACATTTCCCTCTTCTCACCCACCTTCCACTCACCTAAACTTCTGGTTTGGTCTGACCCAATTTTCTGTTTCTTTGCTTTTCCTTTTGAACATTTTTCTTTTTTTTTCCATCTTTGGTGTTTATGAAGGAAGAAGAATTTGAGAAGGAAAATCCATTTACTTCACTTTGGAGAGAGCAGGAAAAGATGTTTCATCACATCTGAGTTCTTCTCCCATTTATTTTTCTGAACTGAGCTCTTTAATGAGTACACTTAGGGGTTGGAGTAGATGATCTCCAGAGGTCCCTTCCAACCCCCTCATCATTCTGTGGTTCTGTAATTTGGCAAATACTTCGTGTCAGCTACCGGTCACTTTTATCACCAAATGGGTTCATCACGTGAGCTAATTTGCCAAGTCTGCTTGGCAACCCGGACTCGCCTGTTACTTCTGCCCTGTCAGTTAATAGCAGCCACGTGAATGTGCTCTGACTTTCCATGAGGAGGTAATAGGTTTTTAATATCACCACAAGCTAAGGTGAAACCAATGCATTTCATTTTTCTTGGAACAGCACTAGAAAGGAAAAGGAAAATATGAATCCCGCCAGGGACCTGAAGATTTCACTCTGTGCCAGGAAGGACCTGAATTCCTCGGAGTGTCACTCACCAGGCAACCCTCATCATTAATACCCGGTGGCAAATGAGAAATCCCAGGAGGGCAGGATTATTCTTATAAATTAAGTCGCTGTGGAAGAGGTTGGCAAACTCAGAGCACTGGCTCGCTCAGTCTTGCAGGTTCATTGAGGTGCTGGGGGAGTGAGGGAACTGGGATGGCCAAGTGGATGGACCTTTAAAAAAGACACTGAAAGAAAAAAAGAAAAGAAAAGAAAAGAAAAGAAAAGAAAAGAAAAGAAAAGAAAAGAAAAGAAAAGAAAAGAAAAGAAAAGAAAAGAAAAGAAAAGAAAAAGAAAAAGAAAACAAAACAAAAAAAGAGTTAATTTGGTTGGTAGACAAGATATAAATGTTTTGGTGTGGCCAGAGTCCCTATCACATCTCTCCTAGACTGGAAGTAAGTGATGAGAAACATGGTTTTCCTCATCTAAATTAGTAGCAATTTGACACTTGGTTTTATCTTTAGATGTTGAATGTGACCCTGCTTGCATTCCTTCAAGTGAAAGCTTGTCTCCTGCTCTTACCCAGGAAATCCTTGTGATGTCAGCAAATTTCTCCAGACTAGCAGAGAGAAGAAATAAAAAAAAAAAACATTTCCTGCATTTTGGGGAAATACCAGCCTGACATAAACCAATGGATTTTGGATAACTTCTAAGATCTTAAGAAATGCCCTACAGGGCTGTCTCTGATGGTGGTGGCAGGACATCTCATCAGGGACAGCAGGAGAGCCTGGCTCCTACCAGAGGACCATTCCCTTGTACCCTTCCATCATATCCACACCTTCATTCATGGACGGTGTCCTTCATGTCTGATAACTCTGCTCAGAAATCTCAGCTCTCCCAGAGCTTCTCCTGTGGTATTTAGTACCTCTCCTGAGGCAATTTGGCTGAGCACTCACCAACATTGATGGGGCCGTGGTTGGGGCTTGCGGCCCCCAGTGTCTGCTGCCATTAGAAGCAGCTTAGGTCCATCCTGCTCCTACGACACATAAATGCTCTGTGTCACATTTGCCATCCCCGTGCAGGTATCTGAGCATCTGAAATGACCCAGGACACCTCTAGTTAAGCAGAGGTGATGATCTTTCATGGGAACTCAAACACTGACCTGTGGACACATGCGTTGATGATCCTTTGAAGACAAACTCTACCCACTCAAAGACATGCAGAAGTGTGCTGTGAGATCCAGGAAAAGCACTTGTATTTTGGGATCTTGCGGTGTTTTTCCTGACACAACCAACCAGGCTAAGCTAATTCTGAGACTGGATGTCACCTTTTGTATTCCCAGCCTGCCCTGAGCCACTCTCTGCCACTGCCTACAGATACCTGGGCCTGGGCTTTAGACCTTGCTCTTTTCCTTCATCATCTCCCTTAATGTTTACAGCCCGCACACAGAGAAAGAAGCCATTCAGCTCAACCATGGGGCTGGATCACAGGCTGGTGCAATTCAGGTTGCCTCAGAAAATATGCAGGAAGAAGCAAAAGTGAGATCTGTTGATCTGTCTCTACCAGGACCTTTTCCGTAGATAGATGAACAGGAAACCATACGGTCACAAGACAGTTGGGTGCTTTCTGCAAATGCAGGGCACCTTTCTCTGCTGAACATCGCCTCGCTTTGCTTCTCCTTCAGCATACTTAGTGCCACATGAGCAGTTCCTAGTCTTCCACTCCAAGGACACAGGTTGCCAAACACCTCAGCTGCTCACAGGGTGAGCCGAGGTGAAGAATGCTCGATATGACCTGGCTCTGGCATAAGTCATTTGACCAACCCAAAGAAATACAACTCAGTCCAGCGGCGGGAAGAAAAAAGTGCTGGGAGAGGAGCCAGGAGCTTCTCAACAGGCTCACCATACAGGCTGCACTGAAAACAGGTTTTCTTCTTGAGCTGTTGTGTGCAACGCCCGCCCTTGGAACCTGAAAACCAGAGGGTTTAATAATATTATGTTTTCTGCTGCAAAGAGGACAGGCAGTGCTGTTTCTCTTCCAGGTCTTTTTGCTGGTGCATGCTGAAAAGCTGCTAAGTAGCTTGTAGAATTCACAGGCTGTGCTCTCCTTCCTTTGTGGTGTCAGTGGAGAAGTCTGAAATGAGTGCGGTAATGCTGGGCTTACGGTGATTTTAATGGGAACAGTGGTTTTTAGCGAGTTAGGCCAAAATCTTTTAAAGGAACGTTTGTGTTATGCATGTCCAGGATGTGATACCTGCCTTAGAGAAAGCATCAGACTTTTAGGTGGGTTAAATGAGGTGAGATGAGTCTTATAACTAGTATTAATGGGATCCTTTGGGATCAAGATATAAGTCTTTACGATCTCATCATGACCGTTGCTCCCTTTTCAGCATCATATTGGTATCTTTGACATCTGCCAACATTTTGTGCTTACAAAAATCTTTTCATTATTGGATCATTTTACAGACATTAAGAGTGTGTGGCCTCACGCCATGTCTCAACCTTTACATCAGATATACTTCACTGACTTCAAAGCCAAATCAGGCACCCTGCTAATTTCCTAATGACTCTGAGATAGCTGAATGCTGTAGGGCCCTTTCTGCTGTCAGGGATAATTAGGAAGGGATTGCACCACTTCAGGTCTGAAACTGCAGTGAAAAGCCTGAGGTTTCCAAACCTGAGCTATGTTGCAATATTCAGTGTAATCATCTAAAATTAACCACTGCTGAGACTGTTGCACAGGCAGAAAAGGCATCCCGAAACCTAAAAATGCTAAAATCCAGGAATTCCAAGTGAATCTGATATGGTGCTGACGTAAGTCTAGTTCTTTGCAAAAGCAAAAAGAATTTAAAAAAGAAAAGAACAAAACCCCACGTTACTTCAAATACTTCCTTGCCGTCTTCAAAATGGATCTTCAGCAGTCTTCCCACATTTGGGTGGGGGTGTGACCTTCAAAGCTCACTCTCCCCCCACCATAGTCCTCTGCATTGCTTAACATGGGGAAAATACCTTTCTAGGTCTGAACTTCATGGCTTCGCCCTGGTGGTCAGGGCACTTGCCTTTTTTCAGCATTCACCTTGAAACCACACGGTGTGAAGAGAAGGTCTAGAGCTGCAGCAGATCAAAACAGGTACCAAAATATTCATTTAAGCTCATGGGAAAAGAAACCATCAAGTTACTTATGCTCTTGATTACTACTGCTTCTGAGGACAGAACTAAAACACAACAGAGTGCTTAAAATACCCTGCCTGCTCTACATAGAATCACAGAATCATAGAATCCTCCAGACTGGAAGGGACCTCCAAAGTTCATCGAGTCCCACCTCCCCACAGTCGCAGGGACACCCCCAACTAGACCAGGTTGCCCAGGGCTTCATCCAGCCTCACCTGGAATATCTCCAGGGAAGGGGCCTCAACCACCTCCCTGGGCAACCTGGTCCAGTGCTCAACCACCCTTAGTGTAAAGAATTTTTTTCTAATATTCAACTTAAATCTACCCTTCTCCAACAAGATCTACATCATGTTCCTTCTTTCCACTCAAGTGCATTAAAGGGAAATGTGGCAAAAGTAGCTTCTGTCTGAGGATAGTTCAAGGGAAAGTCTTCACCTGTGCACTGAAATTCTCTCGTCCTGATAATCAAGGTTGACAGCCCCGTGCATAGTCACAAGTTCATTATAGCAATTTCAGGCCCCTGCTTGGATCTAGTCTTTTCACTACAGGAGTCCATCCTTACAGCTCATTAAATCCCCAAGGACTTTTTAACTGGGGAAGGGCTTCATCTCCCCAAGAAATGGGCACCTCCAGAGGCGCTGAGTAGCTCCTCATGAGAAAGAGTGAAGTGTATGACCTCCCTGTACCTTAGGATATATTGTAATGCAATTAAGCTATAGCTCAATACGTCACACTGGGTACCTGCAGGCTTCTTCTGTGGTGTTTTCTTTCCCCTCCACTCTCTGTGCCCTTTTGTAGCCATACGGGTGTGTGTGGGGGTGGCAAAACAGAGAGTCATCTGTAGGAGAGCAGGTACTGTTTTTTTTTGCCCTGGAAGCCCAGCAGGTCTTGTGTGGCAGTTGTTTCTGCTAAAGAGAAACTTGAAATCTTCTCAGTTGGCCCCAAATGTAAGAGTTTACTCTGCTTGGTTGAGTGAGCCACTGTTTTGGCAGTGTGACCTTTGCTGTAGAGAAGCTGCGTAGGAGGTGTTATGCCATGGTCTGCTGGGTGTGAGAGGATCCATCCTCACACGCATGTCTGTGGGTGAGTGAACAGTGCCACTGTGTCTGGGCTGATACACAGCTCTGGGCTCATGGGCTCATAAGGAGCTTGTCTGCAGCCACACGTCAGTCCTCTGGACTGTGGGAACAAGTGTGTCTATCTAGCCATGCCTCTGACAGGGGTCAAAACTACCTTCCTAGCAAACAGCACAAGGACAGAACATGGTATTTTCCATCCTTTTTCAGCCAAGGGATTTTGTTCACCTGATGTAGTTTGTTACGTGTTTAATAACCCTCTATGGATTTCTCTGAACTTGTCCATCCTTCCCCTACACACCCATAGAATCAGGAGTTTCACAGCCTAATTCTGTGTAAGGGTGTTCATCTCTATGAAGAAACATCTCCTTTGCTTTGCTTTGGCTCTGCCTTCTGCTGCCTTGACTTGAAGACCTCTGGCTCTATTTTTGGATGAGGCACTGAATGACCCATTCTGTGATACCTTCTCCATGCAGCTCGTGAATCCTTCCTGGTAGCAAGACGCTTTTGCTTGAGTTATCCCTGATGTAAAAAGGGCTCTGATGTGTGCCAACAACGTGACCATGCTTCTCCCTGGGCGATGCTAGACAATTCTAGGAGGGTTTGCTGATGGCCAATGTTTGTTTCAGAAAGAATCAGGGCTGGAGGAGTCCCCAAGACACTGCATAAAGCATGCTGCTGTGGACAGACCAGCAAGAATGTGTTCCTCTCGGATGCAGGCAGGTGTGAGAAGGTGTTAATTCTTTCTGTAAACAGGTTTATTATGATAACAAGATGTCCAAAAGCCCCTTCCAAGCATACACAGTGACTGATACAAATTCCCCTTTGTGTGACTGTGGGTTAGTTTTCAAAAACATCTTCCTCATGCACGTAAGGAGACCATATCCCCAGGAGATGTGTGTTCTTGGACCAGTGTTTGCATTTCTAGGACGTTTTTCTATTCCCACAAATCCCTTAGGGAGCACAGATGTGATCTGCTGGGATCTGCACAGCCTAGAGTGTTAGAGGCACCAGTCCTGTGAAGAAAAATACAAGCGTCCCTTCTCAGAGGTTTCATTCATCCTGCTCCAAACGGCTGTGAATGTGCAAGCAGATTTGAGGGAAGGGCTGTAGTTTTCTCTTGAGAGAGCCCAGAGAGGCTGTTGATAAACATTGGCAGCTACTCCCCAGGCCTGAGCCAGCAAACAGTCTGTACCTGTGGTCATGATGCATCAAACCTTCGGGATTTGAAGATAAAGGCTTACAGGAAAGCACTGCACCATTTCTCCGGTGCTTGAAAAGGCAGGGCGACGTCCAAACTGTGCTGATTGATGAAAAAGGGCAGAAATCCCAGGCCAATACAATACTAAAATGCTTGGTAGATTTTAGGGTTCAGTTTTGCTGCTTTAGGTTTGCATCACACAATGTGTTTTAATGCACGGAGTAGACTGAAACAAACATGATGTGCTTAATGACCTCACAGCACAGAGTTGCTTAACCCTGGAAGACCACATGTATGGTCTCACAAAATCTACAGGGACTCTAGAGCAGTTTCAGATGCTCCTACCCTGAGAGGTACTGGAGACATCTCGTCTCCTGGAGGTCACCACTTCCACAGATCAATGGGTGGAAGTGGCTACATCATTGCTCCTCAATCATTTTGATTCAAAATCATCTCTGCTGGCTATTGAAGAAGCTTTAAATCATGTGGGAAGACTTTGTCTTGAAGCAGTTAATGAGCCTTCACAAGATCCTTCCAGCAAACTTAGTGGGTTTGATTTCCTTTTGATCTCAAAAGGCTTCAGTGCCCTGGACGGCACAGTGTGTGGTCAGGCACACAGAGTCTCTTTGATCTGGCCTGGCCAAATCATCTCAAAGTCAGCAGGAAAAAGGTCATATAAGACAAGAGGAAGCATGTCCCAGAGAAAAGGAGTAGAAACCTTCTACCTTGGTTTGGAAATCCTGGGTAGAAAATTTCCCTAACATTAGATTTTTTACATTGAGATTCTAATCTCGGCCAGCCATTTGTTGTCAACAGAGATCCTTCTGGTGGCAGACACATCTCAATATTTACTCAAATCCACCAAACCTACACTCACGACACTTAATTTGAGGTACTTTTAGTGCATAACCCAGAAAATCCCTGAAGAATTAATGGTCATGAGAATTTGGTCTGACTGTGTTCTCATCTATAACATTTTCTTAACTGCAGGTGACGTGCAGCTGCTGCCACTCCCATATATTTGCAGTTTATGCAGAATCTTTCTCCTTAATGACATTAGACTTGGTGTCACTTCATCTCTATGTTAAAATGCAATATTTTTAAGTCATAAAGTTAAACAGTAATACAGGAAGGAAGGAAGGAAGGAAGGAAGGAANGGTCATGAGAATTTGGTCTGACTGTGTTCTCATCTATAACATTTTCTTAACTGCAGGTGACGTGCAGCTGCTGCCACTCCCATATATTTGCAGTTTATGCAGAATCTTTCTCCTTAATGACGTTAGACTTGGTGTCACTTCATCTCTATGTTAAAATGCAATATTTTTAAGTCATAAAGTTAAACAGTAATACAGGAAGGAAGGAAGGAAGGAAGGAAGGAAGGAAGGAAGGAAGGAAG
>VZRU01000755.1:36960-57504 GCA_013398155.1 Pedionomus torquatus
GGTTTGGTTGGTTTTTTTTTTGTGGGGGGTTGGTGGGGGCTTTGTTTTGGTTTTTTTGTTGCTGTTGTTTGGGTTTTTGTTTTTTTTTTGTTGGTGTGTGTATGGTTGGACTCGATCATCTCCAAGGTCCCTTCCAACCATGACAATTCTGTGATTTCCCAGCTTACTCAGTGATTTAGCTTTGCTCTCCTTCTGGCAACGGGCAGGTTTGGGAGGGCAGGATTTGTAGGTGGGGATATTTTTGAATCCAACCCGCAAAGCCTTTGTGCAAGAGCCGTTTTTTTGCGCTCTCTACTCAACCACAGCAGCACTAAATACTGGACACAGGCAGCGTTATGGAGTTGCTATTTACGGAGCAGATGCAGTTTGGGTTTCTGAGCAGACGAAAGCCCTTTTGTGCCTGGCACTGCCCCTGTTGGTGGTACAGAGTCCCTCACCCGGAGAGTGATGGCTTCCCTGGGGGTTTTTAATACCAGTTGGTTTAAACAAACATGTATCCACATGGAGGGATGTGAAGGTTTAAGTGATTAGAATCTACTGAATAGTCATGAAAGCTATATCCAGACACAGCAGCTCCTCAGAGTGCAAATTGCATGAATATATATGAAGCGACTTATTTAAAAACACTACCCTTTAATGCTGCTTTCAGTTTCTTTCTGTTCATTTCACGCAGAAATAGAAGTGGAGTTTTAAGGTGAAAATTTATTCTCTTCCATGCTGCTGTAAATCAAGATAGTTAATTCAGAAGAATGTCTAGGTCCAACCCTCGGGTTGTGACTCACCTGGATTCTGCTGCAAAGTGTAAAAGGATGAGTGAGAATAAGAGGGTTTCTTTTGTGAAAAAGAGTCAGAACCCTAGAATTTAGGAACCAGATTGTTAAAAGTGCTCAGTGTTCACAGTTCACAATGAAAACAGCGCTCCATTTTTAAGAGGAATTGGGCAAAGTTTTTTAAGAAAAACTTGTTTGGGTCCCTTAAAAAAATTCTGTACCAATTTCTAACCAAAGGGAAACATAAAATAGCAGGAAACTGATGTAAAATCTTTTGTTTTGAGATTAATATTATGCTTCATTCTGATAAAACCTGAGTGAGATGAGTCATTTCGGATGTGCTCATAATTTGAAATGCATGACTAGTTTTCACCTTTCTGTTAACTGGGGTTTTAACTATTTTTTTTTTTTTTTTTAAATCTCATGTCATTTCACTTGAGGAAAAGATGATCTCTGGTTATTTGATAAATGAGAACTCTAGATCCATCCTCCTTCGGGAATTAGCAAACTTACTCATTGGCTCTGATGGTGCAAGTGATGATTTCTTGCAGAAGAGCCCCGTTTTCTTGGAGTCTATGGGTGGAAGTGGCACCAAAGCCACATTCTCCTGCAAGGGGGGGATTCACAAGCAGGGACAGGGTGGACCTATGTGCCAAATCTCCTTCCTGACCTGCCGTCACCCTGTGCATAGAAAACTCTGTGTGATGTCCTTTGTGGGACGCACAAACATCTGCCTGGGGTCCTGCTGAAACCACCAAGCACATTTTTTTTAGCAGCAGCTTCAGCAGGGCATGAAATTGGGTCCCTGGGGTGGGAAATGAGAGGACGGACCAATCCTTCTTCTTGCCACAGCTATTTGGAAAATGTTTAATGGGTATTAATTTTTCCAACAGGGAAATTGCCGTGGTTGCTGTGGGTTGTGGTGGGAATATATATACACATACAGACACACAAACACACACATATATATTTATATATTCATAGGTATTTAAGTTAACATCTTTAAAGAGGGCCTTGGATAGGAGTATAATAGGGGCTTGAGAAAAGGAACACAGCAAAGGGAAAAAACACACGTAAATTCTCTGGTCTCTGGACATATATCCAAGGAAACGGGGGTGTCTGGGACAAATGTGTAGAGATTACCTGTTCTAGAAGGGGAATGAGGGTGGGAGGAAAGCAGGGCTGGGATTTCCCAGGGGAGGATTCCTTGGGAAAATGCCTGTTAGGTCCAATTCAAGGTTTTTGGCAGAATGGGTCTGGTTTAATCAGTATTTTCACCTTTATTTCAGGTATA
Source organism: Pedionomus torquatus (assembly GCA_013398155.1). Lineage (NCBI taxonomy): Eukaryota > Metazoa > Chordata > Aves > Charadriiformes > Pedionomidae > Pedionomus > Pedionomus torquatus. The sequence continues at coordinate 39,025 of VZRU01000755.1, forward strand.
AAAGAAAAAAAAACAAAAAACATCCTGAACCAGCTGGCTCAGACACTTCAAAATAATAAAGATGTCCAGCTTCACCTTATGCTTGGAAGATGTTTCTCAAAATGAAAATTAGTTAAATGGAGTATTCTAAAATGCAGGTCTGTTTGTGCATATTTGTATATATTTACATATGAAGCATTGCCTGGCTTTTTCCACATATTTCTTAAAAGCCTGGTTTAGACAAGTTGTTGTTTTTCTTAATTTCTGTCCTGGTTCAGGGTCAGAAGTATTCCAATGCACTGATATTTTTCCAACCTGAGGGGCAAAAAAAGAATAAAATACTTCTTGCCTAATCTTGGTGATGGACTTTCCCTCTCTTTCAGTAGGAACAGGACAGGACTAATGAATGCATGTCCTGGGAACCCCCGACCCAGCAGCATCCTCTTGCACCCTGAACAGGCACCTCCCAGGAAAAAGAGGTCACAGGGACAGATTTACTGGGATATTCCCTTTGGCAGCTCTTTCTGGCCTTGGTATGGTGTGGCAAGCAGATAATTTTTTCCATAGTTTGATCTCTCTAGACCCACCCGTTCTCCCTTGTGGCAATTCTCTGCCCACATCAGGCAGGGCATGGCTGGGGTTGACCTTTCAGAGGGACACCTGCAAGAAAGGACTGTTTCCCTGACCAGTGGCACTAGCACTAATAGTAATAAAAAATAATAATAATTTAGTAATAGTAATAAAAATAAATACTAAAAAAAATATAAAATACTGGGGATGTTCTTGCACAAAACTTTGGAGTGGAATTAAAAACAGAAAAAACCCCTGATCTCTTCAGCACCTGTTGCCCAATCCCTTTATCACCTCATGGAAGTTTCATGCCTGAAGCCCCTGCGAAATAGCCTGAAATTGGGAAACGGAGGTGTAGAAGGAAGCAGACACTCCTCACCCACTCAGAGACCTGAGAAATCAATCTGGTTTTGAGAAAGACCATCACGGCCCGAACCGTTGTGCTTCTGGATAAGTGTCATCTGTGCTACAGGGGCAGAATCAGGGTAAATCATAATCAGGAGGATCTTCTGAATTGCTCCCATCCTCAAAACATTTTTCTGACCTTCGCCTGAAAGAGAAGAAACATCCAGTCGTTGCTCTAGCAGAGAAGAAAAAAAAAGGGAAAAAAAAACAAAAAAAAAAAAAGAAAAAATGAATGAAAAGCCTTGAAAGGCAGCACACAAACCTGCCTTATAAGGGTGTCTTTATTTAAGCGGATGGGGTAAGGGAGCTGGAATCACTTTTTGAGGATGAAGAATTCACCAGGGAGGCTGCCATGAAGTCTCACAACGGTCCCCAGCACAAGGCCAAGGTCTATGTTACCCAACCCGCCGGAGTGCTGGGGGGGGGGGGGAAANAGAAAAGTAGCTGTTTTTAAAAAGGTGTGCAGTGGCATTTATGGCATTCCAGCATTTAGTCTGGTATGAAACAGATCTTGTTTTTTTCTTTTTTACAGTTACAGTCAAAGAGGAGGGCTGTAGGCTAAGAGGGACAGACGTGCCGCATTTGTGAAGATTGTTGCAAGATACTTGGCATTTCTAGGAAAAAAAATCATGAACCGACTGTGGAACTTTGCAGTTGAGTACCAAAAAGTGGTTTGTCGTTGCAGGGATACCCAAGTGCAGGTAGCATTCTCAAGGACGATGCTTCCACCTGTTGGTTGTACGTTCAGGTGCTGCGATAGCACTCAGCATTCAGTCAGTTGTGCCGCAGTGAATGTCCACGTTTAATAGGATTAAAAGCAACAGTTGGAATTAATCTATTGAAGAGCAGGAAGAGGAGAAGGAGGAGGAGGAGAAAAAAGAATATAAAACGCCAAAAAAAAAAATTTAAAGAAACATTACCCTTTGCATTGCCCTGGCTCCTGGTTACAGCTTGTCACAAATGCTCCATCACAACTGTTTTTGAAAAGAAAGTAGGTCTTCAATTAAATATATCTATTTTTTTTCCTAGAGATCCTCTGCTTGCCTGGGAAAGGCTTGATTTCCTTTCATCCAAACAAACAGTACTGGGATTCTTCAGCTGAATTTATACGTTCCTTGAATCACCTGCACACAAATCCCATGATGTAGAGCTCCCTGTCTTTTAGGAAAAAGAATTGTGAGGCATTGCAGTAATTTTAGGCCACGAGAATGCCCAGTAAAGAGAATGAAAATATGAGGTATGCAACAAAGTCATGCTGGCATTTTGAAAATTCAATATAGAATCATAGAATCATCCAGGCCAGAAGGGACCTCCAAAGGTCATCTAGTCCCACCTCCCCGCAGTCGCAGGGACACCCCCAACTAGACCAGGTTGCCCAGGGCCCCGTTGAGCTTCGCTTTGAATATCTCCAGGGAAGGGGCCTCAAGCACCTCCCTGGGCAACCTGGTCCAGTGTTCTACCACCCTCAGAGTAAAGAAATATATGTAGATCTTGAACCCCCCTCACCCCTCACAAATACAATAATTAGTATTTATTTCTTTCTGTAAACAATATAATTTTATGGATTTTCCCCTCTTTTCTTTTAAGTATTCCATTAGGGATAAAGCAACAACTGATAAACCCTTATCAGTTGTCTGTCATCCAGACGGAGCTTCCAACAGTTCCGTACCACACCTGATAAAGTTCTCGCTCATATATTTAAAATTTTGGCTTAGGCAGAAACATACACACCCCTTCAACCCCCACTTCATTTCCATACAAAATCCCATTATTGAGTGATACCTGAGACAGATGAATTTCTTCTGCTTTGATCTTAGTTTTTAATTCTCAGTGGTGCCCTGTGTTGGGAAAAGACTGACTCCGAGCCCTTCTCTGCTTTTCTCCCCAGTGACTGTGGGAGAAGTCACTCGTCCACCCTTTCCAAACACAGGTGGGGTGGAAGAAGGTTCTGCAGACCTGGGTTGCCAGGACAAGCCCTAGCAGGACAGCTAAAACCCTAAACTGACTTTTGAGTATGGTTAGAGACAAAAGTAGAGATAATGAGAAAGCTGATTTTCTCAGTTAAATCTTTGATTCTCTCGATCTCTAAAGAAGAGCATCTCTTCTCTCTCACACATGGCAGCTTGTTCACCCACGCAATGTCTGGTCTCCAGGGCCTGACAGAGGCACGTATAACACGGACGGCATCTTGGCAGTGCCTCTGGGCAGGAGGTGTGTTTAGAGTTAATGGAAATCAGTACCCCAAACACTCTGATTTCCATTCACACTGAAAAGCTTGTTCGCATCACACTACAAACCTCCACAGAGTCCCTCCACGGGAATAAATATGCAAAGTCAGAAACAACCTACTGCTCAGCGCCTCTACTTCTTCGATTGCTGGACATTTTGGATCTTCACCAAAAGGGTTGTTAAGCATTGGAAAAGGCTGCCCAAGAAAGTAGTGGAATCACCATCCCTAGAGGTATTTAAAAGGCTTGTAGACGTAGTGCTGAGGGACATGGTTTGGTGGTAACTTGGTAGTGGTGAGTTAACGGTTGGACTCGATGATCTGGAAGGTCTCTTACAACCATAACGATTCTATAATCTAATGATTCTATGATTTTACAGTGAGCATTTTGGTGCAGGGAGTTTCTTTGCAGCACTTGCCACTGCACACTGCTGGCCCATGATTGTGTGCACCATTCCTGCCACTGGAGCTCCTAATTCCTAAATCCCTCTGTGGTGTCCAGCTAGTGCATTTAGCTCCTGAATGGGACAATGCACAGATCAGAGGAAGGTTTGGTTTAGCTCGTGCTGCCAGTTTCATGGTGTCCAGCACATTCACCGTGAGCAGCACCGAGGCTGCTTGTGCTGCAGACCCAAATTCTGAGCTGAGAATTTGCACTGGCAAACGGGAACCACAGTTATTCTTACTGGTTCCTTCTTGGAGATGCAAAAATGAGTAAAAGAGCAGGAGAGATGAAGCCAGATTGAGAGATGATAGGGAACAGAAGGTGAGGAAGGAGCCGTGGTGCCTCTGGCTGGCTTGATACCTTCACAGCTAAAGAAACCTCTGAGCTGAAGCTCTGCTTCATCACTCCTCCATGGCCTGGATTTTGGGAGGCAGACTCTTCCTGGATCTGCATTGGTGCAAATGAGATGTAACTCCATCAACAAACAGCAGGATGGACCCATTCACGCAGCGACGTAAGGCTGAGCTGGGTCTATACGGTTATAATGTAAACACAACTACAGTTGTGTCCCAGACGCTCCATACCAGAGACATAGGAACTCTATACACAGTCTTCCTAAACTTCCTAGTGCCCTGATGTAACTGGTTATGAAAATGAAGTGTGTCTGGCACAGCTGGAGTGCTAACTTATCATCTGGCACCTCACAGCAAAAATCCGGTGCCTTGAAAGCAGCCAGGTTTCTGCTCTGCCCTGAAACACAGACAAGAGCTTGTGCTTCGCCTTAGGCTGCCTCCCCCATCTCCCACCACTCAGCCCCACTATAAACTCCCTAAATCCCAGCGGAGGTCATGCAAGCATGGCGTTGTCCGTAGAAAGGTGTTTGTTTAGATTAATTCTTTTTAAAATAAGGGTAGCAAAGGAAGAGGCAGCAAACCAGGCAAGTCTTAATTGACCTAACCAAACCACTTGTTAAATTCCTTAGCAGATGTAGCACTGTATGTATAATAGAAAGAAATATATAATGTTTACTGTAACATAAAAAAATTAGTATAGTGGAGTAATGAAAACAATTAATCCTGTATTATACTAACTAGTAAATTTAGAGTGTGTGGATAGGAGATAATATGCTATTTTAGCAGTAAGTGTCCTTATGTGGTATTAGTGAAGTGAAGCTGTGATGAACCAAGCATTTTTTACGTATTTGTGAATTCTGAAAGTGATGCATTAGGTGGTCTTAATGTTGCTGTCAAGGTCGAAGCGATATGAATGTAATCTTAACCAGTAGAATGAGGTCTCGCTAAGTGTATCATAGGGGATGCAAGACTGCATGGGTAATAAATTAATATGTAAATCAGGGTAGTTTTAGGAGATAAAAGGGCATATTGGAGGGGTGTACTTCAGGGGCTGTTCTCCCAAGATAAGGTCACCAAGAATTGCCACGGTCTCCTTGCTGTCAAATCAGTGTGTAACAGAAGTTACCGTAGATTTGGCTCTGTTAGAATACTTACGTGCTGCAGAGTACAGCAGGCACTGAACTTATGTCCTGTCTGCCCTTTCTTTATTGCTTTTATTCCAACAAATCTTATAATTTTCATGGGACTACTGAGAAAAAGTGGTATTTAGCCAGCCTGTGTTTTCTACCAGCCAACAGTGGGATGAGTTATACCCCAGAATGGGACCAAGCACTCTTATTCAGGGATTTTCATGAAGTCCCATTTCTTCACTCAAAAAGTTTGCTGTAGGAATAAAAATCTCCACCCCTCTTCCTAAACAAAGAACCTGTCTAATTGCATCTCCTTTGTTCGGCTCTCCTGCGCAATGTGCTGTCTGAAAATGCAACTCCAAACTGGCTGCAATGATGAGATTTCCAGCTTTGTGCCATCAAAAGGCACGAATCTCATTTGCAAGCTGTCGGTTACAAAGCCCAAAACCTTTCAAGGCTATGCAACAGTGCTAACAAGTGGAGGTGGGCAATCAAGAAAAGGCAGTATTTTCTTGTGAAAAAAGAATCCCAAATATCTGGTTAGATAGAGGAACTTGAGCCGGGTATCCCAGGGTGGGGAACCTATTTAGGACCACTCCCTAAGCATTTAATTTTGTCTTTGATAAATTCTGTGTCTAACTACAGCTACAACATAATAATAAAACCCACCAAGATGAACTTGAGAATGAATGACTAAAGAAACTAATGAAAGTCGAGGGGTTTTAATAAGGGTTGGACCTTTCTCATCTGATGTGAGATCCAACTTACTGCACTTGTCCCGTCACTAGTAGAACATGAGCTCTGTATTGCTGGGACACATTGCCTCCTAGAAATATCTCCATCACTTATGGGCCTTTCTCCAGAGCTTAGATGACTTCTAGGACTATCTGCATGATCTTTCTAAGAGCTAGTTAAGACAAGGGAAACCCATTCTCTTCAGGTACAATTAATTCCACCTCAAATGAAGGTGCCTCTGACCTTTTAGAAAATCAAAAATTCTCTTTTACCCTTTAACTTTTCTTTTTCTCTAGGACATCTACCAACTGAGGAGAAGGAAGCAACAGTTCTGTAAAATATCAAGGATTTAGTACAGTAAAATTAATCTTTGCTGCTTTATTTGGGGATTTCCTTTTTTTTTAATTCTACCTGCAACCAGGCAGCCTGACTGGAAACAGATCCTCTTTCTTTTTCCTTTATATGGGAAAATGAGCTGAATTTACCTCCCAACTTTTTAACAGGCTAATGTAGTTTTGGAGACAGTTCAGGTTGTTTCTTTATATCATACTAAAAAAGAGTGCCAGACTTCAATTTTTTTCATTTTAAAATCTAACACTGTGTAGCCAATATCATTGTTGCCTTGGAGTAGGTTTCTCTGTTATTCCCCACAGCTGCAAAAGAACATTATAGATATGAAATTGTTCTGGGCAGGAGCTTGGAAAGAAAAACTGGCCGGGAATATAAATTACTTTTCCTTTCATTCATATTGAGTTTGCAGTTATTCTGGCATAAAACTAGAGTAAACCCCCTCTTAGTAGATGATTTACACCATTGACTTAAGTGAGATTGCTTTGTGCTCCCAATCCTGGATCTAATGGAGACAGACTGACACCAATAAAAGTGCCACAAGGACATTAATGAAAAATAAGCAGAATCTGGCCCCTCAGAAGCACCTCTTAGACAAGCTGGAGCCCTAAGCCATGGCGATGTGCCGTGAGCAAGGTAAGCCTGAGGCCAGCAAGGAGACCAAAGGCAGTAGTGTCTTCCTTGCTAGGAGCTGGTGCTCATGAGCCTGTGATGGTGGGAAACCACTGCCCTGGGTGAGGCCAAGGCTCCTCTCTGAATACATATAATGTGGTTTTCTAATCCTTGCTCTGAGGTGTCGGTGGGACTTTCCAGGAGTGTCCTCTTTTGGGTTTCAGAGAGCAGCTTCTCGTTGGGTGGCCCCTTGAGTGTGAAGAGGTCAAGGCTTCCCCACGCTCACAGACCAGCTCTTTCACTTGGCAGATGTGGAGCTTCCAGAGCAGATGCTCCTCTGACTCATACAGGTGTAAATAAGGATTTCCTCCAAGGAAAGCTGGACGTTGCACCTACCAGCCTCGCCGGAGCTGGTGGAGTCGCTGCTGATTCATGCTGGGAAAACTTGGCTCCATGACGCTGACCGCTGGACCACACAGTCCACTCCCTTCCCTTCTCCATAATTCATGCACAGTAATATGCTTGTAAGGATGATATATGCTTTCAGCAGATGTTCCCCATGCTGGTATGACGAATACCCATCCAGGGCATTGCACTAGAGCACCAGTGCCAGTAGAGAAATGGTCTGATGGGTTCAGATCTTGAAGGGCTGATCCATGCAGACAAGAAAAGCCCTTACCCAGAGATCCTGAGGCACTGAACCAAAATAGAGGCAGTCACATCAATAGCAGCAGGAGTTTCTGGAATTTTTCTCTGATCTGAAATCTAATAGTTGAAACCATGGGGAAAAAAAAAAAAAAAAAATCCTATTTAGACATGACGCAGCTGGTTTAGAGGAAAAAAGCTTTTTCCCCACAATAATTTTTATCCAAAATTTAAAGACAAGTCTGCCAAAGTTTTCTTTTCACATCATTCAGCGTATCCAGCAGGGAATGGAACAGACATAATGGCTGGATTGTGATGCCAAGTGTTGGTTAAACCCGGACCCCTCCTCAGGTCCAAAGGGGACCTGAAAGGAGACGTATTGCTGGAATGCAGTTCTTCTGAGACTCCTGGCCTGAAATGCAAACACATAAAAGAAAACTTGGAAATAAATGTAACATTTTTGGATAGCTACCAGGATCAAAAGAAACTCCCAGCTGATAGGGTTCCTCTATAGCTGCTATCAAACATATGTAGCTGCTACCCACATAGTACTTTTAAAATTCATGGAAACAGCAAATGAATATGTAAAAAGCATATCTTTTTGTGTGCTGTAGAAATTTCCCATTGAGACCTATCACTAGGCTATCCAAACTGTATCCATATAAAATAGATGAAGTCGTCAGTTAATTTAATGGAATCTCAGCACTTTTCTTCTACTGGGCTATATAAAGCTCTGCTTAGATCATTTTTCTTGGAGTGCAGAAAGGAGAGGAAGTGGTTGCTTTGTATTTTGTTCTGTTCTTAGTCTGTGTTGCTTGAGAAGAATGGCTCAATAATTGCTAAATGCTTTCAGTGATTTTTCTCCTCTTCCTTCACTGAAATCTTAAAAGATATCCAATCAAGTCTATAGTTCAACAATTACACTGAGAAGCTACAGCAGAAATTTCTTTTGTACATTTTAAAGAACTTTTGATCAAAATTTTAAAATTATTATACGTTACACCTGGCAATGTAACTCCCTGTGATAATTATGGTTGAGGTTTTTAACCCAAAGTTTGTTTCAATGAAGTATTGCTCATGTTTCTGTTTGTGCATGTCTTGTCTAGCTGAGATGTAAATCTAAGCTGAATGCCCATATTGCCCCATCTGGAGTTTGTCTGAACAGGATCAGTCCCAAGACTCATCACCAATTTATACTTTCTTCCATATTTGCATTCCTATTTTAGGTGAGCCCACTGAAACATCATGGATAAAGCTACCAACATGGTGACTAAATGCTCAAGAGAAGTCCCACAGAATTATTGACTCTGCTGAAAAACATCCCATTGGAGTAGAATTGCTCAGCTGCTGGGTCAGATAATTTCACCCAAATTAATAGTTCTGTGGGTAGCAAGCAAAGCATCTTGACTCTTGAAATGAGTTCCAGGATGGCCTTTATCTTTCTGATGTGGAACCCAGTCAGCATAGTCAGTGGTCTCTGGCCCAGGGAGAGAGGAGGCACTTCCAATCATTTCACTAAAACTCTGTTTCTGTGCAGGTTTTTGCAGTGGGACGTTGATGTCGGAGTTCCAGGATGACAGATGGGTGCAACGCAAGAAGAGGGTCTTCTGCAAGGAGAACAAAGCAGGGCTCTCTGTGCAAACCACAGAGCTCCAACCACTCTATTCAAAAGCGATTCAAAATCCCATCCAAAGAACTCATTAACTCAGTGGGAGCCTGGTCTGACCAAGAATTTTAAGCTTAGACCCTTAATAAGGACAGTCACAAGGGGATGGAAACAGCAGGACATATTCCATTTTTTTTTCTAACGAGGATGAAATTAATCTCTATGCAGAAAATCAGCTTAAGGACTCTACCCTACTTAAATTCCTACAAGGCCTCTGTAGTTCACTTGAGTAATCATTGATTGGATTCTTAAGAGATACAGAGAAGCTCTAGCTAATTACAGTACATCTGTGAATAACTTGGTCCTTAGGCAGTTCTGAAATTTAGAAGGAAAAAAAATAGTAATAATAATAAAAAAATCAACCTGGAATGAAAGTACTGAAAAATGTGGTATCTTGAAAAATAAGACTGTCAAAATCTGGTCAAGTGAAACATTTTGATTTGATTGCTGCACTTTTCTTACCGTCTATAACACTGAAACATATTTTGAGGTCAAATGTTTTTTTAAGAAGGTGAAACATTTCATTTTGAAAATGGCAAAACAGAATGTTCCCATTTCTATATTGTAATTTGGAGGTGGAGGATTTTTTTTTTTTTTTTTTTTAATAAACTCTGCAAAGTTTTAATACATTAATGTAGGTTTCCAGCTGATCCACATCTGAGTTTCGGGGTTGAAAAGTTTGGCTCAGACGTCAGCCTTCTGTACCCGTGACACAGAGTCCTTCTCCTGGGCTCAAGCTCCAGACGAAGCACCTGCACGAGAGGGTCTGTCTCTTGGGTTATAGTGGACGTATATGGGGAAAATGGATTGTTCTCATTTTGGCTGAGAAGATGAATGTTTGTGTGATCTATGAGCACCAACTGCAGCAATATTTTAAGATCAATGGTACTGGGGACAGTCACAAGAAAAGACCATTTGCAACCCTGTAAGATTGATGCTTCCTTTCAGGAATGGGTGAAAAACACTGGAAAGATTTCTCTCTACTGTCTTAAAAATGCTGCCAGCCTGACCCAAAGCCATCTGAGCCAACAAACTGATCAGCTGTACTACGGTGACATCAAGAGGCCACTGCTGTGGTGGAGACGCAGCTGCTCTGCTAAGTTTATTGTCTCCTGGGAGCAAGACAGAGATTGAAGAGAGCAGTAACTTGCTCAAGGACATCTCTGTGGCCAGGGCACAGCTGAGATATGGCTGAGACATGCCAGGTCCCAACTCTGAGCTGCCCCACATACACTGTTTGGCCTGCATCTAAGGCGGATTTTTGAACAAGCTGCAGAGCTAGGATGAGAGGGTTTTTTGCACCCAGGAGCTGCAGGTTCCTGGGTACCCCAGAGGATGGTTGATGACCTGCTGGTGGGGGATCCATCTAAGATCAGCCTGCAAGGCTGGGGTTAGCAGGATGGATCTGGAGTCAGGCATACCCAGACCAGGCGAGGCAGAGCCGGGGTCTTGCAACCTCGGGAAAATGCTTTCACACAGAACTTTCTGAGAAAAGCAGGTGGGTGTTGTTTCTGCAAACTGCACAATGGCCACCAAATAGTTCTTCTTTCTATTTCCTGAGACATGAGAGTGCTGATAGTGGGAGGACCAGCCACCAAGGTCTCCTCCTTCTCTGCCCCAGTCCCTGCATAATAAAATCCCCCCACCCCACTGTCCCTCTCTGCCATCTCTTTATCTCCAGAAGCTCTTTGTAGAGCACACACTAGCTGCACCATGAAAACATGCTCTTTAGCTGCTCTATTGCTAAATCTCTTGTGGTGAAGCACAGTGGCCTCTGCTGGGATTGGCTGTCGGTCCTGATGATCCCAGACTGGCACCAGGAAAGATCCTCCTCTGCCATTGCACATCCAAGCATTTTGACAGGACAAGGTCCTCCCACACACAGGAACATGCTCCAGGAAGTCCAGCTTGGGTTGAATGCTCAGTACGTAGGTCTGAGACACTGCCTGGTGCCTCTCACCTCTGTTGGTGCTTCTGGGAAGGAAAGGCTTACATCACTTCCCTGCCAAGCAAATGTTTGACCTTATGGCTAAATAGCAGAAAGAATACCAGAGGCCAAGAATGCTGGAAGGAAAGGCTGAGAGGTTGCCTATCTGAGAGGTAATTTCATAGGATCATAGAATGGTTAGAGTTGGAAGGGACCCTCAAGATCATCGAGTTCCAACCCCCCTGCCATGGGCAGGGACACCTCCCACCACACCAGAGAAGGTTGCTCAAAGCCAAATCAAGCCTGGCCTTAAATACTTCCAGGGCTGGGGCAGCCACAATCTGGGCAACCTGTTCAAACAACCCATCTGTGTTAAACTTCAGCCACCGAGGGAAAAAATGATTTAATTTAATTAGTTCCCCAAGATGGTTCCAAGGAGATGGAAAAGGGAAAGACCAGCCAGTGATGGAGGTGGTGGGACCAGGGACCTTTCTAATAGGGGTTGTAGATGATGCTCTTTTAAACTGAATTAAAATATAAAGAACTTGAGCTTTGCCAGCTGAGCTGGGGATGAGGAGCTGGTGGGGATGATTCCTCCTGCTCGCTCCCAGACATCTGGAAGCAATATGCTAGGGGAGGTCAGCGGCTCTGACATGGGGGAGAAAAGTGAATTTTAAAAGACGTCAGTAAAGACACAACATTTGAGGTATGTAGCACAGAGGATGATATGATTTCATTTTAATCACGGTGTTTGTCCAAGAAAATGATCTGAGGAGTCAAAACTGGGAAATCCCTTGAAGTGGTGATGTTCTCAAAGAGAGCTGGGACCACGCAGTGCACCAGCAATGGCTGTGCGTGCCCCCTCCCCACCCTGCTCTCCACAAGGAGGTTTGGGGAACTGGCCACCGGTCTCTAAGCAGCTTACAGCGCGAGTCCAGCATCCCAGCCTGAGCGAGGCTCATCCCTTCTCTCTGCCTCAAGAGTTTCCCTTGACAGCCCCTGCGTTGCCTTTCGAAGGTGCATACTCTGCTGTAGGCAACAGTCCCTCAGGCTGGAGGTACGAGCAGTTAAATTTTACTAAGGTGCTTGTGTCCATCACAGCAAATGCTTCCTTCCAACCACACCAAAAGAAGCTGAATGGCCCAAATTTGCTCCTTTTTTCCCTACAACTCCTTCATCATCGTGACTGACTCCTAGAAGCTCTCCGCTTTCCTGGGCTCAGTTTAGATTCCGAGGGACTTCTCTGCATCAAAGAGGCTTCACTCTGCTGCGCAAATCGCCCCTGTTTTCCTACATTTCTCGGCTATTGTCGTTGGCCATGGCTGGTTTGTTAAGAAAACATATCCAACATATCAGCTGCGAGTGGATTTGGGTGGAAAGCTTGAGAGTGGGCGAAGGAGCAGAAGCAGCCTCCATACAGGCTCCTATGTACGTGTAAATATTTGAAAGGTCGTTCAGTTATTCATACAGTATGTTCTGCCAAGCTTTGTGCAGAAAACACTCACCTTTTTTGGTGTCTCCTAATAAATCTTTTGGGGTTTACAAATGCAGCAGCGGGTGGTTCTGTTCCCTTTTGCAGCTAAATCATCCATTGTTGGCTTGTTTGTTTGTTTCCTGAGCAAATCAGGCCTAGGAACAAAAGGATCATTAATGGGAGGTAATTGCAGATACATATAGTGAGCAACAAGGGCAGGTTATGAACAAACGTGGGGATGGGATACGTAAAAGGGATGAGATTTTTATATGGTGAGTAAGTTCCAGAAATACGTTGTTTTCCTGCTGTGGCAAGCAGCAGCCCACTAATTGGGCAAATCTCCCACGGTTTGCAATGGGCAGGGTCCTGGTCTGAACTGTGGAACAGGACTCTCCTTTGCCCTCAAATAAGGTGAATTTGGCTCTGGATGTGAATTGCTCTTGTGGACTGTGCCTCTGTCTCCTGGCGTGACCTGATCCCAGGCTGGCCTCTGTACTGGAAGAGGACCAGCACTTACCAGCACCCTCCGTCCTTCAGAGTCCAATGGACGTTCACAAATACGTGTGCCAATGCTGCAGGAATCTGGAGACCTGTTCCAGCTGCACGATGCTGGTGCACGTCCCTCAATGTGGGTGGATCCCCCATGTCTCATCCAGCTCTCCAGCAGAGCCTCACAAAACTGCAGGAGCTCTGAGGCAGAGGCACTGTGAGACACACCCCAAAGTCCTGATTTTCCTTTCCATTTTGGAGGTGATCTGGGGCATGGTTTCCTCCATGACGTGAAGGCACCTGTAGCTGCCATTGCAAAAGGGCTTTGCTAATGAGCTATTTATGAGAAAGGCAAGCTGCTCATCAGGAGAGGCAATTATCCCACGTATCTCAGATATGACAACCAGGGTGGAATTTAGCTCCCAGTTAAGAAGCACCATGTTGGTGTTAAATGGGGACATGAGCTACCTGTTCACATGCAAAACCTACAGGTTTTGAGCAACTTGCTCTAGTGAGAGGTGTCCCTGCCCAGGGCAGGGGGGTTGGAACTCGAAAATCTTTAAGGTCCCTTCCAACTCTAACCATTCTATGATTCTATGGCATCTCTGTGTGCTGGTGGTGGAAACTGTTAGGAGAAGCAATAGAGATTTGGCACTCGGAGCCAAGAGCGGGAGGGAGCGAGTCCCTTACAAATATCCCACTTTAAGGTCACCTAAACAGCTTACACTTCCATCATTGAGCCAGATCTTCATGAAATGTGTTGGTAATTTAGTTACCTGGCACAAAGTAGACACCTAAATTAAAGTGTCTTCGTGGGGAGTGCAATCTTATATTTAATTTTATAAGGCTAAGTCAAGGTGCGAGGCGAGGGCTCTCTCCATTAATCATTCATGTGAATAACAATTAAACAGAGGTAATGGTTTATTAAGTTATCCTTCTCGGATTACTATTTAGATGAAACTGCTGCCTTATTTAAAAACAAAGGATGGTCTTGTTCTTGCATAGTTTTGTGAGTAAAATCTAACACAGCAGCTTCCTCTCTCCAGCTGAGTGAAAACAATAGTCTTATACCTCTGTGAGCACTTAAGTATACTCTAGATTATTATTTTTTATGTCTGAGTAAAGCAGAAGGCATGTAAAGTAATGTATAAAATACAGTAAGGTATATCTAGCAGGAGGATGCATGGACATCAAGCATAGTAAACCTGATATAAAATATAATGAAAGAATAAAGCAGGTAACAGGGCAGATATAAATCCTGGTGCAATGAATAAAGCATGTCACATAATGGTGATAAAAAAAGTAGCAAATGGCAAAACACACATCAGCATAGACATAAAGCATAATGAACTGATGGATGAAAGTCACATTAATGAATAGATTGCTCTTGTCCCTCAGAATAAGCAAAACGATCATTTTGTCTTCTGAGCCCTTAGAGAGCTTCTGGGTACACAGGACTATGGGAAGGATTTTCTAGTTTTCTTACACAGAAGCTAATAACATCTGGCAATTGCAAACACCTTTCCCTGAATATTATCATCAGGTCTAAAAACCTGTCAGGTTGAAAACCTTTATGGCTGGGCTTGGCGAGGGTTTGCACGAAGCAGGGATGGGCTGGAGACCTGGGAGAAATCCTGGGGAACACGGATCACAGACCTCGGGGAGGGAGGATTGTGGAATCCATCCATCCTGCTGCCCCAGTAACCCCATCCACAGCCACCTCTCCGCAGCACTCACTCGCACACATACTTATTCCCCAAGTGCCTCTGGTGGAACACAGTCTGCTCAACAAGATGTAGGTAGAAAAGCATCGATGGGCTGACTTTCTCTGGGGTATCATTTTTCACCTTTGTTAAAATCCTATTTGAAAGTATTTTTTTAAATTGCGGTGATCTAATTCCCACATTATACTGTGGCTGTTTCCAAATGCAAGGTTTTGCCTTCTCACCACTGTTTGGAGACAAGAGGCTTTATAGAGGGAACAGAGAAACCCAAGTAAATAGAAAGTCACAGAATGGTCTGGGTTGGAAGGCACCTTTCAGATCATCAAGTCCAACCATCAACCCAACACTGACAAAACCACCACTAACTCCACTTCTGCCCAACTTTTAAATACCAGGGATTTCAACTCCATCACTGCACTGGGCAGCCTCTTCCAACACTTCATAACCAAATGTAAAGAATTTTTTCCTAATATCCATAATTATCCTCCTCTAGTGCAAGTTGCCCCTAGAAAGCAGGAAATACCCTCCTGCAAGACCACCCCTGCAGTGGGGTTCAGCTGAATGGACCAGGGCAGAGATGTGAATAAAGCACTGGCTTGTAAAACTCACTGACTGCAGAGTATTTCTGCCTACAAGCATCCCTCACCTCAACCCACAGCAGTACCCTGAGACACAGAGCTCTGGTCCCAGCTCTGAGGCAGGTGCACATCTTCATGGCCTTCTGACTTCTGGAGAAAGCCCTATGTGCTCCTCTGGCCACCCAACACCTTCGGCTGTGATCTGGGAAGAGGCAGTGACCATCTCCCCGCTGCATCCCTTGCTGGCTGCATTTTCAAAACCTCCTTCCGTAAATAGATTTGAAAGGAAAGTGCATTTAGTGTCATTAGGAGACTCTACCAGCAGAAGCCATTTGTCAGCCACTTAACCAAACTCTCCCTTTTCCCCGGCAGCAGCAGATGCCTGAACCCAACTGGTTTGCAGCAGGAATTTGCGGTAGCAGACCCGATGCCAGCCTCTGCCAGAGATTTATTGCTCCGCTGGCATGCAGCACTTCTCTCATTAAGGCTCTCACATTGTTGTTTGGCTTCTTCTAAAGTGCAAATACATGAAGCAATGCTTTGGAGGAAGCCAATTAGGAAGGACAGAAGAAACATTTCCCACCGGCTGGGGCCAGGCCCAAGGCTAAAGCAGGATCAGGGCTGCGTGGAAATTGGGAGCTCATTACAAGGAGGGTGTTAGAGGTTTCTGTGCAGGAAGCTTAAGGACAAGTCAGCTCTGTTATAGGCTGGTTGTTTCTCTGGGAAAAGCTTCTTAATTTCTTTGTACTTTGTTTCCTCATCTGTGAAGTCAGCACAGGCTTTTTAGACTAAAAGCCTTGTCTTCCTAGCCTGACCTCCTGCTTTCAGGATTCTCACTTCATCCATAATCATCCTTATGCAGAACAATGTGCGCCTGGGACGATGTCTGAATTAGGCATAAAGATTTAGACGGGGAGCGTACGGCTGTGTTAATACCCTTCTGAGCAATGCAGGCGATTTGGCAGCTCTGATTTATCCACCGTGGCTGTCCGACGCCCCGCTTCGACAGCACACCCGGACCCGGGGAAGCTCTCAGCCGCCGCGGGTGCCAAGGAGAGCAGCACATGGCTCGTCTCAGCCTCTCCTCGTGCCCTCACCGAAGGAGATGCCTCGATGGGAGATGCTTTCTGACAGCAGCAGGCTGGGAATCGAGCCGAAGGACCGAGGCCCCTCAAACGAGAGGTCCCACCTGGGATTGCTTCCAGGAAGGAGTCAGGGGCAAGGCTCTGCAAAGCATATAAAATATTATATCCGTAGCTCCATTAAAAAAAAAAAAAAAACAAAAAAAAAACAAAAACCAAGGCTGTGTTCCTTAGAGCCGACTGGCTTCCTACAAGGCTGATCTTTCAGCAGTGGCCTGGGTGTCTGAAGAGGCTGGTATGCAGCCCGCTGAAAGGGGCCACTCAGGATGATGCTGCGAGCCAAATACGCAGTGGCATTCAGGACTATTTGAAGCCAATAGCCCAGCTTGGGCCACACTTGCTATTTGTTTTTACACATTGGGAGCTAAGTTTGGGTATGGTATGCTCAAACAGACAAGCAAGCCTCTGTTTGCCTCTAAAAGAACAGGGTTGGGGGGGATTTGGGAAGGGAAAGTACACTTTTCAAGCAAAGTCGGGTTCAAATTATGAACCAGCTTTTCATATTAGCAGGAAATACTTGATCCTCCTGCACCTCCATTGGGCTGGGCCCACAACATGGCTTTGAGGGGAGGCAACCCCCAAAGAAAATACATTTCATGCAGCGAAGGCAAAGCAAAGCCTGTATCTGCAACTCATCTGTAAATGAAAGATGCTTAAGCAGGTCGATTTTTAAAGCCAAATATGATTTTTAACCCTGTTTCCCCAAAGATGCTCCAGACAGTGTGGGTTGCTGTGGTTCCAGCTGCCCCAGGGGTGGTGATAGATGCAAGGCTTGATGCTGGTGCTGCCTTCGGTCCTTGTCTATGGCTTTGTGCTTTCCCCGCATGTGAAGGGATTTCAGTGTCATCTTGTGCCGTGAATCCACCAGTGAATCTTTGCATCTGGATTTTTTTTAATAATAGCTAGAGGCTTTGCTGAAAAATGTGCCAAAACAACTACATTTTTAGCCAGAAGCTTACATGCCATAATGGTGACATCCACAGTGCTGAGTGTGCTTCCAGGAGATGTGGCCTTTCTTCCTTTTTGTTTAAAAAAAACAAAACACACCAAACCCCCAAACCAAAAACACAACCCTACAGCAATGATGATGCAAAGCAAGACGAGCCCCCCTCAGTGGTTAAAGAGCTTCGAGAATGTTTCCCATCATACTCAAAGAAGATTGATGGAACTAAAAAGCTTTAAAACAAATAGGAGATGACATTTGGGAGGCTTCAGCCCAAACCCTCAGCACTGTGATAATGCATAATGAAATCTTTACCTCTGTAAATAAACAAGAACTATTTGGAAGGAGCATTTCCCAGCTGCTGCCATGGATTTGCTTTTGCATGTGAAGGTAGGAAACTGCAGGAGGTCTCTTGTAACAGGAGACCCATAACTGTACTCTGCAGAAGGTACTTTATTTCCCATCCTAAAAAGAGGCGGAATCTGTAAAAACTCATACTGGGGTGGAGTGAGACCAAACACACTTCAAATTTACTCTGCATAAAAAATGTATCCTTGAAATCTGGAGCTGTTCAGAAGCCAGGCAGGTTTGGAGTGGATTGCAGAAATACAACTTACCATGGTACCATCTTTTGCCAATGCTGTAATTTCAGCATCTATAAATTTCATGTTTTCCTTGCAATGAGGTCTCTCCTCATAAACTGAGCAGCCTGTGAATCCACAGGCACTGGTTACCATCCTGGCTCTCTTCTGCCCACTGGTTTGGCCAGGAACCGGGACACTTCTGCACACATTTCTCAGTTTCCCATCTGTAGAAAAGGGATAACGATGCCTGCCCACCACTGCGGAGCCCACTAAGGCCCCTGGATGGAAAGCTGAGTAGAAAGAAAGCAGATCTCTCTGGTCTTGGCAAGCGTGAATTGCTATGGGCTCAGCAGTGTGGGCTCAGATGGGTTTGCAAGGAAATTTTCAGCCGCGGTTGAAGCCATGGGCTTGAACTGAGATAAAACTTATCAAACCGACCATGGCCTCAGTGACCACTTCCACTCTCTCCCAGGGATGCTCGGCCTCCTAGTGTCTCTTTTTTTT
>VZRU01000755.1:61633-78244 GCA_013398155.1 Pedionomus torquatus
TTTTTTTTGCCACAAGCTCAAAGCTTATAGTCTCACTGCTTTAAAGAAAAAGAAATTGATGCATTTGTTGTGCATTCTCATAACCCCAAGACATGAAAACTGAAACATATGAAAGCCGTGAGTCTGCGGCAGAGCACAAGCGACTCCTGACAACCAATTATAGATACAGCCGTCACGGAGGGATGGCCAGGAACTGCTCAGAAAAGGGACCCTCATGGGAAGTGTGGCCAAGATCTGATGAGGAGCTGGAAAAATTAAAGATCTGCACAAAGGTGGGAAATGCAAGACAGGGAACTACAGCACATTTTTTCTAAAGGGCTACAAATCTGCTGTGCTATGTGAGCTATCTGTTATCAGTGGTGAAACTGAGGAACTGAAAATGAACTCTTTTTTCCTAGCTGGGAGGGTGAATCACAAAAAAAAAGTGCCTCCTTTGTCTTTCTCAGAAGTCAGCAAATGCTTTGAATTCAGGCATATTTTTCTGGTGTTTCCCTGTGATGCCACGAACAACAACAACAGAGATTCCTGAATTGCACCAGTGCGTGATGGAGGAGAACGAGACACCACTCTCGGTGCTGGTGGCTAACAGGGAAAATTTAACTACCAGGAACATCATATGAAAGATGTGTTCTTTCAAAAATGTTTCTGTGGGTCTGTGAGAGATGCCAGGTAAGGTTTGAACAGAGAAAGGCAGAGAGACTTGGTGTGAAACCTCACAGTGCTCATGGGCAAGAGTTTGCAGAAGAGGTGCAAAGGTCCACTCAGAGCAGGCAAGAGAAGATGCTTTTCTTTGCAAGATGGGTGAGGCAGAAGTCACAAGGCACATGTCCTGAGTCAGCCCCACAGTCCGGTAGCCTCCCAGCCTGTCTCCCGCTGCAACAACTGCTTGGAGAAGGTATGGGAAGAAGGAGAGGTACCAAGTGATCCCTGCCCTGTGCATCCTCTGCAGTCCGTACCTCAGAGCTTCTTGACTTCGAGGTTACATGAAAGCTGTCGCGTTTACTAACTGTTGTGTTTAATAGTCCCCAGCTCCATTCTGTTCATATTTCCTTTTCAACCACTTTTTTTTTTTCCTGTTTGACAAATCCTAGTCTGGCAGGGCTCTCTCTGAGCAGAGGCTGTTTCATGCAAGTTCTTTTTTATTGCTGTGAATGTTATCCCTCTGTTGACTGTTAGTGATGGTGACATGGCTCAAGTCAGAAATTATCTGTGGCATACTTGTGATGTTTATACCTTATCCTATGTAAATAAAAGGATAGATAATGGATTCAGACTGGAAGAGGGGAGATTTAGATGAGATCTCAGGAAGAACTTCTTTGCCATGAGGGTGGTGAGACCCTGGCCCAGGTTGCCCAGAGAAGCTGTGGCTGCCTCAACCCTGGAGGGGTTCAAGGCCAGGTTGGAGGGGGCTTGGAGCAAAGTGGGGGGGGGGGAGGTGTCCCTGCCCAGGGCAGGGGGTGGGACTGGATCTTTAAGGTTGCTTCCAACCCAAACCATTATATAATTCCATGAGCTTGACATACAAGGCCAGTGAAGGACATGTGGTGCCAGGGAGCGTTAGCATCTTACATGCAACTTGGATTAAGACAAAGAAGCCAGAGATGCTCTAGAAGATCAAGGCTGAACCAGTAAAGGATATGGGGAAGGAGCAGGGGCACTCTGAGCCCTCAGCTCAGCAACTCTGCTGCTGCTGACTCCTGACAGAGTGACCATCATTGCAATACCAGAGCCTGTAACTCCCCAAGACCCACGGGTCCCTCTGTGTCTGCATCTACTGTATCGTCTCACTGGGTTTCTTTTACACAAAACCCCTTGGGAAACAGTTTGATTATTGGAGAAGGTTGTCTTATCTTACTGCTTTAAGGCTTAACACAGAATAGCAAATATTTTTTCACTTCTTCTCCATCTTTTTGATCATGTAGCTGCAGCTGGGCAGAGGGAAGGAAAAAGAAAAAGGGATTTATAACTCAGCAGTGACTTGGATGATTTGCTACATCAATACTGTTGGTTAGTATCAGTATAAATTATTGTCGTGGGTCCTAGAGATGAATCATAGTGATGCTAGGTGATGGTAATGCCATCAAACACAAGCTCTCAGGCTTTGTGGCAATCTCTTGTCCTCCTATAAATTAGATTTGTCTCACTGCTGATCTCTCCATAGACAGTTGTAATAAATCGTGGGCATTCTCAAACAAACGGGGAAGGAGAAGGAGGGGAATGAGAGGGGACAGAGTTGTGTGGTTAGCAAGCTTCGCTCAGTGTTGTGAGGTGACTTGCAGGTGACTTTCAAAGAAACCATAGAGGAATTTGTCCTTCTGCTCATCAACTCCCCCCAGGTATGAAGACACCTCAAGTCATTTGACATTAACTTCAAGAATAAGGCTGCATAGTTGCTTCTCTGCATATAGCATGGGCAGAAAACTAGCAATTCATGTGCTGACAGTCCTTGATTAGAGCCAAAGCAGCGTGTTTGTAGCTTGGTCTGGCCTCTGTCACAGCTGAGCTCTTCTCTTTGACAGCTCTTTAGCTCAGGGAGCCGAGTCTCATCTCTGGGACATTCCCCACCTCCAGTCCTCACTTGTGGACATGACTCATGTGGGTAGAGAGCTGTGATTCACTGCACCTTCAACAGGCTGTGGCTGACCTGAGATGTTCAGCAGACCCTGTGCTTCTCCCTCCTACTTGCACAAACAAGGGGGAGAAGGAGGAAGCAAGAAGGAAAATGATGAAATGTTTTGAACAGAAATCAACTGGGAGCTAAAACCACTCCTCGTTTCATCCTACCCTGCCACAGCAACCACTTCTATATTAAAGTAAAAAAAAAAAAAAAGCAAAGCACTGAAAAGATGGCATTTATAGGTGGGACTATTTGCCTTCAAAGTGCTGGGTGTTACCTGCTTGTGTGCGCCACGGGCAGAAACCCTCGCAGCACTGTTGGGGATGTCACTGTCCCCATTGACCCCTGTTCATTATGGCTTCAACCTCTTTTTGTGTAAATAGAAAGGAGCAGCCGTCACATCAAGGCTGTGCACATAGAATCATAGAATGGTTAGAGCTGGAAGGGACCTCAGAGATCATCCAGTTCCAACCCCCTGCCCTGGGCAGGGACACCTCCCACCACACCAGGTGGCTCCAAGCCCCATCCAGCCTGGCCTTGAACCCCTCCAGGGATGGGGCAGCCACAGCTTCTCTGGGCAACCTCTTCCAGTGCCTCACCACCCTCACACCAAAGAATTTATTTCTGGTATCTAATCTAAATCTCCCCTCTCCCAATCTAAAACTGTTACCCCTTGTCCTATTACTACACTTCCTGACCAAGAGCCCTCCTTTGATAAATGATTTGAAGATTGGTGAAGTTGCACGTGTGATGGAAAAAAATGGCCCATGACACAACCTCTTAACAGCCGTTTAACCCTACCACAGCTGCAGCAAAATTATTCACCAGGGAATGGGGCAGCCCATGTCAAGAATCTGCGTTGCAAGACAACCTCAGTTTAGCTGCCTCGGTTTAATGACTGGCTCTGCCACAGTCCTGCACTGTTTGGCTGAGTCACTTCATTTCTTGGTGTTACAAATCTTCTACCAAGAAACCTGAAGCACTCCTTTTAAAAGGAGGCAGCAATAAGATGAAATCTGTCCTCCAAAAGCTGCAGCTGTAGGAGCTGAAATAAGCAAGGCTGGCTGGTGGAGATGGCAGCACACCCTGTGAGCTGTGAATTGAGTGCCGGGAGGTGAAGCTTTGTATTTTAAGCCTGCCTCTCCTCTCCTCTCCTCTCCTCTCCAAGAAAAGGAACTGGATGCTTGCTTGAGCAGTCTGCCTGAAATGGGAACCTTTCTGTTTCTTCTGGAGCTGAAAGGTGAATCTCAAGCGAGAATACATTCAGCCTTGCAGAGCAAGGAGTGTCTGGCAGACACCGTGTCAGTCTCTCTCCACCTGCTCGGCTTGATGCCAGCAGCCTCCTGTGGGGGTTTCATCACCTTGTACGTATGTTCTCTACAGGAATAAATGAGATTGTCCCATGCCAGACAGCAGTGTGCCAAACCCAAAGTCGGGTGACAGAGAGGTATCCTGGACCTCACACAGATGAAGAGCTGAGGGAAAGGCGTGCAGATCCTTGTCTCTTTTATCTCATTGCAGTTCAGTGGCTCGTTGTTTCTATGCAAAGCCCCTTTAAATGGAAAGTTTAAAATGGAAACAACTTTCATTTTCAAAGTCTTCTTCTTAATCTTTCAGCTTGGCTTGGATTTTCTGTTTTATTACTAATTTTATGGCCCTGCCATTGGTCTGGTTGTGTGGCTTATTGCAAGGTAACCAGGAACTCTTTTGCTCTGCTGTTCCCCTCTTAATAGACATTAGAGATGGTTCCTCATACTGAAGTTTAGGCTCTGCCCTTCCTCTGTCTGTAAATCCATCTGTGATGGGAGCATTTGGGATCTGATGTCCTCCTTTCACTCACTTGGCTTGCAGAAACAGAACTGATGTTTAGGACTCAGGTCATCCACTTTCTTCAGGCCTCCATTTATTAGAAACCCCAAAAAGCAATTTCTTTCTATATTTCCCATGTTGACATTTGAGGGTTTGGACCAGCAGTAGCAATAAGGGAAGCAAAATCTCTTTGGGAGCGCATACATGAAAACTCTCAGGCAAGTTAGGGCACTTAATTCAGCATGTGATCTCCATGCGTAGTTAGGTAAGAGATCCTTTACATCCCAGGAGAGACCCTCCAGTGTAAAGAAACTTCAGATCAATGCAATTTCATCCTTGACAAGGTTCAGTGCTTCCATGGGATTACATTGGACTGAATTCATGTCAACTTTCTTATGTCCCTGTGTAATGAGATGAAGATATTTCTCCTTTTCCTATCAACCTCACCAGCAAATTGCGAAGTTTGTTCACTGCATGGCAAAAGAATGAATAAAAGCTGCATGTTGTGTGTGGCTGTTGAACAACCTGGTATCAGACAGGCCAGGAGATGACACATTCTTTCTTCCAAATCAGACTTTAGGCAGATTTTAAAATCAGAGGGAAGGTTAGTGGTGTGACTAAGGGTCTCGGTCCCCACTGCTGAGGGCGTGCTGCTTGGTTGGCTTGACTCGAGTCTTCACTTGACTTTTGACTTTAACTTCACAACACTTGTCACTTCACTCATTCTAGAAGCAAAGGAATCTGGGGGATGTGCTACAGCTCTTCTGGAAACTGCGCTTGCACCTTGTGGTGCAGAAAGTTGATAAATTTGGTTTTGAAGATGGTTTCTAGGTCTCCGGTGGGCAACACAGAGACAGTGGGAGAGTCTGCATTCAGTTCCTGTCTCTGCTGCAGCCCATCCCTCCCAACCTCACTTCCCCATTTCTGGGGCAAAGAGAAGCTTTTCTTTCCACACCTCTTGGTTTTATCCGCCTGCAGTGTCAGCCCTCACACGCCTGACTCTGCTTTACTCCACTACTCCAGCCTGAACTCTGTCTGGATCTTGTGTGACACCTCCAGCCACTGCTCTGCAAAAGACAAAAAAGGTCATTTCTTCTGCTGGCTTGACATTCACGTTTGCCTCGACTCCCTGCAGTTGCTGGTTTTGTGCTCTTTCCCACACTCAAAGTTTGCAAACATGAGCACAGACCGCAGCAGTTCCGTTTCCTCCTTGCCCGCATCGTTTCGTTAACCGGTTGTTGAAAATAAAAGCTTCTATACCTGTTCTGGAGAAGTTTTTTCAGCTCTACGGTACCCAAGTTTGAGTTGATCTTGGTGGCAGATACAAACCTGCTTCCTGCACCAGAGTTGGGTTCAGAGGACTCACAGACAGAGGCTGTGCAGTCCAGGTGAAGTGGCTTCTCTCATTCACCTCTTCACGACAACCTCTTTTTGCTGATGATGGTACTTCTATTGATGGTGCCAGTCCCTGGAGAATAGTCCGCAGAATGGATGCTCCCAGTGCTGGACCCAGTGCTGGTGGGGTGGAGACAGAGGGTCCATGTTGGTACAGGTTTCTCCACTTTTTGCCCACCTGGGGACTTCCTCTCCTGCAGATTCTGTTCCCACATCTCTGAGGGAAAAATGAAGAAGGCAGGATGGTCCCTGCATTTCTCCTGGTCTGACCCTGGCTGTCTGCCCTCAAGCTGTGCCCTGGTTTTGTGGCAAGAGGTCCTCCTGGACAGGGAACTCAGGCAAAAGAAGTGGTGGCAGGTCTTTTGCACAGCAGCAGAGAGGTCAGGGAGCTTGTCCAGCCAGTGAGACACAGCTGCAGGGTGACAAGCCCATGTTTCCTGCATCTTTGGGGAACGTAGCAGCAGGCTTCCTCCTCAGTCACCCACGCTGTTAAGGCGATTTTAAAACAACAGAGTATGCACGATGTGGCTCTTGGAAAGTGCAGCTGTAGATACAGGACTGGCAGACCGTGCTGTGTTCCAGCTTGCTACAGCCCAAAAATGTAGAAAAAAAATGAAAGATATACCAAGTAAGAGAAACAAATTGGTGAACAAGATGGGTTACATGATGGAGTCAGAAATGTGCCATCTCACTACACAGCCCTCGAACTGCCGTCCTGACAGTTGGTGAAGGAGCAATAAATGGCATCAGAGTAGTCCTTTACCCTGGGAGGCGTTATCTTCTCTGACAACACTGTGGTCTTGGACTTCTTGTTCTGAGATCTGCAACAAGTTAGTTCCCCTTGGCATGTGCTGTCCGTAGCATACATACTGGCAGGGTGGGAGTGACCCCAGGAGGGATGTGGTGGGGCGTCTGGCTTTGTGGCTACTCACATCCTGGTGTTACTTGCATGGAAATACCCTGGACCTGCTGTCTGGAGTGCTCCATGGTGAGGTCTGCAGCCTTACTGAGGTCTCCTGCAGCCTCTGCCTGCCCAGCGCCCCACATGCAACAGGAGCTCTCTAATCTAGGGGTTAGAAATTGATTTTTCACTACAGATAAGCACTCTTTGGGTGTAGAAGTATGGTGCTAGGATTGAGAGACCAGCTCTGGACCTCACTCTGTCTCACAGCTCGATAAACTCAGAATAGGGTCAACCATGGAGTCCAGGGTTTGACGGTCTGACTTGGGAACTTGATGGGGAAGGGAAAGAAAATCACTTTGGTTCAATATGAAAAAAAAGCACGTTTGGAGATCAATCAGATCAATAAAAGAAGGATAACCATACTTTTGTCACTGAAGTTGTATAGGTAGACTTACAGATAGCTGTTTATTCTGTTTGTGTTTCTTTTTACTCTTTGTATGACTGTTACATTTAGCTCAATTCTGAAGCAAAATGTATTTCAAAATGTAACGCCAGAATTTTCTGGATAAAAGATATGGAACCAAAAGCTCATTAATTTTGTAATTCCTCCATCCTCCTTCAGAAGCTGGCAGAAAAAACAGTTAAACCCCAAAGTTAAACCCAAACCATTAATAAACGGGTAAGTAAAAGGATTGTAAAGGATTTTAAACCTTTTTAAACCCCTGACTGTCTCACTTGGAGATCCTTCCTCTATTTAGGACTGTGGCAATTGTAGTCTCCCTAGAAACAAATTTGTTGATAGGAAGTTGGCTCAAGGCCCACTCAATTGTGTCTTTTGCTTTTGTTCTCCCAGGTTATGAGCGTTTTGCTGCTGATAGAGTACTCTCTGGAGGTGGCGAGCGGGAAAGGCTTTTGCAAAGACCTGGACAAGGATTACTACAGAATTGGTAGGTCACCAGGATGCTGGAAAGCCCGAAGGGTGCATGGGGCCAAGAGGGAGCCCAAGGTCCTGCCTTGGTCCCTCTTTCTTTCTCATCAAAGAAAATCAGAAACTGGCATTCAGAGCTGATGGGCCAAAAGATCAGACCCAAAAAATAGATTTAATTTCTAAAGCTTTGGATTTTGGTTTAGGCCATGGCTTTTGGGAGACCAGTGAAGATCCCAGAGAAGTTGTCTCTATTTCAGTGGATCAGACCCTCAGCCTTAACTCTCCAGTACCCTCATATTCATTCCTCTAGGCTTCCCGCTGCAATGCACTTTGCATTAATCTGACAATCATCTTTTTTCCCTTCTCTTTCTTTTTACCAACTGTAGATCGTTTAAGCCTACACACAACTTGACTCCATTTATATGTCGGGCATTTTCCAGGAAAATGCCCAAGTGTATGACCAGCTCCTCAATGGACTTATTCTGGCCATTGACCTCAGAGTCCTGGAGTGGGGAGAATTCACAGCCCCACACAACATCCCATGGGTGCATGGACTACCTGATGTGGCCACCAGTACCCTGCCCTCTGTGCCACGGAACCATCCTCTTCTCATCATCCATCTTGCCATGAAAGGGTCTCCTACCTCACAGCTGAAGTCCCTTCAGAGTGCCACACCAGCCCACCTCCTTTTCCCCCATGTCCCTTTGTCCCCCAGCCCCAGATTTTCCCAACCCCTGGGAAAAATTCTGTTTTTTTGCAGAACATTGGCTGTCTGGAAGAAGCAGCCAGGCTGTTTCATATACCACAAATTGTTACAAGCATCACATTTATCACGATTGAATTCTTATGGCTTGTGCTTGGAAGGATCCAGCTTAATTTCCAGGGGCCTGGCAGATAACTCACGTGGGGTGTCATTTAAAAGAAAACAACTCCCCAGACCTCAAATATCACTTGACCAGGCTAATTCTGTATAAAGCTGATTGGAAGCAACATAAATAGGGTACTTTTTCCTTTTCTTAGTCACTTTTCAGTGTAAAACCACCAGCTGAAATAACCCTCGCCTGCTGTGTGCAGGGAGACAGAAACCAGGCTCCCACACCCTGCATTGTCTCTCCCTATGGAGAAGGATCAGAGTCAAAGAAAAATGCAGCCCACAGCAGCAAGGACTTGCCCATTCCCTGCTTTTCATAGAATCATAGAATCATCCAGGCTGGAAGGGACCTCCAAAGGCCATCTAGTCCCACCTCCCCGCAGTCACAGGGACACCCCCAACTAGACCAGGTTGCCCAGGGCCTCGTCGAGCTTCACCTTGAATATCTCCAGGGAAGGGGCCTCAACCACCTCCCTGGGCAACCTGTTCCAGTGTTCTACCCCCCTTAGAGTAAAGAAATTTTTTCTAATATT
This sequence comes from Pedionomus torquatus, assembly GCA_013398155.1. Classification (NCBI taxonomy): domain Eukaryota; kingdom Metazoa; phylum Chordata; class Aves; order Charadriiformes; family Pedionomidae; genus Pedionomus; species Pedionomus torquatus. The sequence goes on from VZRU01000755.1 coordinate 70,691, forward strand.
CAACTTAAATCTACTTTTCTCCAACTTAAGTCCATTGCCCCTTGTCCTGTCACAGCAGCCTTTGTGAACAGCCCCTCCCCAGCCTTCCTGTAGCCCCTTCAGGTGCTGAAAGGCTGCTCCAAGGTCTCCCTGGAGCCTCCTCTTCTTCAGGCTGAGAAGACATATTTTCCAATATGTCCTTCCCCAGGCTGCAAGCAGGCACAGAGAAACCCACTGTGAGTGGAGGAAAAGGAAACCAAGTTTCAGCAGATTCCTGTACATCCCAAAGTCATGCGTCCTCAGGGTAGCAGTCAGACTTAGCGGAAAGCAACAGAACAGGCTCAGTCACTGTCTGGGTGAAGTTATTGCTAACAGATGGGTTCACATTTTTCAGAAGAGCCCAGCTGGGTGTTCAGAAGCACCACTGTGATCCACCAAGGCTGTTTTGAAAGTCATCAACAGCAAGCAGAGGGGTTGGAACTCCATGATCTTTAAAGGTCCCTTCCAACTCTAACCATTCTATGAATCTATGAAAATGGAAATTTGGGTGAGTCCCGCTGAGAGGACACCGAGCAAAGGGCTGTTGCCATTGTTCACTGCTTCCACAGAGGGCATGATGTCCAAAGTAGTCCAGTCTGTGTGCGTTGGAAGCTACTTTTCTTATCTGTGGTGCGTAGAGCCCTGTGCAGCCGTGTCCCAGCTCAACACCCTGAGCAGACTTGCACGATGACTGCTTCGGAAAATGCTTTCTGAGGAGCTTTCCCATTAGGGCAACATGCAAGACACCCATCAGGCTCTAAAACCTGTCTCTTTTCCAGGTGGCTGGGATCAGCACATCAGTAGGAGAATCTAGTTTTCCATGTCTGCAATATAAGTTTCTAGTTTTAATTTTACAGGTAAAACTGAAGAACATGGTGCAAGCGTGACCTTAAGGTCTTCCTTCCTTTTTTGGGTTTTTTTGGATGTACCTGGCTGAGAAAGGGGCATAGCTGAAAATATATTTTCCTGATGGGGGAATATACACATGCACTCTGATTAATACAGTGATCTAAACTGCTTAAAAGTGAACATGATATTTGCATATCAGAATGCTTTCCCACAGTCATGTAAAAATGACAATTGCTTTCCATTGGGTTTTTTTTGCAGAAAGATCACCCAAGGCCAATAATCTTTATGTTTCTTCATGTACCTAAGTAAAATATTCTTTAAAGAAAAATAAACAAATTATTGAGGCAAATTTTTCAGATGATTTCCATATGAAACTGTTATATGCTCTCTAAGCAAGACATTCATTTCTGCAAATATCAAGGGTTTTCTTTAAGAATAGAACTGTTTGGAGTGAAATGGGCCCCATTTTTAACAATTCCCTACTTCCCACACAATCAAAATGACAGGTCTTCCCCCTCCCCCCTCTTCCACTGCCTCCTACACAAGAAAAGGAACATCTATAATGAAATCCCCAGCACTTCCACTTGGCTTCTCCTCCTAAGCGTTTCGAAGGGGTCTGCTTGGGAGATTGCGAGTGTTTTCAGATTACAGTTGGAATAAACACAGTGCGACTCTTCTATTTCCAGTAAGTAGCAGGGAAGCAAGACAGCAAAGCGGTACAAAAAGTTCAATATGACTTCCAAACCCAGATGGAAGAGTTGGGGAACAATTTGGGGAGAGGTTCTGTCAATGCCCTCAGCATCTGCTGCTCTATTTGTAGATCCTGCCAGATTAAAGCACGTCTCAGAATATATAATGCAAACACTGTACTCATGGCCCAAGAATATAAATAAGGCAAGGTTTGGAGGAAAATGCTTTTCACAAGAGAAAGTAGGTAAAAATACATATAGGAGTTCTTTATAAGGAATCAGAGTTCCCTCAAGATTTCTCAGCAGAATGTTTTACTGCCTTAAAAAGAGGGCATGGGATGGGCCTCAACTTCTACAGGTATGATCAGGGAGGGAAAGGAGAACTGGGGCTGTTGTAGGTTTGTACAATTGCCAGGGTAATGAGAAGGGTGACTGTCACCTGCCCTTAGAAGACAGATGCCCTGTCCCTTGTGGTACTGCCATTCCTTGCTTGGCTTATGAGATGCCACAGGCAGCGCAGGACTGAGCCCACTCCTCTGAAAGTTGCTTTTCAATGAAAGTTGACCAAGAAATTAATACCAGACCTGCTGAAAATTATGTATTGAAATGCTAAGCAGACACAAGTTCTTCTTTGTCTTTGGGAAGCTTTGAAGATGATTTTCTCACCCATGGGTGGCGTCGATGACAGGTCAATGCTAATCAAAAGTGGATCTAAATTTGACACCTGACTAATACTTAAGAAATAACACAAGATCAATTTTGCCAGGCTGAGGAAAGAGGAGAAAAACTTTACTGTGTGGTGATTTGCAGCACTCGGTTGCAAACTCGAGGAATTATGTTCACATCTCTCTTCCCCATCTCACATAGAGCAGAAAGTTGGATGTGCATTTCCCATGCACCCTCCCCCATTTCCAGTCTATTAGAAATCTCGTCCTGGAGCTGAGGAGCCTTCCTAGCAAACGCCTTTTTGGCAGTGCCTTATTCCTGAAAACATATGAGTTTTGGCAGACCAGCTTTTCCTGCTGGAAAAAATAAAACCGAGAAGCAATCCCTCAAAAAACATTTCAATTAAAAACACCTTATGGGTCCTACACTGCTGACAAGGTTTTCTGCCTTGAAAATGTTACACCCCACTGCCTGCCATCGGTCAGATCTTTAGGATGTCTTCCGTTCATGCCTGTGTACAGTCTGAGTGTTAATCACTGTTATTTTTCATTAATGACCATAAAAATCGTCACTGTGGACAAAGTACAACTGAAAAAGTTGTTTCAGTTTCTGTCCAGTCAGCCAAGGAAAATACCTCAAGTTATGCCTGAAGACCTGTGTGCACAGTATATACCATACCCTATGCATTCCATGCCCTGTGCAGAAAATGCTCCCTCCTTCCCCAGTGAAAAGCGAACCAGGCCAAAGGGACTGGGAGGATTCCTTCCCTTGCTGGTCCTGCCCAGAAACAACTCCCCACAGCTTATCAGCAGCACCGAATTGGACACTGCCATCCTTCACAATCTGTGACTGCAACTGTTAAACCACAGCTTTACGAGCCCTGTTTGCATTTCCCGTGCCAGCTTATGGGGCCATAAAATAGAAAGGTGTTTCTCTGCATTCATGGGAAATATTAGGAGTGTCGTGGCTTCAGCCAAATTTACCAAAACCAGACTGACAGATGGCTCTTCCCCCCACCCAAAATGAGAGGAGAGGAAGAGTTAAGTAGATACATGAGTTTAGAATGAACTAAACTACTTTAATGAAGTATTAATACTAGAAGTGAAGAGGAGAGGAGAGGAGAGGAGAGGGAATATTTCAAAATATACAAAATATACAAAACCACATCAAGATCCTGGGATGACAATCACATCAGGAACAAGCATTGGGGAAGTTCCAGAATGGACTCAGTGATGAATGGATACTATTCCTTGGCATGAAGTACAAATACTGGTCTTATCACTCTGAGAATGAGCAATTTTTCACCACAATATGCCATTAGTTTCAGAGATCTGGAAGAGGCCTAGCTAAGACGTAAAATTACAGAACAGAAAGTTGGTTCCATTTTACTTCAAACTGGGACAAACCTGGCTACTCCCGGGGCACAAACCCTGATGTGAAGTTAATGAAATATCGACATTTGGCAAAGAAATGTTCTCTGTTCCTGTTTGACGGGTGAGTTTTTGGTACTCCTTCACTAGCATTTCAAACACCGAGTACAGCCCTGCCAAGGCTCCGTCCCGTGCCCCTGATTTGGTTACACCCCCAAGGAAAATGGCATTTACTTCACAGCGCATATATATTCCTTCTCATTAAATTCCCTGGAAGACTCAGGTAATCTCAGAGATTTTGAGTAAGAAAAGGCATAAGAAAGAGCATGTTTATTTATTTGTTGCTGCTTTTTATTCCTGTATCCTTTTGAAAAAAGGTCCACCTCAAAGAGGCCCAGCTCATCACACTCTTGGCCAGCAGGAAAGTACCACCACCAGCACGGAGGTGGCTGTGGAACTGAAATATTCCTGTAGGTAGGATATTCTAGGGCTAGAGGTGGGAAGGAGGCACGAGGAGAGACGTTTCTTCCCTGCCTGATTTTGTAGCCATCAAATCAGAGCAGATGTAAGGTAGACCCCTGGAGGTCTCCAGTCTAATCTCCTGCTTGAAACTGGGCTGACTCCAAAACTGGAGCAGCTTGTCCAGGGCTTTGTCCAGTTGAGGTTTGCAGATTCCCCCAAATTAGAATTCCATAACCTCTCTGCATCCCCGTTCAAGACTGCATCACTTATTGTAAGACTTTTTCTGCTTTCACCTGGAATTTCCTTTATTTTAACAGTTGTTTTATGTCTTGCAATAGTAGCCCTCAGAGCCTGCGCGCCTTCTGTAGGGATAAACCCCCTTATTTTCTGAACACTCTGTTGACTTTAAGGTGCTGTAGAAAAAAATGAGTTATTCCTGAAATAGGAACCCAGATGAACGTGAAGGAGAAACAGAAGGGAAGACTGTGGAATGATGCCCCTGCATTTGAGATTGTAGAGGTGCTTGGTTCAAGATTCCTAAATTTTCCCATTTTTCTGATGTTTTTTAAGTGCAAAAGAGACAAACATTCATGCTACGAAGGCCAACTAAGCCTGAGGGGAAGTACTGAAGAGACTAAAAAATTACTATCTTATGTTTTTGGATATGAAAAGAGCCTGTTAGTCACAGTAACCTGGTCCCTGGGGTCTGCAGGGGCTGCAAGTGCTTCAAACCCCAGGGATCCCCAGGGATCTACGGCTCCTTCTGGCAGGCCACTCGCCGCTCTGCCAGCCCTTGCGAAGTCCTTCAGCTGGCATTTGGCCTCTCTAGAACATGTACTGCATTCCCAGACCATGGTGGGGGTCCGCACAGACGGGGCTAAGAGCCAGGAGACCCCCACCCTGAGGAAGCCGCTCCTTCAGCCCATCTGCTAAACTCACTCCCACAAAGGAAAACATCACTTTGTTTAAGTAAAATCTTTGATTACTGAGATCAAATCCCCTGTTGGTAGTAAAAAGTCCCTGGAACAGAGAGATCTGCTGCCAGCAGAAAGGATGACCATGAACAAACAGGAGGCAGACAGTGTGTGGAAACTTCTTTCAGTTTTTCCTTTTCTTTCCACCCTTTTGTGTCTGTAGGATCGGGGGCTTTTTGTTTCTGTGTTATTTTGTTTAGGAGGTTTTTGATCTAGGTTCTGCTGGGAAAATTCAGCTGGGTTCTGCTGGCAATTAGCCTGCAGAAGCAACGGACAGTTGCCCAATTAATTAGCAAGCCTGCCGAGAGAGCTGGAGCATGAGACCATGTAGGAAAAGGCAGGAAAACACAGCTGCCTCTGAATCCGAGGAAACACCGTGCTAAAGAGATAAATCTTCTCTGGGGTAAACTTCTGATGGCTGGTTTTAGGAGAAAAACCAGGGAAAATGGCTTCAGGCAGACTGGGACTGCCTCCTTTTATGGCTGTTTCTACAAAGGCTGAGTTTGTCATCTTTGCTAAGCTTTTTGTTTTGTTTTGTTTGAGTTTATGCTGTCCTCATGTTAAATCTTCGGTTCTTTGCACACCAGATCACAGCTTTGTCTCTACTCTCCTGCATCTAAGAGGAGGGTTTGGTTCCTGCCTTGAAGCTTCGTCTCTTCCCATTTTCAAAAGTGTGAGCAACCTCTTCTGCAGCAAAGCTCTTTCCCGTTTGCACTCTCAGTTCTCATTGAGGATTTGGGTTTTCTTTCTGTTTCCTAAGACTTCTTCCTCTTCTGCTTTTCAAGTCTCATTACTTTGTGGTAAACAGATCCTGCATTTGTTGGGGTTTTTTGTTTTTTGTTTTTTTTTGTTTTGTTTTGTTTTGGTTTGGTTTGGTTTTTTTTGTCGTGTTCTAAGTAAAAGCTATTTTTTTGTTTAATGCAATCAAAAAAATCCCTGCCTTTTTTTTTATTCATGTAGGTTAAGTCGTTGTTGGATACTTCTGATGGTTTTCTAAGGTCTTGCATTTCTGGCACTTCCATGTGCAACATCTCACGTGCTGCTGCTCCCTCTCTTGAGAGAAGCTGGTTTTGCTTCTTTGAGGGATGCAGCCTCCTCGAAGGGGTTTTTCTCTTTGAGCCCCATAGAGGAAGAGCCTTCTCATGCTCAGGGAAGGCAGTGCTGGTCAGAGCTGCTTTGCAGACTGAAGGCTGCTCATTGCAAATCTCGTTACCAGAGGAGACTTGAGTGTGACCTTATTGCTCTCTACAACTCCCTGAAAGGAGGCTGCAGAGAGGCGGGGGGTGGTCTCTTCTCCCAAGTTCCAGATGACAGGACAAGGGGCGATGGCTTCAAGTTAGGCCAGGGGAAGTTCAGGTGAGATATTAGGAAATATTTCTATCCTGAAAGGGTTGTCAGGTATTGGAATGGGCTGCCCAGGGAGGGGGTTGAGGCACCATCCCTGGAGGTATTTAAGAGAGGAGTTAACTTGGTGCTCAAGGATATGGCTTAGTGTTGGGTGGTGTGGGGTTTATGGTTGTTGGGTTTTTTGGATATATATATGTATATATATTTTATTTTTTTGCCATTGGTTGGACTAGATGATCTTAAAAGGTCCCTTCCAACCTAGGTGATTCTGTGATTCTGTGTTGCTAATTTTTCAGAAGATAGTAAGAGCAGTTAAAATATTTTTTGTATTAATGCATTTAAATGATATAAAATGCACTAGTAGAGGAGGAAGGAGTGCTGCTCATGGTGCTGCCTGCCCTCCCCTGCTGCCAGATGTGACTCAGCCCAGCTGTCAGGCAGGTCCCTTACAGCGCTGGAAAGGCTCCAGAGCTTCTCGACGTCATCTTTGGTCCTTCCTTCAGCTGGCACTCGTCCCTGCCCACGCTGCTGAGCAGAGCCTGGGTGCAGCACTTGACACTTTGCATATGTTGCAGCAGCTGCATCTAACGGGCACCCGTGCCCTGCCAGATGCCGTGGGCAACTCTGGGTGGTAGATCCATCCTTCTCCTGCGTGTCCCTCCCTCTGGCTTGGGATGACCGTTGGCATTTTCTCCTTCAAACAGAGGAACTGGCCAAACTATGATATAGCTGTGACTCCTCTGATGCAAATATTTTGTTGCTGTAAGCAGCACTGATGGTGTTATCTCCCTTAAAAGGAAGGAAACATTTTTCTCTGCCTCAACATCTTTGTACATTATTTTATTCTATTGTCTGCAAAGCTGGGAAGTCAGAGAGCTGGAGCCCCTCTGCTGTGAGGACAGGCTGGGAGAGTTGGGGGGGTCCAGCCTGGAGAAGACAAGGCTCCGGGGAGACCTTCAAGCCCCTTCCAGTCCCTCAAGGGGCTCCAGAAAAGCTGGGGAGGGACTCTGGATCAGGGAGGGGAGCCACAGGATGAGGGGGAAGGGTTTGACGCTGAAAGAGGGGAGATGGAGATGAGATGTAGGGAAGAACTTCTTTGCTGCGAGGGTGGTGAGAGCCTGGCCCAGGTTGCCCAGAGAAGTTGTGGCTGCCCCATCCCTGGAGGGGTTCAAGGCCAGG
>VZRU01000755.1:79869-99313 GCA_013398155.1 Pedionomus torquatus
GAGACCTTCAAGCCCCTTCCAGTCCCTCAAGGGGCTCCAGAAAAGCTGGGGAAGGACTCTTGATGAGGGAGGGGAGCCACAGGATGAGGGGGAAGGGTTTGATGCTGAAAGAGGGGAGATGGAGATGAGATGTAGGGAAGAACTTCTTTGCTGCGAGGGTGGTGAGACCCTGGCCCAGGTTGCCCAGAGAAGCTGTGGCTGCCCCATCCCTGGAGGGGTTCAAGGCCAGGTTGGATGGGGCTTGGAGCAACCTGGTGTGGTGGGAGGTGTCCCTGCCCAGGGCAGGGGGGTTGGAACCCAAAAATCTTTAAGGCACCTTCCAAGTCTATAATTCTATAAGTGAGTTAAGGACACTTTGGTACGCCCAACCACTGAAATAGTCCCCATCCACCAAAACCATAATCTGGTACCAAAGAGATGAGGGAGATAGAGGGGCATTTTAATGGCGGGGATGGGGTGTGGAAATAGGTAATATGGAGCAGTGAAGGATTTCAGGGCACCTGGAATATATCCAAGATCCAGCAGACTGAGGGAAAATTTCTAGATTTCTTTAGGAAAGCAAGTGAGAGGAGTAATGGAAAAAATAGTGGGCCAGTAGATTTAGTAACCGTGGAATAAAATTAGCAGTTCGCAGGGGGAAAGTGAAGCAGTAATCAGAACTTTCTGATATTTGAGAAACGTACCTATGAAAAGGATCAGTTGCTTTAAAAAAAGCCAGAAAAGTTAAGAGTTTGGGTCTTTTCTAATATAATTAAATCCTTTATTCAAGCACTTGGGATTCAATCCCAAACATACTGCTGCTATTTTAAACTCAGGTAAAGCAATAAGAAAGAAATTGGAGAGTGAGTTGGAGGAAGCGTGAACGACTGTGTGTTATGCAGATACGGATCAAGGAAGTGGCTCTGTTTTGCCTTTGGGGTGAGCTGCCCGGGTGGTTTTTTAAGCAGCAAACCAATTTACCAAAAAACCTCACATTGTCTAGACCACTACAAGGACCAAATGTGGGTACTGTGCAGGGCAAGCAAGGCCTTGGTACCATCACCAGGGCAGGCTGCGATGCCAAGAGGGAAAATTTCTTCCTGAGAACTGTTCAGTAGGAAGCTTCGTGTAGGTAAAAGATCACCTTCCTACACCCAAAACAGCTGATGAAAATTATTTTCAGCCCTGTAGGTAGATCTGTCTCACGTTGTTCTCCTCATACATTTATTTTTAACGTGTATGTTCCATCCTACAGCTACAGAGAGTGGAGGTGAGATGTTTCACCCTGAGAGTCTGTGGTCCACACTAGCAGTGGGTGTTTAAAACTCGTGCTGCTCATCTGCTTGAGAATCTTGCAGACCTTGCACCAGATTTCACTGTTAGTTATTTTATCTGCCTTTGAGTGTCAAAAAAGAATATCTCCAAATCAGACTTATTACTCATGAGCTAAAAGCACTCGGCCTTTATTTCCTATTTCATTTTACCTTAATATTCCAGCCTAGGCTATTTAAAATTTCAGTCAAGGCTTTTAATAAAGGCTTTTGGCCCCCATGTGCCTGAGCCAACAGTATGGTCAACCCAGTGGCTACAGAAGCAGAAGCTTCAAAGACGGATGCAAAAGTGGGTGTAGAAAGGGAAAAGAGGGTTCCCTTGCAGCTGCGTGGCATCCGTTCCCTGCATACACAGACCCGTCTGACAAACTCTTCCTTAGAGATATGAGTGAATTGGGACATTAGGCTCTGGCTTTTAGTAACGTGGTAATTACTTTTTTTACTTTTAGCTGATGTCATCACCAGTTTCCTGTTGATCACCATGCTGTTTATCATCAGCTTCAATCTCCTCCTCGGTGTGGTGAAGGTATGTCCTCCGCAAATGACGTTTAGCTGCTGACTGAGGCCTTTCTGAGTTAGATAAGAGACCAGAGAATGCTCACTAAAAATGCTGAAGTATGATCAAAAAAGCAGATAAATATCTCCTTTCTCTTACAGAGGGAAAAGTTGCTGGGTTTGCAGTCTCAGCCTCATCTGCAAGGCTGCTAACTGCCAGATTTACCAAATCTGGGTGGGTTTTCTATGAAGACTATTTTTCATGTCAAGGAATGGAAATGTTCTGATTTGGAAATGTTGTTTCACTGCCTTGTTTCCTCGCTCTTTTGCAAGTCATATCCTGGAGGGGAACCAAAACTGCCCTATTACATTGGGGATTCCTTTCCCATTTCAGGAGAAGAAATGACCGTACATTGGTGTGGGAGCCCAGCTTTCTCTGTAGTGGCAAACTCTGAATGGACAGCTGAATGACAGCTCTGATGGGGTCGAGTGCCAATGTCACAGAGCAAAAATTCACAGAAATTTTAAAAGGGGCTGAAAAAAAAATAAATCAGTGTCACTGCCCTTCATTTTTTCTGAATTGTCACCACAGTATGAGGAATCAGATGCAGAAATTCCAGGAAAGTGTTTATTCTTGTAGTACCTTAATACATGTTCTTTCAGGTATTGATAGTTGAATAGAATTTCAGAATAGAAATAACTGGCATTGCTTTTTCTTTCTCAGAAAAGGGAGCGTCTCCTGATCCCATTCCTTGCTCTACAAGTTATGGACTTTCTCCTCAGCCTCCTAACAATGTTCAGCTCCTACATACAAGTTCCAGTCATCATTTCTGTGTCCTCCCTTAGCCACATGGTAGGTAACAGGTAACTCCCAGGTCTTCTCTATTCTCTGTGAGATAGAGACCTATGCATAATGTAATGTGGAGGACACATTGACATAAAGAATCATGATCTTGGGCCACAGTTCTTCATGGCGAGACAGTTCTTGCACTGACTGGAGACAGGATGCAACCCTTGGGGACTGGAGGGTGTGCAAGGAAAGCGAATGGCAGCTGGGAGACTGTTTAATTTCCCATGTCTAGGAATCTTCCTGTTGGTTATATTTTCTGTCTCAGGGCTTTAGGGTGTACCCGTGCTAGTAAGGGTCCGCTGGAGATAAGCTAGGAATATCACTGCTCCAGCTAGAGGCCAAGTAGCTTGTGTGAATTAGCCCAACAAGGTGGTTTACTCATAATTTGGGCTAATGTAAATGAATTAAATAACTTAAGATGTAAATAAGAACAAAGCAAAGGCTCTGTGTAAACCAGAGAAAATCCATAAAAGTGACACAATCTTGTAATTGTAACCAAATTTCTGTTCCCTGCCCTTCTTGCAGCAGGGACACTCAAAGATCCCTTTCCTGGCCCTGCAGCTGCTGGACTTCTGCCTGAGCATCCTCACTCTCTGCAGCTCGTACATGGAGGTCCCCACCTATCTCAGCCTCAAGTCTGCAGACAATGGGGTAGGTTATGAGCAAGCGTCACTGATTTTTCATGCCGTGAAACCTCCATGAAGTTTCCTTCAGTGGCTGTTCAGTCAGAATAAACTTTCTCTGATCTCCACAGTGCTCCCAGAACTCCTCTGTTTGATGACAAAAGATGATTTTCCACGAGTTCCCACCAACGTGGTGTTCTTGAGCGACAGCTTGCTTATGCATGTGTTTCTTAAAAGTACACCTTGTTTTTCTTGTAAGGATCTTATGGATGCAAATTGCAGAGCACAATGATTTGGATAGAGTTTGCCTGCGTGCATTGAAAATGCATTGACTTTTCATCTTTATTAAACAGTCACACTTTTACTTCTCATTTAAATAGTGGTCTGAAAAACCTTTGCCAAAGGAGTAAGAGGCAAAAATATCCCTGTACTCTTCCTGATGAGGAAAAGAAGGTGGCCTTCCTTTCTGAGAAGGAGGTTGGGAAACTTGCTGAGATCTCCACCACTTTCTGTGACCCTGGTAGAGGGAACCAAGGCTTATGACTGAGATCTTCTTCCTCTTTTCACAGGGCATTTTGCCAACTCTGGATAAGTTGCCAACAGAGGAATACGCCAAAGTGATGGTCACCTTCACCATTGCATTCATCGCTGTCCTCTTCCTGAAGGTAAATGGCTGCGGGGTCTGGTGAGACTGAAATGAAGCTCTGTTGCCTGAGGGATAGGACGAATTTGGTTTACTTCTCTCTCAAACCTGCCAGGGCACTGGAAAACACTGTTGGTCTCTCCTTGGGCGTAACAGGAGCTGTGTTTCAGTGCAGGGTCTGAGGCAGGTCTAATATTCAAATCACTGGTTTTATGCTTCTGCAGACATAAGTTATGAAGTAAAATCTCAGACACTATTACTGCCCATTCATATCTAGAAGGATAAGATGTTTGAAAACAAATATAGGATACTCTTCCACTTTTGTGTGCCAAAATAAATTAGATCATTAAGCAGCAGGCTAGATCTCCCACTTGGCTGAGTCGCTGTATCCGCACTGATGTAAGAGGAATTACGCACTCTGATACCCTGAAATTTAATTAAAACCCGTGAGCTGCTAAATCCTGCGTGCATCTCCGAAAACTCCACTGTGAGATGGCTTCTATTCTTCTTGCTTCAATGGATCAGAGAACAGGTTTTTCACTGGGGGGTTTCAGACCAGATAAGAAAAACAGATCTTTCCAGGTACCTGAGCAGACTCTGTCACAGTGAAAAACACTACTTGTTAGTTGGAAAGCATTTTTTTTATTCAGACTCTTCCCAGGTGGCCAGACCAGCCACTGTGGAGTGGAGCGTCTTATGTGATCGCACTGCAGAGATGACTTTAGCATATCTTTTAATATTTGCATAAACTGTGCAGGGGGAGTGGAGATAACCCTGAAGCCCAGCTGGCAGTGCGGGTCGTCAGCAGAAATCTCACTGACCTGGCAAATGGGTTGATTTGAATTTTCCACGGGGTTGGCTACAAGACTGCTTAACTTGCAATGACTTTTTGTGCTGGAGTTTGTAGGAGGAGGGATGGGGAAGGATAAGTTAAAAAAAAAATAAATGGACAGGCAGAAGTACTCCTTAGTCTACTAAACTCCCCAAAACAAGTTATTAGGAACCCCATCCTCTAACCTTAGTGACAATATGTCCCCTCTTCCTTGTGTAGCAAAACCATTTTCATGAGAGCGTTCCTTCCAAGTCATAAAGATCTGATGAGGAATGTGGCAAAAACATGGAATATTTTAGACTCAGAAAGGCAATTTGGCCAATTTAGGGTCTATCAGTTTCAATTCACTGAATGCCCACACCAACGTAGCATCTAAATATGTTGGACTAGCCCAGGATCTTTTTTGCATAAATTGATATGCTTAATGACCCATCACAAGCGTTTATTGCTCTTATGCTAAAATATTCTTTCTGTGTTTTCTGGTGCTGTTTGCCTGCCAACTTGCAATTACTGTCCCCAGATAGTTATCAGCATCCCACACCATGGCATAGCTCAGCTAAAAGGTGGTGAAGAGATGGGACACCTGTCCCTCTGCACGCCTTTGCCAGTGACCTCATACAAGACCAGGTCACCCTTTTAGCATGAAAGATTTCTCTGACAATGCCAGAGGGGTGGTCATGCTCCTCTCCCTCCTTTTTCATAGAACAGCATGCTCTGTAGGCATGATGTCCTATTGCAATGTGGAAATATCTCCATTCAACTTCATGGATTCTCCTCTGGAGACATTAAAACCCTGCCTAGGTGTGTTCCTGCCCATCCTGCTCTGGGTCAACCTGCTTGGAAAGGAGGGTTGGACTAGCTGATCTCTGAAGGTCCCTTCCAAACCCTACAATTCTGTGATTCACAGCTCCTTACGGTGTGGTGGCTGGTGTATGGTTACTACTAGAGCTCCAACATTAATATCGTCAATTGTTCAAGTCCAAGTTCCTTGGAGACGCAAAGTGTTCAAAGGGTAGAGAAAATGAAGAGGTGATGCTTACGTAGCACCATGAGGTCTGTCTCCCTTGCTGATCTGTGTCTCCACAAGTAATCTTTATCTCCTCAATATCATAAAGTCATTCCCCCTCCACCACCATCGTGATAAGAATAAAAAATCAAGGGGAATAAAACATTTCTGATGGGCAATGAAAGAAAGGGATTAACGTAATTACTTCTGAAGCAGCTCTACTCCTGACCTCTAGGGCAAGCCTCCCGTCCACTTACAATGTCAACAGCTGCAGGAAAAGTTTTCTCTCTTCACTTCAGTGTGGGTATCCTACAGAGACTCTTGAGTGTTTGGAGTTCTTCAATAATGGGATGATCCCAAGGTCACTGGCTGCCTCTACATAAGCTGTGCGCACTAATGTATTCTGCTTGAGCCTGCTGTTGCTTGCAGCAGACTTAACTGAAGTCGACTCCATTGAATTTGGTGCAGATCCTGGTTGGCTCAGCAGCAAACAATTCCAGAATCAAAATCAAAGAAAGGGTAAAGGATTCTTTTGCTGTATGACTTTTTTTTTTTTTTTTTAATTTATTGGTGTTTCTTTTTTGGACGAGTGGGGGATTTCATACCATTTATACAGCAGCATACATATTACACACATTATAGTCTCGCACATTTGCTCTCTGTATGAAGAGGCTTTTGGAAGGGGGAAGGATTTTGCAGTATTCCCTGGAGGTGGTCAGGTTTTGGATTCACCTCCTCATCTCTGGAAATTTGTTTGACAGACGGATTCCTTCAACTCAGACACTTCATTCCTTGTTCTATGCTTTGTCTTGGCTTTCTGTCAAGAAAAACAGTCCTCATTGTTCTAGGAAATCCTAAGCTACACGGCTTGTTCATGGGGCATATAACTCCCTATGTTCCTTTGAAAATGCCAACTGTTTTTAGAGTAGAGTCTTATGCCAATAAAAATAAGGGACACACGACTTCGCCTCACTGCACAGAGTAGGGAAAATATTTATTTAATATGGTATGTTTCACAGGCCTTGCTTATTTTCTTGTGCCACAATCCATCAATCGATCCATTTTTCTCAGAAAAGCTCTCTATTTATTGCATCTTGTAGCTCTATGAGGCGCAAGGCGGTCTTGTCAGAAAAGTGTAACTAGTGCAAGTACAGGGTTTCGTTGAATGAGTTGACCTTTCAGGTCAGTCCTAGTTGACCGAGAAGCCTTGGATCTCTTGGAGGTAGATGATATGCCCAAGGTGCTTTTCTGAGATGTCCAACCTTTGTAGCCTGCTCTGAAAAATAACATGAAAGACGTGCTTTCCTTTCCTACATGATGACATTGCACTCTCAGAGGTCCTAAACATGTGCTTTATATATAATGATGTTACTAATCCTGTTGGCTTTCCATGTTACTATTCTGTTGCAAATAGATGGAGTTGTCACCTTTCCAGTGAAGGATCAAGAGAGACCATTTTAAGGCTCTGGGACACACGGTCCCAGGCTTCTATCTCCAGAGGAGGGAGTAGGACAATTGCAGGCTGATGGCAGAAGCAGAAATGCTCTTGTTGACTTGCAATACAATGGCAAACATCCCTTTCCCTTTCTTTTTCAGGCCTACATGTTCAAATGTGTCCTCAACTGCTTTAAGTATATTAAAGCTAGCAAGAGAAAGGAGGAGAAAGTTGATGCACAAGCAGTTGAAAAGGTAAGAAAAGACTGTTTCAGGTTTATGCCATGAAAAAGTGTGGTTTAGACTGATGCAGTATATGATGATCCTTCCTTTTGTTTTTTGGTGGTCTAAGAGATAAGTTCAGCCCTTCAAATCTGCATTCACAGGTACTAATAATCAGTTTCCAATTACATACATTCCTCTAAATTTACTTTTGTATCAGACGTTTCAAAGCCAATAGTATCTGTAAAGGGATCTGAAAAGTAGGCTTCAGGCAAAGCAGATAAATGGGAATATATAACTTTTATTCTCTGCTCCAGAGATCTGTTTTGAATTTCAGTTGAACTTTGGTTTCTGTGCCTAATAGTGCTACCCATGCTTAAGATGAAGTTTGTCTTCACCTTTCACTGGATCACCATCTTGGTGCATTGCCCTTCATCTTAAGAGGTTGCTAAATAATGAATATCAATGTCCTTAGATTACTGATGATCTCTTTAAGAGTAGCATCCAGCTGCTCTGACGCAATGGAAAAATATTGAAGACCTTCCAAAAATAAGAGGTACTGTGAAGATGGATGAGAAGTAGAGAGGAAGAATAAGGAAAGCTAAGTGCAGGCATTTGTCTTGTTGAAACTTGGCAAATATGATGAGCCTTGTCTTGCCAGCAGAGTGTGCCCCTGCTGTGCATGCATCATGGTCCTCCACAATGACCTGAGCTCAGCTTCTTCGCTTAGGCAAAGAGGCTTAGATTCTGGATGCTAAAGAGCCTTCATCCATTTAACGCAGCCATTCTTTGGGAGAAGGAGGTGGAACTGGCATCAAAGTGATTATGAAGTGCTACTGACCTCTAACTCTTCTGGATTTCTGCCCTTCGTCTCTGACAGCCCATGTGGTTCTTTTACCCTGTTTTGAACTTGGTAGAGAAACACATATAAGGTCAAATCCCCTTGAAAGTCTTCCTGTGATCCCCAAAGCGTAACTGATGCTCTTCTCTTTCAGGCTGTGCTGCCATCCTATGAGGAAGCCTTAGAGTTGCCTTCCAAGGAATCCCCACCGCCCTATGTAACCATGTAAGCTCCACTCCTGGAGAGAAGACATCTGCATTGCTGCTGGTGCCTCTTGCCCCTTCTGTCAGACAGTCAGCCTCACTGAGTCAGCCTCACTTTGTAGCATTATCATGCTTATTACAGTCCACCTCACTTTACTAGCCTATGAAGAGTGATGGTGAACCACTGGAGTTGGTGCCTTGTTCTACTCCAGCAGTTTTGAGCTGGTGCTACCAAGCTGCAGTGCTAATTTTAATAAACTTGGCACCACAGAAGGTCCCATCACTGGTCTCCAACATCTGGCTAATGTGAATTGCAGGCACCGGCCTGAATCCCTTCTCAGGCTTGCTTTACCCCAGCAAGATGCTGTTTCTCCTGTGTCTCTAATTCAGCAGCTGAGACATTTAGGAAGTGGAATAGGGAGAAAATGGGCTAAAACCTTTTCACTGAGACGGTCCAACCCTGAAGCTAACCGGAGTCTTTTAATGAGGGCCGTATGGGAAAGAGATCAGCAAAAGAATGAAGATCTCAAACGAACTATGATGCAGCTCTCATCCTGCCTGCTTGTGATGATGATTAATAGTGTGTCCTCCAGAATATGCAACACGCTAGAATTGTCACGGTATTGCTCTGCCATCTTATATCTGAGTGTTTGCATTTTTTTTTTTTTTTTTTGCTTTTAGTGTGACTTGAAAGATGAATTTCAATAAAAAAGAAGTTAATAGCTTCAATACTCTGCTGTCTGATTTCTGAACAGGGCTGTCTTTGCTGCCTGAAGTATGTCACAAAGAGGTAATAGTTCCCTTTCTCAAAAAAAAACAAAACAAAACCATTAGCAAAAACGGTGCTTTGCACTTAGGCCAATGCTATCTCATGTGTGTGCTGTGTGCAAAGGAAAAGATGGTATTTCTAACAGCCAACCCAGCAATTTCAACTCCAAATCTAGCTTGTTCCTTCTTCTTGTACATTATCACCAGCAACAGAGACCCTGCCCCAGGTGTGCTTTGTGTGGCACATTCACAACTGACTCTCCCTGCACAGGTCGCTCTCTGTAGATGCTACTGAACAGCCCTGGTGATGACAGATGAGAGGCAGCTGGAACTCAACATCTGCTCACCTTTTTGGATCATTGCCTGCTTTTTAAAACTACTCCGTATGAATGTGGAATTTTTTTGGTAATAACTATGGCGTGGACCACAGCCTGGAGTCTTTGTTCTGCTCTGAAACAAACCAAGAAGCTTCAATGGAAGATTTGGCAAGGTATAAATACGAAATATCAGTGCTGTCCTGAGCTCTTTTCATTAGATGTGTATTTATGTGTATGGCAATGAGGATAATTATGTTGGTCATCCACAGCTTTGTTGAGAATTTCTCCCACCCCCAGCCCAAAAGGTGTTCCAGACCAAGTTGGATGGGGCTTTGAGCAACCTGGTTTGATGGGGGGTGTCCCTGCCCAGGGCAAGAGGCTGGAACTCAGTGATCTTTAAGATCCCTTCCAACCCAAACTATTTTATGGTTCTATATTTTTGAGCTGGTTTTCTCATCACTGAAGAAGGGTGGTGATTATCTTTCTCTGTGTTGTCACTTGTTTTGGGGACCAGGGTACGCAATAACAGACACGAAGCCTGGAAAAGTGTCCCACAATAACGTCTGAGTGTCTCCAGTGTTTTTAAACATGGTAAAAATCACTCACAAAAGTACAAACCCCTCAAATTATTCAAGCAGAAAATAATTTCTTTCTGATCCTAAATCTGGCAACTGCTGAACTGGGACCAGGGAAAAAGAGACCAACCCAAAATTCAACCAGACAACCTTGCAGAAGCATGTGAGAACCCAACTTGTTGCATCAAGGTCCAGCCCAGTCTCTTGCTTTATTAGATGGAGAGAGAAAACTTTATCTTTGAAAATATGAATAATCAATAGGCTTCAGTACTTTCCAGATAACAAATGTCAGCCCTCTTGGTCATAGTCCTGAAGACCAGGCTGGATGCTGAAACTGGCTGTTCCTGCTCTCTCACAGCTACCTGCCCACCTCAGCTGCAGGGCTCAAAGCCAGGTCTGGGGGAGGCCACGGGGTGGGTTACCTGTGTGGAGCTTCTCTCCTTTTGAGTTTGGGGAGGTATTTGAAAGCACAGTCCTTCCCTTTGGATTCTTCACCAGATCCCGTAGGTGCCGACACGGTGTGTGACAACCATCACAGGAGGGGGGTCATCTTCCCCAAGCTGCCTTCCACTGGCCAGGACTGATAAAAGCCCATTTGGGCCTGTCCAAAGTATTGTTGGGAGAAATGCTGGCAGTTCATTTGGCTTCTAAACCAGAAGAGGTTTCCTCAATGTGATACAACTAAACTGTTTTAAAAATCCTTTTCCATATCGTTAAATGGTTTAAATTCCACCTCTAATTAAATTCCCTTTAATAATGCTCTTGGCTATTTAGTTAGTAGGGTTAAACAGTCCCTAAGCCTCTTGGTCTAATTGACTTTGATAATACAGTGAAAGTACATTCAACACGTCTCTTGCAGAGATGAATTTTGTTCCAGCTGCGTACGAGGAGTTGACCCTCCGGGTCCGCACCTGATCTTCTGAACAAACCTGGTGATTCGGGGCTCGTGGCGAGCCAGACGATCCCTCTGCTTCATGCAGTATTTTCTCTCCAGGGCTCAGAATAGTTCCCCGTGAAAGTCTGGCTCAAAACCACCTGAAATCTGATAAAATGTATAGATTTATTGTGAGTTTCCAGTCAGGTCAGGGGCTGAGTTCTAGACGGGAAGTGGTTTCGGTTTTCTGAAATGTTAGAGGATTTGGCCAACACAAACTGAACACAAGCCGTCCCAAGCTTGTTTTTTAAGTCAGACGATGGCACTATCAATGCTGGTTTTGAGAGTGATAAAAGACCCTTTTTAATATGCTACTGTTATACTGGTTTTTTTCTTCTCTAAACTGATTTACTGGTGCGAGTTTCTCCAGTACAGGCTGAGAACCAATTCACACAAGTGTGCTTAATCCTGCTTCACACGTTGATCTTTTTCTTTTTTTTTTTTTTTTTGTTTCCTAATCAAAGGAGAGACGAGTAGCAATTCTTTGATGCAAAGAATAGGCAGAGCTGGTGATCTCAGTACTGACAGGACAGACACGTAAGAGCGCCTTTAGAAGCAGCAGCACTTCATGGAGGTAGAGATGCTCCAGGACACTGGAGATGTCCATGAGGTTACCTGACTCTGTTTTTTTTTCCCCACATCTGGCCCAGAACAAAAGCTCCAGTGGAAAAAGGGCTTATGAGTGTCTGTGTGTTGCTTTGAGTGCTCCTGCCATGTTTAATTTCTTGTTCTCTTCGCATTCTTGTGCCTTCAGCTGCCTCTCCCTCTGCTCTGAAGCAAGGAAACGAAACCAAACACCCTTCACTGGTTTCCCTGCCCCACAGAAATGGAAAATGAGGTATGAGGGAAAACGAAACAACTCCTGCAATACCATGGGTCTTTCCTGAGAAGGGAGGGAAAGGGCAGGATGGGTGGGAGGGATCCTGGTCTGCCCTCAAAAGCAGGCACAGAACCTGGGACTGTGATAAAAGCCTCTAAAGGTCCAGCAGAACCCTAGGGGCTGCCCACGGGTAGTCCCCATGGCTAGGTGAGAGGGAGCTGTGTTCTATGTCGTTGCAGAAGCTGGTTTTTGTACCGACACAGGGTAGTCCTCCTTGAGGGTCCTTCCCTCAGCCTTGGGCTCATCCCAATGAGATGATGCTGCAAGCCCCAGTGATGAGCTGGAGCGATCCCACAGCTGGGAAGTGGTCCCCAGCTTTTTAGTCAAATATTTGATAAATCTGCCCACTGATGGGAAATGTTTCCCGGCAAAGGTAACCAATACATGTTGCTCCAGCAACCCAAGCCTCACCTTTTCTGCAAGATACCCCTTGACACGGAAACTCAGTAAAACTTCTGATTCTTGCAGGTTAAGCAGCACCAAAACTGGAAAAAAATACAGTGTCAGTAAAGGCTGCGGAGGATCAGAAACGTTTTTCTGGTGCGGGCTTCTATTAGACTTTGAAATGGCATCTGGAAACATGATGGATCTTGCTGCTAGCGACTTGGCAACAATAATGCAACAGGAACAACTGTGCAAAACCGGGCAGACCGAGTCACAGCGTCCACTGTGATGGAAAGGTCTCTCCTACCCCGAGGGTATTCTGATGTCCATGAGTGGGTATAAATAGACCTTGAAGAAGGCAAAGACAGCAACTTGGCAGCGTTCCTTGGCATCTCCTGGAGATGACGTAAGCCGATGTGCAGCCTTGCCCTGGAGCATCAGAGGGAATCCCGGGTGATGGATGTGTGGCGTTCCTCCAGGAGCCTGTCACTGCAGACCATCCTGACCACCAGGACCGTGCTGCCCGGCTTGGTTTTCTTGCTGCCCCAGTTCCTGCTGGTTTGATTGACACTTAAAACCCTTCCAGGATTCAGACTTGGGAGTCTGGGATAGGCACCGTTGTAATTGCATAAATCAAACATCATAAAAAAAGACAGGCTTTACTTTAGCTTTCCTGCAGACAGTTCATTAAGATAATTACTCGCTTGTATCAGTCAAACGAAGTCACTGTGACTACTGTCCCTGGTGGTGGGCCCAGAATGACAGAAATTGGCAGTGTGGTCATGCATCCGCCCAAATCCTTTTGCTGCCACTCTCTTTCTGTCTGCGCACTCATCCATCAGACGAGACACCCCCACGAGCTCCAGCTGAGGATCTCTCTCATCCTTGTGCCTCTGCTCACAGGGTTTTTGTAATGTTTTTGCTAGTGAAAGTTATTTTACAAAACTGTCCCTCTTCTTGGGTGATCTGAGAGTCTATTTTTTCCTACCCTGGTCCTTTGATATGGTTTGACTTGGTAAGTCAGTCTGTTGGCTCCTTCACCTCAGAGAAAAAGAGCTGCCCACACAGTGGCTTTCATATTTACAAATGATAAGTCATATTGCTGTTTTGTTCAAGCAATTCAGCAGGACAATCTTACAATCTTAGGGACTTTGAAGTGGCATCTGGAAACATGATGGAGCTAGCTGCTAGCCGAGAAGGCCAATTGTACCCTGGGATGCATCAAGAACTGCACGGTCAGCAGGTCGAGGGAGGTCATCCTCTTCCTCTACTGTGCCCTGACCAGGCCCCATCTGGAGCACTGGGTCCAGTTCTGGGTTCCCCAGTTCAAGAACAGGGAACTGCTGGAGAGGGTACAGCAGAGGGCTACAAAGATGATCAGGAGACTAGAACATCTCTCTTACAAGGAAAGGTTGAGGGTCTTTTTAGTCTGGAGAAGACTGAGGGGGGATCTGATCAACACCTAGAAATACTTCAAGGGTGGGTGTCAGGAGGAGGGGGCCAAGCTTTTTCCAGTGAGAGACAAGAGGAAATAGGCAAAAACTTGAACATAAGAAATTCTGTCTAAACATGAGGAGCAACTTCTTTCCTGTGAGGGTGGCAGAGCCGTGGAAGAAGCTGCCCAGAGAGGCGGTGGAGTCTCCATCTCTGGAGACCTGGACACAATCCTTGGGGACCTGCTCTGGGTTGACCTGCTCTGGTAGGGGTTGGACTGGATGATCTCTAGAGGTTCCGTATCACTCTGTGATTGTGTGATTCTGTGACTTCTGGGCCAGGCCACCATTGCTGGTGGCAGGATAGAGGTGGAGAAGTCAAAGCACAGAGGACATGAGCTGCCCAAGGTTTGCAGGTGGTCAGTAAGAGAGCCAGGAATAACGCCCAGGAGGCACCTCGCTCCCGAGGCAGGGATGTGGGGAAGGTTAATGCGGCAAATAAAAAATGATCCCTCTGAAATAAATGTGACCCATAAAATACATAAACATTGCCCAGCCATAAACAGCGTTTACTATTTACGGCATCAGAGCACAAGGATATTTGCCAGCCATTTGCAGCTTAAAGGATAAACAGCGGGTCTTTTGATCCTGGGCTGTCAAAAGGGTTGCATTTAAAGCCGTTCATTTCTCCCCAGTCTTTCACCCTTTACATCATTTGTTTTGTGCTTCACACTGATCCCACCGCCATAAATATCACTTATGCAATACAGCAGTGGTACAGTAAATAGAAATAAATGTCCTTTCTGGTAACGAAGCGGGCTGGGAGGGACCCCCTGGAACACACTGAAATAGAATCACTGTGGGGATGAAGTACAAGAATTGGAGCTTTGACTAACTGGCAGCTTTTGTCACCGTTTCTCTGAGTGTTTGAAAAATGGAGGCTGTGAATCCAGCTCAGAAACACTCACATGGGAACATCAAAGGAAACCTGAAAGAGACAAAAAAAAAAAATAATATTACTGGGTATTTAGCTAAACCTTGGAGTTTTCTGGTGGCTGGAGGGCAAGAAAGCTGTGTTTGCTACAACTAACAGGTTTGTTTAGAAGGAAATAAAAAATCAACAGTAAATTACTCAGGATTTGGCTGCTTGTCCCTTCCCAGCCCTCTTCTTGCTCTGCTGCTTCAGCTCGCGTGACTTAGCCACATCTCCAGACCCCTTCTGAGAGCCATTTATGGTTCAGGGGTACAAACACTGTGCGCTTTTGGGGTGGGTTTTTTTGCCTTTTTTTAAAAGGAAAAATCCAATATTTCAAACACCTTCTGCTTGAACTCTATTGAAAGCTTAAGATTCATGGAGTCTGATTTCCCTTTTTCCCCCAGAAAACCTTCACATTGTTCTGGGTCATTTACATGGAGGCACCTTAGGGACTGATCCGCTTTGATTTTATCTGTCGGTTTGGTTTGTTGCAGTGTGACATTCATATTGTATTCAATACAATAATGGTATATTAATTGGGAGTACGTGCATATAAAACTAAAATATTGTTCTAAAATAAAACGAGCAAAACGAACTGTAGAAGTAAAATGCTAAATCAAAACAAAAGTTATTTGCGCTACTGAAACTAAAATGTTTTTCTTGGCTTTTCCCATCTGATCTACATTCCTGTGAAATCTTATGCGTACAGTGATAGAGAAAGAATCTGCATTTATATTGTTTATGCCATCAGACTTGCTTATCTTATGACAAATGAGAAGTTACCCCCTCTTAGCTGTAACACTGCCTGTATGAGTATGTGCTTGCTTTTCAGGGCTTTTGGTGCTTATTCTTAAACCGGACTTTCCTCTTTCCTGGCCCATCCCAAAACTGGGAGATTTCACAACCCAAGGAACGAAGGCACCCAGCAGAGTGGATCCATCATTTTGGCACTGGGATTTTGCAAACCAGGGCAAGGTTGGTAGAAAAGCAAGAGGGGATCTGACGGAGAACACAGGACAGTGAGCAAACCATGACTAAGTTTGGGGCATCACGGAGAGCTTTGAAGGCCGCCAAAGGAAAACCTCTCTCTCCATCCTGTGTCATCAGAGGATGATTCTTGCCGTACTGGTCCTGTTGGGGAGGACAAGCTGCATCTCCTGACTTCAAGCTGGAGTCTCCTGCTGAACCTGATTGGTTTTGGTTAGAAATTTATTTTAATTCAGTCTCATTCACCTGTAGGCAGAGGCTGTGGCTGTAGCCAGGCTGTCAGGGCAGAACGAAGGCTCCCCAGACCTGCAGAGCACTCACAATATTATTATTTTCCAGCTGATGTCCCCCAGCTGTTTAAGCAATGTGACGGTGAGGTTCACGCTGCCATGTCATTAAATGTGACTTCCCCACGCTGTGACATCCAGACACTACAGACAAGCCTAGTGCAGCCAAGCTCATCCAGCCGAGCCGGCCAACAAGGGGCATCGATAGCCATGGCATCACTCCAGCGACAACAAGGTGGCCCCAGCTCTCCAGCCCCTCTGCCCACCTGCTGGTGGGAGCAGGGAGGCTGCAGCTGTTGGCAAAGTGCTTTTACCCATTGGTGCTGGTGGAGCAGAACAGCTCATCCCATCATGTACTGGAGATTTCTCCAAAAAACAAATAAATTATATTGGTCACCTTCATGCTACGAGTAGTCCCAATGGTCATAATCTGAACAGAGAGGTGGAGAGCAAGGAACCAGGGTGCAAACCCAGGTAAGACAAACCCATGTGGGTGCAGGCATTATCTTTCACTGTCATCTTCACCTCCATGCCCATTCTCCTCCATCTGCACTCAATAATAACACAATAGGACCATTGTTTGGGGGGGAAAAAAACCTCCCTGGCTACACACAACAATTTCCCAGCAGGAAATTTCAGCAGGAGAAAGGTGGGACCAGGATCCTCTGCTGCCCATCCAGCAGTGGAAGGCAAGAGGGGATCTGGTATTTAAAACAAGCGCTTTTTTTTTTTTTTTTGCGAGGGGAAATGGACGTGAATGTGTTGGAGGGAATGGCAGACCTGCCTTGTGCCAGGACACGTGAAGCCTACAATAGGGGCTCTGCAGAATGGCAGGGCAGCGCTGGGGCCGGCGTGAGCCGTTAATGGCTTGTCTGTTTACGTTGCAAGCAGGCTCGGGAAGAGCTTTAAACGCATATTTTCCTCTTGAAATATTGAAGCCAGTGTTTTCGGTTTTGGAGGCCTGGGGGAAAATTATGTTTCATATTTTAAAAATAAACACTGCTTTTACAGAGGTATAAATGCAGACCTATAGTACCCAGCGCACCTTTGCCTCTCACCTTATTTTGAAAGCTTTAATGTTGCTTGTGTGCCACAACCTCTACTAGTGAAAATATTCACCTGAAATGTATTTATCTTTCTTTGCTAATTAACAGCAAAATGACACAGAGAAACTTTATATTTTCCTCTGCAAGAACAGCCATAGAGACTTCATTTACGGAGGGCTCTGAATGATCCCTATTCATGGCAAGAAAGCACTGTCTGCACCAAAAGATCCTTGTACGCATGGCAGGGCGACGGGAGAAACCCATCATGGGCAGGGCTGGAGGTAAAATCTCCTGGATTTTATGCTTTTATTTCACTTTATTCTCTAATAGTCATAAAAATGTGGGTGCATCTGTTCTGTATATTTGGGGAGCAAACGTACCTGTGTGCACACAAAGATATGAGTGATTAGTATTTATACATAATAGCACTCATCTGAATCCATGCATATATGGTGGATGAGAAGCCCAACATGAGCTGGCAGTGTGTGCTGGCAGCCCAGAAAGCCACCAGTATCCTCAAAAGCAGTGGCCAGCAGGTCAAGGGAGGTGATTCTACCTCTCTGCTCTGAGGAGACCTCCACCTGGAGCACTGCATTCAGCTTTGGAGTCCTCAGCACAGGAAGGACAAGGACCTGTTGGAACAGATTCAGTGAGGGGCCATGAAAATGATCTGAGGGATGGAGACCCTCTGCTGCGAGGACAGGATAAGACAGTTGAGAGGGTTCAGCCTGGAGAAGAGAAAGCTCTGGGGAGACCTTATAACAGCCTTCCAGTACCTGAAGGGGTTAAAGGAAAGCTGGGAAGGGACTCTTTGTCAGGGAGCGTAGCTATAGGATGAGGGGTAATGGTTTTAAATGGAAAGAGGGGAGATGGAGATGAGATGCGGGGAAGAACTTCTTTGCTGGGAGGGTGGTGAGAGCCTGGCCCAGGTTGCCCAGAGAAGCTGTGGCTGCCCCATCCCTGGAGGGGTTCAAGGCCAGGCTGGATGGGGCTTGGAGCAACCTGGGGTGGTGGGAGGTGTCCCTGCCCAGGGCAGGGGGTGGCAGTGGGTGGGCTTTAAGGTCCCTTCCAACTCTAACCATTCTATGATTCTATGATAGAAAGATATCCACGGAAAGCATAGAAGAGAGTTATGTGTCTGCATCTATGTGCACACATTTTATATATATCAGCTCATACATGTCATCATGTTCATACAAATGTAACGTCCCATGTATATATTTATGCATCTATTCACAGGCATAAACATTTCTACACAAAGTCTTCATATGGGCTCTTTGTGAATTCACACGTATACATGAAGATCTGTACGTGCTTCCTACACTACTCCATGACCATAATCTACAATTTTCACATCCTGCACAGTTGCTCTTTTAATCCCAGGGGGGTCTGAAATAAGAAGCAAATAAAATAAGATGCCACCAGGCTTGGAAAGGGCCACAGGCTTGGAAAGGGCCACAATGACAAAAAGCTGGGGGGGAAACCTGGTCATTTGGAGCATTTGCTACTTCTGGATAAAAAATTCCAGCTAGCTCCAGAGATGGTGGAAAGCCCGTGAGACTGATGGTGTGCACCTGGGAAGATGGCAGTGGGACAAATCCACGCTGATTTGGCATGGGAATATAGCCCTCTTTTAATATTTTAATTAACACTTTAATGTTGAAAGAGTGAAGGAGAGCCTGGCATCTTCACTAAGGACAGGTCCTTTTTTCCCTAATCAAAGAGCCTTTCTCCACAGGAGTTCCCCGTCTCTGCTGAAGCACTTTTGGAGTAAAGAGTGGTGCTGGAGAAGGGAAGAGAAACTGGGCTTTGAATTAAAGGTAATGTGCCATGGCACTGCACTAACACAATGCAGATTAAATGGATGAGTGCTCCAAGGGTGTGCTGCTGGAAAGGTGAGCAAAGACTTATCCATCAGACAAGGGCTTTAATCAACTGACAATAGTGTAATACAGTACTTAAAAAAAAAAAAAAGAAAATAGATGCACTGCTTTGTGACGAACCCATCATTAAGTTCATCTTACTCGAGTATCAGATATCCCTGCTGCTCCTCCGTAAAGAAAACATTGGATTTCTGCTCACTTGCAGCACCATCAGTCTTATTTGTTGATTTAGATTATTGGCTTTTAGCGTCAGGAGCTGTATCTCCTTTGTGTGTGCAGATCTGAACGCTGTGCCGCAAAATAAATAAATAAATAAATAAATAAATTAAAAAAACCCAGACTTCTAATCTGTCTGTCTATCCCGAGTTTCTTGTCTATTTGTCTACTTTAGGCTACTGGGTTCTTTCTTTCCCTCCCTGCTCTGCTGCACGGGGTGGGGGGGGCACAGCCTCATAGAGAAGTGACTGTTTCCCGCAGGAAGAAATCTGTTCTGCGCCCCGGGCTTTCTCCCCAGC
>VZRU01000755.1:100244-129064 GCA_013398155.1 Pedionomus torquatus
CCAGGGGAAGTTCAGGTGAGATATTAGGAAATATTTCTTTCCTGAAAGGGTTGTCAGGTATTGGAATGGGCTGCCCAGGGAGGGGGTTGAGGCACCATCCCTGGAGGGATTCAAGAGAGAAGTTGACTTGGTGCTCAGGGATATGGCTTAGTGTTGGGTGGTGTGGGGTGTTGGTTATGGTTGTTGGGTTTTTGGTGTGGGTGTTTTTCGGTTTTGTTTTGTTTTGTTTTTTTTTCTTTCTTCCCCCCCACATTGGCTGGACTAGATGATCTTAAAAGGTCCCTTCCAACCTAGGTGATTCTGGGATTCTGTGATTCTGTGTGTACAGAGGCACAGCAAAGGTGGCATCAGGTCAGCCCCAGCTCCTAGAGCAGCAGCAGCCTGAGGTCTCTGCTCTTGGCTGGAGGAGGCCCAGGCAGGACAAGGGCTCTCCTCTGCCTTCCAGAACTGCTTCTTCTCCCCACGGCTCTGCAGAGGGACGGTTTTGCCAAGGAGTTGAGGAGGAGTTGGTCACACACTCCGGGCTCTGGTTAACCTCATTGAGCAGGAAGGTCTGGGTCAGGCTGCTGAGAATGCGGCTTTCCTCTGTTTTTAATTTCCAAATAGAGTATAGAAGAGCCAGATGGGAGACCATCCTCCCGCTCTTTAGGTTGCATGGTCTCTAACTCCTGATTTGCAATTAGTGTTTATGAGAAATGAACACAACAGGAAGGGCTGGAGGGTCTGGTTGGGAGGACACATTTCTCCTCTGCCAGGGACAGGATGCTCCAGCCAGGCTGGGGAACTCACTGCAGGAGAGGTGGCAAAAGTTACTGGTGGGTTTTAAAAAGGCTTGAATGATCTTATGATGATGCAGAATGCGTGTACGTGGGCAGACTGGCAGCTGTAAAATAGGGGTAACTCCTGGCAGTTTTCTGAGATGCTGACCAGTTTCTCCACAGCGATTTGGAAAGGGAGGGTTATCTCTGCTGCAAAACCACTAAGTGCTACCAAAGTCAGGAAGCCAAACAGGCCAGTCTTTAAGCTCAGCCCTACCGTGAGCAATCCCTATTTCTAAAATAAACACCTTTTAATTCTGAGTTACTGGGCAGGTCTCCGGTTCTTCTAATGAATATGGCAAAGATGCCCAAAGAGGTATTTTCTGCTAAATCAGTGCATGAAGTTCAGTCATTCCTGAATAACTTCAAGTGTGGACATTTTTAAAAATAGAGGGGGGGTTTTATTTCTGGCTTCATTCAACTTCAAAAGAAACTCTGCTGAGTCAAGACAACACTCAGAGCAAGACTCTCTGACTGCCACCTCCTGGAGATAACCAAGGCCTGTCCTGCAGACCCTGCTGTGTGCAGGGAGGCTGTGACCAGACAGGCTTGAAATCCCACAGCTCCCATCTGATACCTCTTATCTTTTCCTTATTTCCTTTCCATATTCTTCACTCTCATTAAAAAAATAAAAAATAAAAAAATCATAGAGCTTCCATGCAAAGCCAACCCAACCCAATCCTTCAAAACTCCTATTGGATCCAACTGTTCCTAGGGAAAAAAAAATAACTTTTCTTCCTTGGTTTGTCACTAAAACCAGACATGATTCATTACCTACAGTGGCAAAGGGGAAACTGCACTTTATTTCTGGAGGAACTAATTGCAGTAATTTCAACCCTTCTCTATACCTTCATTTCTCACCTGTAAAATTGACATAACCAACCCCTGGTAAAGGGATTTGCAATCCCGTAGATGGACAGCTAACTGGGTTTTTCCTTCCTCTGCAATAAATTATGCAATAAGCAGAAGTCACCCACATGGGAAAAGGTCATATTATTGCATTTTAGTGGCAACTAGAGCATCTGACCACTGCCTGCTTCCCTCTACACACAGAACATCTTTTAGAGAGACCTTTCTGGGAGCCAGAAGCAGATTCTGCATTAATGTCTCTCAGGAAACTAACCTGATTATATTCTTTATAGATATATCACAGGGTATTTATTTTCATCTGTCTGGAAGACTGAAAGCTCCATTAGATTTCACACAGAGGACTAGCTATAATATTTATGTCATAATTTGGAAGAGATTTGTTGGCCCAAAAGCTCACATTTAAAAATCTGTCCGCAGAAATCTCCTTTATGATATAACCTATATTGTCCCTCTCTGCAGAAATCAAATATTAACAGAGCACTTGATAACCCCACAGAGACAGGACAAGTGAGAGGAAAAAATATAAAGGAACAGAATGCTATGGATCTGGTGAAAAAAAAATGGACAATTCATTTAGAAAATCATAAAAAAATATAATTTCTTTTTATGTTTTGCCACAGTTGAGAATTAGGATGGAAAACAGCATGAAAATGAGAATATTTTTTAAATAATAAAAAATCACTCAGCTCTTTGCACTGCTAATGCTTCCTGTTTATGCCATTTACTTTTTACAGTGGGTACTCATGCCTCACTATGGGGTTGTAGAGATTAACTATCAATTACGTGGTCCTACATCTCTCTGTTGTGCTCTCCCTCCCCCGGCCCGTGGAAATAAAACAGCGCCCGTCTCGGCTGCGTTGCCGTATCTCATCGTTAGTGCCTCTCGCTGAAAAACGCAGGGCTGGGTCATGTCGTGTTGGTTAATTAATCTATCTGGGTATCTCGATTCGCCACCGAGGCTGAACCGCTGAGTTGCGTGCCCGCTTCTGGTCACGCGTGACGGGGACCCAACCCCGTTAATTAATGTCCGTGTGGATTCCTTATCCATGTCTGAAAAGCGGTAAGTCATTTGGAGACTTTGGCTTTTTATGATGCAGAAGTGCGGGCAGAGGCTTCAGTTCAGAGCTTTATTCCTCCTCCCCCTTCTGCCATACGTGAATTAAGCTCCGTGTGGATATTAGCAATAGCCTGGGGTGACAGGTGGGTAACCTGCTCCCACAAGTGCAGCGCTGGTTTCCCATCAGCTCCCTCCTTCAAAAGCACACGTTGTCAGCCGGTAACTGTGCTTTTCTTACAGGCACTTTCTTACAAAAGGAAAAAGAACACTTAGAAATATCAGGTTAAAGTGGTCTCCCTGGGCCTCTCTGAGAGAAAAGATTGCAGCTCGCAGGTCCTCCAGCCTCAGCTGCTGCTCTAAGAAGACCATCCTCTCCCTCTGAGTATATTTTTCCCCCCTTCTTTCATTTTTCTCCTCCCTCCTCATCCTTTCCAGGCACCCTGTGCAGAACCAAGCCCACCGACCTGGTGTTCATCATTGACAGCTCTCGAAGCGTGCGCCCACATGAGTTTGAGAAAATCAAGGTCTTTGTGTCTCAGGTGATCGAGGGTCTGGACGTGGGCCCCAACGCCACTCGGGTGGGTGTCATCAATTATGCCAGCGCTGTCAAGAATGAATTCTCCCTCAAGACCTACCAAACCAAAGCTGGGCTCCTTCAAGCCGTCCGGAGGATAGAGCCGCTCTCCACTGGGACTATGACCGGTCTAGCTATCCAGTTTGCCATTAGCCGGGCTTTTAGTGACTCAGAAGGGGCCAGGGTGAGGTCTCCCAATTTTAATAAGGTAAGCAAATTACCCATCTCTTGAATGCTCCTTCTTTGATACGGCTCATCATAGAGTGATTGGAAAAATCAGAGGAGTAAAGGTGACTTTTCTCTGCATTCTGAGTGTGTGGGGACAAGTGTGGGTCAATTGTCAAAGGTCAAACACCTTTGGGAGTTGGATACCTCCAAACTCTGCATGAAAGCAACTTCCTTTTGGGCAGACCTGGCCCGAAGTTGTTGAGGTAAATTTAATCCAGCTTCCCTAGCTCTTCCTGGAGTGTCCTTTGAGACACAGCTCCTCCTTCCAGTGTGCCTGCAACAACATTCTTCTGTGGGATAATCATCTCAGCCAGGTTTACCAGGCATGAACATATCAGGAGTAGCAATGCTCATCTTCCCCAAAATATTGTAATAAAGATGCTTCAGAATCCAACACAGCAAAAAGAGAGGGAATCTTCTGGAGCTTTCCTTTGACATGGCCCCTTTCATCTGCTTTGTAGCAAAGTCCCATTTCAGTGTCCTTGGCTGCTCTTCCAGTTTTTCAGAGGCTGGGGGATGGCTGGTTTCCACTCTGGGTTATTCTCTTTGGGTACCCACTTTACAGACCATTTAGCATTTAAGGCTGTGGTATGAAGTCAGCTTGATTCTACACACAGTTGCAATGGGCAATGCTTCACCTGGCCCATATTCCCTGTCCGAGAGTTCAGTCTTAAAATAATTATTCCCTCATTCATTGTCTCTGGATTTGACCATGAATGAAACCAAACCCAAGCCCAGCGAGTGCCACCAGGACAACTCTATTCTGAGAGAGTGGAGAATGTATATTTTTGACTGTTTCATATATCTGCCATCTTCCACATGAGTAGCTCATTGCTAGAAGAGTAATTTCAGAGACCTGGGTGGCACCAGTGACCCCACATGGAGCACAATCCTGACACAGCTCCATCATTGCTCCCCAAGTCATCAGATCTCCTCCCCTATAGATGGGGCAAATCAAGAAACAGGACACCTATGGCCAGGCATTGCACCCGGAATGGTGCCAGGATCCTAAAGGAGGGCCCTGACTTCCAGTCTGATTGCATGAAGGCAGCTGCCATGGACTTCACTGGTTTTCTTACTGTTACCTTTCAAACAGAACAAATAGTGGGCTCTCTTTAGACCCACTTTCCTCTAGGACCACTAAGAAATCCATTCACGCCCCTCAGAAATCTCACCATATTTCTGTATCTTCTCCATCTTTACCTAATTCCCCAATGTCTATTTTAAGTTAAGGTGGCCATGATTAGGTCAGGACTGGGACACGGTCCTGATTTATACAACGCTATTATAATACTTGCAGTGTTAGTCTTTTTCTTTTTTCCCCCTTAACACAACCTGACACCTTACACGCAGCATTGACCATTACGGTAGATTGAAGAGACATTTTCACTGAGCTGTCCATGAAAATGTCTGGATCTTTATCTAACTAATCTCTTCCACACCATTTAAGTAACCCCTTTCCCGGTGCACTATTTTCCTGCTCCTGTCTGCTCTGCAGCTGGGCTGCCAGACCACTCACGCCACACGCTCTTCCAGCGCTTGTGGTTGCCTGTCATCTCCACAGACACAAGAGCTGGCGTGTCCTGCTAATACACCAAACAAGTCTGTAGTTTAAATATCAGAACACTTCAAAGGGGAATTAAATGCCTTGAGTGACTTAGTGCATATTTCTGTGGACAGTGGTACTAAGAACGTTGCAGTTGCTTTGTCTCCCTGAAACCTTATTTCCTGGACATCTGAAAAAGGAGAATAATAGTAGTGGTCTTTTTAATGACTTATCTTATTCATCAAAAGAAGAAAGACAATCACTATGAGCTTGCCCCTCTTACCTTCCACTTTGGATCTGGTCAGAGAGACAGAATCACAGAAAGGTTGAGGTTGGAAGGAACCTCAGGAGGTTAGAAGGAACTTCTAGAGGTCGTATGGACCAACGTCCCCTGCTCAAGCAGAGTCACCTACACCTGGTTGCCCAGGACCATGTCCAGATGGCTTTAGAATACCTCCAAAGCACAAGACTCCACAACCATTTGCATTCCTTGGTTACCTGATAATATTTTGCTTTTTTCCATGATGCCTTGAAGCCCAAAAATCTTTTCCCTTCTGTGATCCTGGTGCTGCTCACGTTGGCCTCCTCATCTGCCCCAGAGGATGAATAGGTCACACATTAATTTAGGGAGGTGAAGCTTCCAGAAACATTGGACACGGTCCTTGCTCCTTCACATAGCAGAAGTCCAGCAAGACCTTGTGAAAATCTGCACTGGGTTTGTCAGCCACGTGGGACACCGGTCAAAGCATCACAAGATCACTCAGTCTTGCTGTGCTCTGTGTGGCAAATGCCACCACAGGACAGGGAAAAGTACTATTTATTTCCATAGGAGCTCAGAGTAAAGTCTGTTTATACCTTTATCAAGGACTCCAGGGGTGCCCAATTGCTTTTATCTTTCTTTAGGAAAAACAACAAATAGATTGTCAAATCTCTGAGAAAAACAAAGGGCTTATTCAACTTTTTGCCCAATTCCCCTTTCAGTGCTGTTACAACATTCATGATATAGACTGCATAATGAGACATAGATACCTCATTAGCCATTGGATTGCCTACACATGGCAAACCTGAAATAAAAATACCTAGGGATGCTCGTGAATCCTCTGGTGCCTTAGTTAACCAAGAATAAATTGTGTCATGAGAACACGGGGGATTTCTGTATGACAAAAGCAACACAAGAAGGATGCAGAGAGTCAGGAATTTGCAGGGAAATGAAAGGTGGTGGTTAAAATGCGTAAAAGTTTTGACCTTGAAAAGCAAAAGTTCCTGAGTTCCCTTAGGGAGAAACTGGAGATCCTGCTCAGCTATTTGAGACAGCAAAAGCATTCACCCTTTCTTAATTCTTCTCACATGGCTACCTGCTAAGGCCAGCACAAGCCCTTCAGCCCCTCCAGCCTGCAGTGGTTGCTCTTTTCCTACAACCTGTCTCTTCCCTTTTACCAAACAAGGCACATACCAGGACTCTCAGCTTTTTAATTGAGACAAGGTCAGAACACAGAGAATTGCAGAGATTCTGCGTCTGCAAATTAAAAGGATGGAGGTTTTTTTTCACACTGGATGCTCGCTGCCTTAGGCTGGCAGGAAGAGCAAATGCCTAGGGGGGAAATAGTAGGAAAAAATGAGGATTTCCTGATTATCAAGATAACTACATGTGATACCAAGATCTCTTTATACTTGTTCCTTTTCTTCCATTCTTTCTGGAAGCACCTGGTCCTGGCCACGGTGACAGGCAGGATCCCTGGCTGCCCTGATGCACTCTGACATTTATTTTAGCCACGGGTTCACTGATTAATTCCCAATGCCTGGTCAAGAGTTCTTGCACCCAGAAACTTTGTCTTGTCCAACAGCAGGTCAGAAAGTAACATGGATTTTGAATGTTCTGTGGTAGATTGTCACACAGATCCATAATGAAGGTCTTTCTCATCAGATCCAGATGTGGATGCTGCTACCAGACACCTCCTGGATTGTATCTGGGGCTCAGGCCAATGTGAAGATGCCACCGTGTTATGGAGAAGCAAAGAAACTGATTAAACTTGGAGAACCACTTTATTTAGACAGAGAAATGCCTGGAGGACATGCACCACCTCCGTCTTGTGATGAACGCCGAGGGAAAGATATGCAGCTACTGACAGAAACCTGCTCGTGGGGTGGTGTTACTCACAGAACCCACTTGATAATACGTCTTGTTTCCTGACAGGCTGGCTTTTGATAAGCTCTAATTGGCAGCCCCCACCTCGGAGCTGCTGTGTGTGTGCAGCAAGCAGAGCTGCTGAGTCGAGGGCTCTCTCTCCTGGCAGAAAGCACGATTGCAGGGCTGGCTCTGTCCTTGGCTCGGCTGCTGGTCCAGGATCAACCCGAGTGCTCCTTTTGGTCAGTCTTTGCTTTTAGTGTTCATTCTCCCGACGTCTGCTGCAGGTGACACTTTTCCTTATTCTGCCATGAGCAGAAGATAAATACTTGCATTTATTCCTCCTTTTCCTTGAAAGCAGCCTCTCACAGAACTCTGATGTCACCAGATTTATTTTTCCTTTTGTAGCCCATAGGAAATGTAGATAAACTTACAGACCTTCCCCAGGCTGAAAAGCTCTGTATTTTTCCAAGTTGACCCAGCTTTTGTACGGAAGGAAAGCTCTGAACAGGGCAGCAGGTCAGCAGTATTGCAGAATTACCCTGGGGGATGAGTGCAGCATCCATCCATCCCTCAGCTGAAGGGTGGGCAGAGGGAGAAAGAGACACTGCATTGCATTGCCAGGGGCCCTTGGGCACACGAGGCAGGAAAACCCACTCCTGACCTTACCCACGATGATTTTTTCCACCCGAGGATGTGAACCAGCCATCACACTATCCTAACTGAGCAGCTGGTGGGTCTGATTTTATCTTCAGAAGATGGAGAGCATACAGGGCATAGAGGAATACGGCAAATACTGCCTTAATGGCCAGATGATAGCTCATTTTGACTCACTGTTGCTGCCAGACAGATTTTTTTCCTGCATTTTCCATTTGACGCTTCTTTACTTGCTATGTTACTGAGGGTATTTGCCTGCTCTGACTTTTTTCTTCTCTAGCAGCTCACCTGCTTCTGCTGATTATATTTCTCCATACTTCATTACATCCCAATCAGTTGCTTAGGACTTGACCATGGTTTCACAATAAAGCAGTGGTAAGGAAAAGTGGCAGGAGCAGATGAATTGGCAAAGAACAAAAATGAGCATTTTGTGACAATGTCACTTATCAGAAGAAAAATTGAGAGGAAAATGGACCATCCAGCAACAGGAGCTGGGTTCTTGGAGGCTTTCCACTGGTTCAGGGCTCTATGTAATCCAGGGTGAAATCCAGTTCCCACTTAAACCAGCTGTCATTTTAATGCTGGTGCTTGTAGGGATAGGATTTCACCGCTGTTATTTATTGTGGAGTCAGAAATCATGGCAGGCACTGACACACATCGTGACCTGAGGCAGATCTTTTCCCCTCCTCTGCTTCAGCTTCTCCATCCATAGAAGGAGGAAAACCCTTCATCTTGTAATGTTTCCATGACATCTCCTGAGATTGTTTAAAGTCTCCTACTAAGTCAGAATTTCCCTTTACATCAGCTTGGGGTTCATGAAGACAGTTAGAATTTGGCTTGAGCATTAGTTTGTGAATGAAGAACACAACCTTTACTTTGGTTTCCTTAGGGGCGAGATGCACCAGTTGTTCCTTAATTAAATCAGTCAGGTCTCTGGCAGTTTAACCTTTCCATCTCAGAAAGAAACAAACCCCACACAAAAGAATGTCTTGCGTGATCTTGGGAAGAGCAGGAAGAGGGAGAAGAGGACGTGGAATTTCCTTCTTTAATTTTGGAAAATATGAAATCTTTACTAACCCAAGCTGCTCTACAAGCAGTACATTCAGGTCTCTGCCCTTCTTTGTATAGGTGGCAATCGTTGTGACGGATGGTCGTCCCCAGGATGGAGTGCAGGATGTGTCAGCGAGGGCCAGAGCTGCTGGCATCGAGATCTTTGCCATCGGGGTTGGCCGGGTGGACATGCACACACTGCGGCAGATTGCTAGCCAGCCCCTGGATGACCACGTGGACTACGTGGAGAGCTACAGCGTTATCGAGAAGCTGACACACAAGTTCCAAGAAGCTTTCTGTGGTAAGTCCTTGCCACAACCCCTGGGTCCCTAGCCAAGAGCTGCAAGTGGCTGCCAGCAAGATTTTCACATGGAAGTTTTATGTGTGTGATCATCCTTCATCCATCTGCTTCCTTGTTCCGAGGGCTTGGGTCTGCAGGAGCAAGAAGTAGTGTGGAAGGCAGATGCTCTTTGAAGTTGCCTTTAAAGAGCTTCAGGTTTTGTTTAGGGAATTTAAGGGTTATAGTTAAAGACATCTCCAGACTTCAAGAGTCTGTAAACATGACCCACCTACTCCTTGAGGTACTGAAAAAGAAGCTGGAAAACATAATCTTTATAAAGATAAAATCTGTGTCTGTGTGCTTAAGCCTATCTGGGGAGTTCTGAGAACCTGGCTTGTCATTTCCCCCACCAGTATTGTCTTCTGAATTCCCAGTTAAGCAAGGGATGGTTCCACATCCCTGCTGGAGACCGAACCTTTGCCTGACTATGCTGTTGTTTTTGCAAGCCTTTGAGGCAGGAGACTCTCTGGCTGGTGCAGTGTGTAATGCCTTTCTGCCCAGTGTATAAAAAGAGCCTGACTCTCCTACAAAAACACATACTGACTCCCAGACGAAGCGGTGGCTGGAGTGAGAAAGCTTCATTACCTTCAAAGGTACCCACAAGACCGCAGGAGGTGGTCTGTAAAGTACCCACTTGATGTGTCAGCAGGAGAGGCCGGGGGGGAATTTCGTGCGCCCGTCCTGTCGAAGCCCAGACGTGTGGCAACACTTTTTAGAAGGTGCGATAGACCACGGTGCCTCTGGCACGGCATTGGAAACACACACACGCGCGGACAGACCTGTAAAACTCTCCGAGACCAATTTCTTCGAGAGGTGTAAAATTTCATGATTCAGCTTTCAGGCTGAAAATGATGGGGGTGAGCAGCTTTTCGTCAAGTAAAATTTCCTCCTCTGCAGGAAGGAGGAAAATTTTGAATATAAAGTGAGTCATGTATTATAATCAGGTGTCACTGCTCCCGAAGCTCATGAAAGAGGGGAACAAATACTTCACACTGAATGGGGATAGAGACAAAATTTGAGAAGGTGGAATCCAGGCCATGAATATTTGTGGGAGTTTGTGTTGGCTGCCCTGGAGCCGGGAGTCAGCCAGAGAGAGAGAGGTCTGACAATGTGCTTTGAAGTTCTGGCATTGGTGTCAATCAAAAAGATAGAGAAGAAAAAAAAAAAAAAAAAGTCCTTTCTGTGCCTTGCTTTTCAAATTCATAACATGCAGACAACAAAGTTCTCCCCGCAGTAAAAGCCCTCAGAGATGCGTCCAAGGGAAGCGCTGTGCTAAGGATTATTACAGCGAGCGGAGAACAGCACCGTGCTAGCTGCCAAGTGGGCTGTTATCGTGCCATGCAAGCAGCTGCACAAAACCCTCCTTGGAGATGTACCCAACCACCACCTGCTCTTGCGGAGCCTGGTTTGTGGGTACTGACAGCGGGAAGAGCCACACAGCACTGTAGAAGCCATTTCCCACGACGCTCAACAAACACATGGGAAGAAGGGAG
Organism: Pedionomus torquatus; assembly: GCA_013398155.1. Classification (NCBI taxonomy): domain Eukaryota; kingdom Metazoa; phylum Chordata; class Aves; order Charadriiformes; family Pedionomidae; genus Pedionomus; species Pedionomus torquatus. The sequence continues at coordinate 111,003 of VZRU01000755.1, forward strand.
ACCCGTGGCAATCCAGCCACTGGTTAGACTAGCAACATCTCTGTAGGCATCAGAGGACTCAGTCCAAGAGCCCAGTGTTACAACCATCTGCATGGTTAGCCATACACCTAATTAGAGAAGCTACATATCTGCTGGAAAGGTCTACCAGTGCTGGCACAACATGCCTATGTGTGAATTGGGAAAGCCAGAAGTACAAAAATACGTGCAGAGCAGAACACAACTTGAAATAATGACTAGAAGCCCTTTAAATTTGAAAGACTTTGTGCTACCTCCCATCATTATGACAGAACCAGGAATGTTCTGTTTACTGCCCAGATTTCTCTGGTTATTTGTAAAGGAATTGATTCAACCAGATCTGTTTACTTCTGAGTTTGTTTTCCATCATCGTTGCTGTAGCTGTGACAGTGTTTTCAGTCACTGAGAGCTGCTGGCTCCAACTGGTGCAATTCAGCTTCTGTTTGCTCAGCATCTCAGGAGTCAGATCCAGGTTAAGATCAGCAGGCAGAAGTGTTTGCAGAGAGCAAATCTGAAAGCCACACGTGCGACTGTAGCTCTGAAGCGAATTCCAAAGGCGTTTGCACATGAATCCCATCCAGAAAAGAAAATTGCACGTGGGGCTGAACTCACTAATCATAATTGTACTACATAGCTGGAAAAAATGGGTATTGGCCAGCCCAGATGGTAGGCTGGAAACCAAATCTCATCCAGTAGCTTTGGAGAGTGAAGTATATTGTGATATGCTCAACTGACAGATGGTTTCTGCCCTCAGTATGGAGACTATTTGTGGTCCTGGCTGTGCCCTGGAATCAGGAGACTTATGAAAATTTCTCCTTGCTTCTTCTTTTGAGGGCAGCCCTGAAAGCAAGGACTTAGGCGTGTTGGTGGATGAGAAGTTCAACATGAGTCAACAATGTGCGCTGGCAGCCCAGAATACCAACCCCATCCTGGGCTGCATCAAAAGCTGTGTGTCCAGCAGGTTCAGGGAGGGAATTCTGCCCCTCTTCTTCACTCTGGTGAGATATCCCATAAAGCACTGTGTCCAGCTCTGGAGTCATCAACACAGGAAGGACATGGACCTGTTGGAACGGGTCCAGTGGAGGGCCGTGAAGATGCTTCAGGGGCTGGAGCATCTCTGCTGGGAGGACAGGCTGAGGGAGATAGGGGTGTTCAGCCTGGAGAAGGCTCTGGGGAGACCTTATAGCGATCTTCCAATACCTAAAGGTTGCTGCAGGAGAGATGGAGAGGGACTCCTGGTCAGGGAGTGGAGTGACAGGACGAGGGGGAAGGGTTTGACAATGAGAGAGGGGAGATGGAGATGAGATCTGGGGAAGAACTTCTTTGCTGTGAGGGTGATGAGACCCTGGCCCAAGTTGCCCAGAGAAGCTGAACCCCATCCCTGGAGGGGTTCAAGGCCAGGCTGGATGGGGCTTGGAGCAACCTGGTGTGGTGGGAGGTGTCCCTGCCCAGGGCAGGCGACTGGATGATTCTTAAGGTCTCTTCCAATCCAAATCATTCTATGATTCTGATTCTATGATTATATCCCAGTCTGGTTTGTCTTGCTGCAGAGTGGTTTTAGTTATCACTGAGTGTTCGGGACAAGTATCACGCTTTGTGGATGGGCCAAGCAGACTCTGGGTTTCTGGCGATGTCTCTGACTTTATCGTGTGGTTTTGCTCACAGTGGTGTCAGATCTGTGTGCCACCGGAGACCATGACTGCGAGCAGATCTGCATCAGCACCCCAGGAGCGTACAAGTGTGCTTGTAAAGAGGGTTTCACGCTGAACAACGATGGGAAGACCTGCAGTGGTATGTGATGATTTCCATTTGCGCTGAGCGGAGCTGTGATCTGTAGTGGTGTGGTGGGGATAAGAATGAGCCTTGTCCTGTTCAGAAAGGGCAGAAGAGGAAACCATGCATTTATAACCAGGAATTACCTTGAAAACATCAATGTCAAGCATTGTTGAATATTGATTGATTAAACCTATTTCATTAGTGATAAAAAGAAAAGAGGGTTATATTTTCTTACATAATGAATTGGAATCTTAGTTGCTGTCTTCTTTCACCCTCTTCTGATGTTTTTCTTCAGCTTGCAGTGCTGGGTCAGGATCTGCCCTGGATCTCGTTTTCCTGATCGACGGCTCCAAGAGTGTACGGCCTGAGAACTTTGAGCTGGTAAAGAAATTCATTAACCAAATTGTGGACTCACTGGAGGTGTCAGACAAACAGGCCCAGGTTGGCCTGGTTCAGTACTCCAGTTCTGTCAGACAGGAGTTTCCACTGGGGCAGTTCAAGAGTAAGAAGGACATCAAGGCAGCAGTCAAGAAAATGGCCTACATGGAAAAAGGGACAATGACAGGACAGGCTCTGAAGTACCTCATTGACAGTTCTTTTTCCATCATCAATGGAGCAAGGCCTGGGGTCCCCAAGGTGGGCATAGTCTTCACTGATGGACGGTCACAAGATTACATCACTGATGCTGCTAAGAAAGCCAAAGACTTAGGTAGGTCTTCTGAATTTTCAGTGGTTTGTTTCTACCCTGGGACTTGGAGTGACTCTGGCTGGGGTTCAGATGAAGCTTGGATTGCCACCAGCTGGTTTTAGCTCCCACAGCCCCTCTGTGTCTTTGATCTAAGTCTGCTGGAGGTCTCCCTGCTGGGTGGGATGGAGATTTACACATTTGGTATGGGATGCACAGTGATCTAACGTGCTTCACACAAATGTGAAGGAATCAGTGGGGAGAAGTTGAGGATGTGTCTGATATTGGTAATGGGAATCAGGCCAGCATCAGTGGCACTCAGTGGTGAGGCAAAGACAACCACCAGAGAACACCTTGGAGAATAGTGGGGGGTTGTAGAGCCAAGCGTGGCTTGGCTGTACCCACCCTATGGTCTGGGAAAGAGAAAGAAGAAATAAAACAATAAACAAAACAGAAATACGGATGAAGAGAGTTACTCTGCGCTCCCTGTCCAAATTCCAGACACACCTAGACATGCTAATGAGAAGCTTTCATTAGCTTCTACTGGAATGTTAAAAGCACACAGTGGTTGCATATTGATATATTTACATGTCTAAACATCATGAAGTATAAATACCTTGAGATCTGCCCCTTTGCTGACCTGCTGAGCAAGATCCCAGTCTCCTGACATGTCTGTTAAATGGGTTCAGCCCAAGCGAATTTGCTCATGAATTGTTAAATTCTTTACTTGCTTTTAACTTCCATCTCGACCACTAGATGGGACTAAGGGCTAGCACATAATAATAAAGGTCAGGTAGGAGCTCATGAAAAGCGGATATTTACAAAGCAAGTTGACATGCTAGGCAGATGTCCAGCTCTTAGAAAACAAAATGTCTTTATAAACTGTACCTATAGAATTTATTTCTCCGTGATGATAAAGCTTTAGGCATTGTTTCTCCCTCCTCTCTTGTTCTTACACAGAAATCTCCAACCTCTGCTCATAAGTGATTTCAGTGAGATAAATAACAAGCTGCTTATAACTAGACGCCAAACATGTTCCTTCATTAACAAACATTAATAAAACCCAAATATTGGACTCATGCAGAGGTAGAAAGCCAAGGCAAAAAGCAGAGGGGAGGAAAGCATTACCAGCGTCTAGACACGGGAAAGCAGAGACAAGTGTTTCCAGAGAGGGACTAACTGGTATCACCGCTCCAGCCAATGGAAAACTGCAGTTTGGTTCAATAGAAACAGGCTTAAGCCAGAGGTGACCAATCCATCTCTTGGCAGTGAAGTACCTGGGCATGTTCTTAATTCACCGTATGGGTTGCTCTTCAGGTTAGATATTAGGAAATATTTCTTTACTGAANTGAGCTGCAATTTTAGAAAGAGATTCAGCAGCAGTTGCTGACCCACAGGTCTCTGTGGCACAAGGGGCTTTGCCACAGCATGGGCTAACGGTGGCTCCAGGCTATTCTGGAAACTTCCACTGCTTCCTTTTACCATATTAGCACTTCACTATTAGCTGGATGCATGTCAGCATGTTATGATTATCTGTTCTTTCTTGTATCTCCCAAACATGCTCCCTGTGGAGATACTGATCACTAGATAATTCTAGTAAGACTTTGTTTTCAAAAATATTTTGGAACCTGCTTGATCTGGTTGAAAAAAAGTCTATAATAGGAGAGGGTAAGGGGGTTAATTTCCCTGTTAACATCTGCAGAGCTGGGTAGAGGCTGGAGCTCTAGAAGGTCAGCAAGGATGTACAAACCAATGGGGGGTGGGTACCAGAGTAGCAAGATGCCCCGTGGCCGTCTGGGTGATGGGCTTCTCTCGCTTGCAGGCTTCAGGATGTTTGCTGTGGGAGTCGGCAACGCGGTTGAGGATGAGCTGAGGGAAATTGCTTCAGAACCAGTAGCTGAGCACTACTTCTACACAGCTGACTTCAGAACCATCAGTAAGATTGGGAAGAAGCTGCAAATGAAAATCTGCGTTGGTAAGAGTGGGGAACTGGGGAGAGGGGGAGGATTTAGTCACAGAATGTGGAGGCTGGAAGCAGGACAAGAAATGCCCCTTCAGATGGATGTTACAAAGAGCACTGTTCTCAGTGCGTTGAGTTTGCAGAGTGCTTGGAAGATCATGAGACACTAGCATTTTGGGTGGCTGCCTGATCCACAGCCATCTCCCCATATCACAGACTGCATTCTCCCTCCCCATATCACAAACTGCATTCTCCTTCCCTTTTCCTCCACTCTTCTTCTTCTCTACCTTCCTTTTCACTAATGATGAACTCATGGCTGTACCAAGTCCTGAGAATAGCCAAAAGTGACATAAGGAAAGAAGAGCTGCTTTTAAAAGAGAAGCTAAGGGTTGATTTTTATTTGCTTAATTTGAAGATTATCACAAAACTGGATAATTGAGTTGGAGCTCTCTAACCACTGGTGCTTTTACAGTCAGACAGGCACCACAGAGGGGACACATTTCACATTAAAATAAGCATCTCGTGTCATCCACATGACTCAGGTGTCTAAATTTGGACAACCTGAATGCTAAGTTGCTAACATTGGGATAGCCCAGTGAAGAAAAGACTGAGTGAGGACTGGATTGGATAAAAGCATGACAAGAGGAGGTAAAGGAAAAAAAAAAATAAAAAAATAATAAAAAGGAAAAAAAAATCAAATAATCTTGACCTGTAAATACAATGAGTCTAAAATTATTTTTAAAAAAACCCTACCACAGTTATCTTAGATTTTTCTTTTAAGGAATCATATGCCTCCTATGAAATATTCTCACTTTGCAATGCATCTGCTTCATCAGGCAGATCAGAGTGAATCCCAAATGCTCAGGCTTCATTTAAGACACTGAATACCTTGCAGCACTTCTGAGCACTGCTCTGCCAGGCTCATCAGGAACCTGGCGCTCTCTTGTTGAGTCCAGGTGCTCAGGCTCCTTTATCCTGCCAAGCAAAGTTTTTCTTCCAGTTCCCAGCCAGATTCATTGCATGCAGCTCTGATAGGGCTCAATTAGCTCCTGTGAGAGCTCTGTCAAGCTCAAGTCTACTTCTGAGTGTGTAGACCTGCTCATGGTCCCACACAATGCAGAGACCTGCACTGCTCTCACAGCAGGAGGAGGTGCTCTGCAGCATCGACTGGATGAAATAATGCACATTGCCAAATGTTCATCTCCTCTTCCCTTCCCTTTGCCATTTCTATCACTGTTATTTGTGCTAAAACCAAGAGACATCCATGTAAATACTAGTGGGTCAGCAGCAGGTGACTCCTACAAGTGATTGCCCCTGATTGTATATTATAGAGACAAAGTACTCGGGACGTTAGGGGTCTTCCCTTGGGAGCAGAAGAATCAGATTTGCTTCCTTGCACCCTTACAGATGTACTGGGTCATGCTGGGCAAGTGCCCTTTGCTCCAAAATCCTGAAGATGGGACCTTCCTTTCCTCCTCGGGAAGGCTGAGAGTGATGACAACACCCTCCAGGGTCCTGTGTCTGCAAAGCCTGGTAGCCAGGCCTGGGAGATGCTCTCTTTGCTGTGGCTAATTAAAAAAGTAGGAGTCGATCCATTCTTGGATCCCATTGATATGAGATGATGGGACCTATATGAAAACCCCCAACATACTGTATTTAAATATATTTTAAATGCATTTTAAAAGCAAAAAATTTCAAAAAAGCAAATCCATTTAAAATTCAGCATTCAAAAAAAAAAAAAGTAAAAATAAATTTCGGCAAAAGCACCTATTTGCAAAAAATAATCAATTTTGGTGAATATCTTTACATTTCCATTTTGGAAAAAAAAAAATAAAAGAAAGGAATATTTGTATTTGTTTGATATCCAGTGCCAGCCTGTATTTATCAACAGATGGATAGAAATCTTATCTTAATATCCAGCTTTAATTTACTCATGACTGGTTTAATCCTGTCGTGGTTTTGTGCAAGGGATATTCCTTCCCTTAAAATTCCTTCTCCTATTTACTCCTTCCATTTGCTAAGCAGTTGGGCTGGCTCATTGTGGTCTTGCATGCATCTCCTTCCTTTTCCCAGTCATCTCAGTACCGTTTTTTTTGTTCCTGTTCCAGTTTAAGTTAATTTTTCTTGAAGAACATACGTAAATTATGACATAGATTAGCAAAGTGATTAATGCACATTGCTCTGCCTACTTAAGAAATGGATTGCCAAAGCAAAGCTCAAACAAGTCTTGACTCTCAGGTGGCAAACATCGCCTCCAATTTTTCTTTCACAAAATAAGAGTACGGCTCGCTACAGTGACGTCATTGGGAAGAAAACTGGCAAAGAGAAATTGTTTTGAACACTGTATTTGATCAGATACCAATTTATGGGATAAACTCTAAGCATCAGTAGTAGACTCGGTGGGTTTTCAGTGCATTTGGAGATCCTGGAAAGACATTTTTTTGTGCAGATCCTGGCCTATAAAGCAAGAAAGTGTAAGAGTCTCTAGTTATCTGGGGTTAAAGACAGAAGTAATCACTCAGGCAATTAGGAGGAATTACATTTTCATTTCTTTTATATTTGCAATGAAGAAAATAAGAATTGCTTTGCTTCACTGGTCTCAGCGATTTGGATTTAATGCTTATTTTTGTGCCACTTAACTCATTTTCTTGATGTTCTGATCCACAGAGGAAGACCCATGTGAATGTAAATCTATTGTGAAGTTCCAGACAAAAGTAGAAGACCTCATAAATTCATTGCAGCAGAAATATATCCTTCAGAAGCTGTCTGCGTTCAGAATTCAGTGGGTTGGGTTGGGTTTTCTGGAGGGCCAGTGGGGAAAGCCTATTTGTGGGGGAGGAGGTTGGGTAGATGATCAGGGAGGCAGGAAACAAGACACCTGGGTTAGGAATGTGCACAACAAGAGGTTACACACCAGAGTGTGTGTCTACAGCTCTGACAGAATCAGTAGATCAAGAACAGTAGACCCAAAGCAGACTATGTCGATCCATTGCAATGCAGCAATGAGCTGTGGGCATCAAGACCTAGGTCAGTTTTTGGAAAGAACCCTAAATGAGCCCATATGACAAGTGTGAAAGCCTAGTCCACGCATGGGATGATGCTGCAACCTCTGCGGGCTCTGGGTGCTGTGAGGCACGTCAGAGGGTGAGGGCTGAGAGCGAAGGTGGCCAACACTGGACTGTGAGCAGATGAAACCACTGGGCACATCTGCAGCCGACTCAGTCATTAAAGCTCCACAGGCAGGATTCTTTTTATCTGACAGCAAATGTCTACGATCCAAACATCCAGGTTGGCTGCCTAAATTCATCCACAGCATGGGAGGGAAAGACAGTCTTCTACAGAAAACCACCTCCTAGTGTAGTATAGTTGGTGGCATGGATAAAGTCAGATGGATGGGTCCAACAGTCAGAGATAGGTCCAACAGTCAGAAGGAAAGGTCTAACAGATAGAGAGGCAGGTCTAACAGATAGAGGGACAGGTCCAATTCCTCCTAGCTGTCTAAATCCCAGTTGTGAGAGTCTGACTTTCATGGAACTGCTCACTGCAAATATCTCCAGCTAGATGAATTGGATCTCACCCAAACTGAGTTTGTGGGGGTCACATTGTGCCATGCTGAGTCCCATCATACTGCACAAAGAGCATAAATAAGGTGTTGAAAGAGAAACAAGAAAAAGAAAAAAAAATCTGTGAATAAGATGCAAACTTCACAGGGGGAGAGAAATCCATGAAAGCTTGGGGTGGCTCACACAGGGCTAGGGCAACTTTTCATTACTGAGACTAAGGAGAGAATATAATTTTAAAAGCAATTTATTCACATATTTCTGTGCTTTGCTATGTCAGTTGCACAGTATATTTTCTACTCTTTAACTCAAATTGAGTGAAATCCCTGACTTCTGTTATGCAAAAGGTCAGAGTAAATCGGTAGTTCTCACCCAGTGGGTTGCTGCTCCCAGGCACATCATGAAAAGCAATTAGTGAAAAGAGCAGAAGATTGCAACACACTGTATAGCTCTAAGAAAAGTACTCTGCTCTGCTCCTCGCACAACTCACACTGCTCAAGGTCAGGGATTCTCTGTCAACCACTCCAAACACGCTCCAGTCATTCTCATGTTTTTTTACTCTTCCTTTCATAGTAACTCTATAGGTGCAGGTGAGTATGGGCAAATAGTTTCTACCTTCAGTGTTTTCCACCTTCAATAAAAGTTCATCAAACTGAACAGATGCAGAAATGCCAGCGTAGATGATGACGGGATCCTCTGCTGCCTGCTCCCAGCGAGGTAGCTCCCCTCCTTATCTGCTCTTGCATGGACTTGAGCAATGAATCACTAACGTGCACTGTCATATTTATTTTTTTTTCCCTTAACTCCTGCTCACTGGAAGCTGTGGCAAAGAGGATCGAAGCCCTGGAGAACAAGGTCATCTAAATCCCCAAGCCAATATTCTTTCCCTCCTTCAGAACAAGAACCTCCTTCCCTGGTAGCGGAGGGCAGCTCAGCCACAGTAGTATGGCCAGCTTGTATTTTTTTAAAGAGTCTAGTCTACCTGCATTTGTTTAAAAGGGAAGAAGTATAACAGTAGAGCAGACATTGTATTACGGGCAGAGCACTGTGTGTGACTGAGAGCCAGACCGTGCTAATGTTTGTTGCATCGTATAGAGTGCATATATTAAAAAACTGGAAAGAGTTGGTTTGGATTTAAAGCTTAATATATATATATATGTGTGAGTGTGTATGTGTGTTAATAAGTACTTGATTATGAGTTCTGTGAATCTTCGCTGTGTTCTTCTGCATCTTTTGTTTCTATGCATGAGATAATTTAATTTAAAAGTCAAAGTGACTTAAAATCAGCTCAAATGCCGAGTGTAAAGTGTCAAAGCCGCTGATCAGCTGATTACTGTAAGCATGACGTGTTTGTCAGTAAGTAGGCAAAATATATTCATGGTCTCCGAGTGCGTGTTGCAGACAAGGTAGAATAGGATGCTGCTGGTAGTTGGGTTTATCTATAGCTGCTGAACAATATAGAAAGAGGAAAAGCTCAGCTTTCCAAGCCAGCGAGTGCTCTCACAGCATCTCGGAGGACGGTCACCTGAGCCAGACCTGCTCCGGGCGAGTCCTGGTAACGTGCAATGAGCCAGCAGCCGCGGCTCTGTCTAAGGCCAGGCGGCCCCGTTAGCACCAGCCCCGGGCGATGGGCTCCTCAGGTCCCTGGTCTCCACCTCCTCAACTGAAGCTACAAGATGTCACCAGCACCTGAAGCACAGGGAAGTGCCGCTGGAGCCACTGCCGATGGAAGCGGTGCCTTCATCACTGCGGTGGCCAGAGGCTCCTGAGCTCCTTCTTTATCCCGCACCTCTGAGCACCCTGAGAGCCAGCAAGTTCACCTCAACACCTTTCAGACTCTTCTGCTCCTGCATTCCCAGCACTGACAAGACTAAAAAGCAACGTGGGCTGGAAGTATCTAATGCTGCCTGTCTCCTACAGCTGTAGTCTGGCTGGGCATGGAGTGAAGACACGGCACGACGGCCACCCACCATTGAATGTGAGCACAAGGGCTTGGGTTTGGAGGGCTTTTTTTATTTTTATTTTTATTTTTTTGTATCAAAATATTTATACTTGAGACTATGTGAAAAGCTTTTCAGAATAACTTGTCCTGTTCAGAAATGTCACCGTGGCAGAGGTGTTTTGGGGTGAATATTAAAAGTTTGCTGAAACTTTTTAAAGTGAATTTAGCTTGTTTTTTTGTGCAAGCTTTGATGTCGCTGCCTGATAATGAAACCTCTCTACAGTCTTGTTAGTGACCAGGAAAGCCTCCACCTCATATCACAACCTTGTATTTCAATGCCAGAGAAGAAACAGGTTCATAGAGTAACTCAGAGCTTTCTCTTGAAACAAAAAGCAGCTTTTACAGCAAAAATCGTGTGTTACACTTTTGGACTTGCAGGAATGAGTCAACAGGTTTCCAAGTGTTAGCTGAGGGACTACAGTCACTTCTTGAAAGCAAAACCTCATCCTCTCAGTCAAACCTGGTGCATCCCAGATGCCAGAGTAACCCCTACCAACTCCTGAGCCTATGATAAGATTTCTGTCATCTAATTTTACACATATAAAATCTAGACATCTAAGAATGAGCTTCACATTCCACCTGTTTCTCAACAGAAGTAGATCCCACAGGCCACGCTTGTCAGCATGATCTAATGTGCATATTTTAGGGCAACAAAACAGCACCTGAGCCTATTTCTCTTTATAGACTTAAGCAACTAATTTTTAAACACCTCCCCTGGGGCAACCAAATCACCTCTACTGCCATCCGAAGAAAACTTCTTCCTGGTTATATGGAATCACTTTCTAGCTTTAAAATAATATATTTAAAATGGGGGAAGAAAAACCTCTTCAGTAAGCAAAAGAAAAGAAGCTTCTGGAGTGGATCCAGCCTAGGTCTACAGAAGTTTTTTACAGTGAGGGCGGTGAGACACTGGCCCAAATTTCCCAGAGAGGTTGCAAATGCCCCATCGCTGGAAACATTCTACGCCAGGTTGGACAGGGCTCTGAGCAACGTGGTCTAGTGGAAGGTGTCCCTGCCCAGGGCAGGAGGTGGGACTTTAAAGGTCCCTTTCAACTCAAATGATTCTATGATACCATCACCCTATATTCATGCTGACAGAAAGTGTTACACTAACAGCCTGTGGAAAAAAAGGAGTGGTGAGGAAGCGAGGGAGTAGCAATCCAGGAGGTGGTTGTGAGAATAAGAAGGAACACATAGGGCTGTAATGGTTCATCTCCTTGAGTTAGGAATGATGGATCCATAATGGTTGAGAATGAGAAGACCTGGAGGTCCAGCCTATGCATCGTCTCTTCACCGTTGCTTAATGAGTTACTGGTCCTATTGTCTCTCTGTTTGAAACCAGGCTCCAATTATAGCCCAGAAAACTACAAGACAACTGCAGTATTTCACAGTTGTTACCATGGTTCCCCACTGGCTTCACTGAGTGACAGACTGGGGTCAAAAATCCTTCCAGCACCTTATGCCCAGGGATGAGTCAGGGGGGAGTTTAGCATGATGGAGCCAGGAAAAGAGATTACAGGAATTCCTGGCCAGAGGATAATCTGGGAAGCAACTGGGCTTTGAGAAATGCAGAGGAATCCATGCAAACTACATCACAGGGGCTGGAAACCTCACTGCTGGTCAGCTGGTGAGGTGGGGATGAAACCATGGATGAGCTGTGAGTCTCACTGATTACTCTCAGAAACGAGGTGAGACCCTGGGTATGTTGAAATTGTTGTCCTGTGACGCAGGGCTTCCAAGAAAACAGAACTTTTTGGCCAGTAAAGTTGCTGTTTCTGTCATGTTCCTACAGCCTAGTACTCTTCTGCTCCTCATGGACTACATGATTTAATGTAATGTCCAGGTTCTCAGACATATTTCTGGACTTGTTATACTTTACTCTGTTTTTCTCCTTTTCTATCTTCTTTTTCTATATCTCTTTAATCTAACAGCTGATCAGAGGTAATTCACTTCCATCAGATAAGAAGATGACAGCATTATTTTTCTTTTATATTCAGCCATAATCAGTTTGCCAATCATGGAAATGAGCTCCTGTAGTTAATTTTCTTACGTGCCTATTTATTCTATAAATGACTTGAAAGTAAAATTTAATAGTCTGAAGGAACTAAAAGATGGATTTGATTTTAATTCCTGTCATGGCACCCATGGAAATGTGTACATGGTAAGATATATACTATTGTCATTCTGCAGTTTAAGACTTTTGCCTGACTTTTTCTGGTAATGGGATAAATTCATGTAAAGCAAGGGCTGATCTTCATCTCCACAGAGAACTACCTTGCCCATTCCCAGTTCAATTCAACAACTTCCATAAAACTCAATGCTGTTCATGTCTTTGGGAAGCAAAACAATATCCAGCCCTTTCTAGGGAGACAGATCCAGGTAGGATCATGCCCAGGGGCTAGTGACTCCAACTGGGATATGAAGGGCTGCTAGCCCAAGCATTACTCCTTCAAACTGCTGCAAGCCACCTTGAGGAAGGACCTAGGAGGCATGGTGTCTTTCTAAATCATAGAATGATTTGGCTTGGAAGGGACCTTAAAGACCACCCATTCCCACCCCCTGCCCTGGGCAGGGACACCTCCCACCACACCAGGTTGCTCCAAGCCCCCTCCAACCTGGCCTTGAACCCCTCCAGGGATGGGGCAGCCACAGCTTCTCTGGGCAACCTGGGCCAGGGTCTCACCACCCTCACTCTCAGCAAAGAAGTTCTTCCCCAGATCTCATCTCCATCTCAATCTCCCCTCTTTCAGTGTCAAACCCTTCCCCTTCACCCTATGGCTCCCCTCCCTCATCAAGAGTCTCTCCACAGCTTTCCTGGAGCCCCTTTAAGGGACTGGAAGGGGCTGGACGGCCTCCCCAGAACCTTCTCTTCTCCAGGTTGAACACCCCCAACTCCCTCAGACTGTCAAATCACCAAGTCTTGTTTCAGAGCAATAATGCTGGATGTTGCAAAGAAATTCCCCTACGTACAGACAGCATCTTCAGCTTTTATGGAGAGCATACAATTATATGTCTTTCCATAGCTATCTTTCCTAGACTTCATCTGTCTGTTCATCCATCCATCCATCCATCCCTCCATCCCTCCATCCATCCATCCATCCATCCATCCATCCATCCATCCATCCATCCAGTAACAATCTTCATATTTCTCTGTAATACGGACCTTACTCACTGGAAACCTCAAATCAAGCTAACCTTTCGACACCACCAGGCCTACTCTGTACAATAAAATCCTCCTCAAGAAACACAGCAGAGGAGTGGGCCATAAATAATTTGCTGGTGTAAACAGAAAAGAATTCTTTTCCAGCGCTCTGCCATGGCAGGAGGGCCAAGATGTATTAACAGGCATAGAATTGCTTCTGTAACTAATATTTTGTTTTGTGTTACACATAAAGCAGAACTAAACTAATTAACAATTATTTTTCCTCCCTTCTTGCTTCTCCTGGCTTAAAACAACAAAAGAGCTCTTGCATCACCAAAGTCAATTAGTTACTGGGCTAGAACACAGGCTTTTGACATTGTAATTAGACTTCATTAATGGATCGCCAACGGCAGCAAGATGGAAACCAACTTGATGAGCCTCCCTTTGCATTTTCTTTCAGCTAATTACATGCTTATCTTGGAAGCAAAAGATGCTGCACACAATATAAAAAAAAAAAAAGCATTACTGTGCCCCAAATGTGATGGGCTCATAGCGAAAGCCTTCCTGCTGGAGGTTGTAACGAGATCCTTCTGCAGACATGGAACTTCTTTTCCTTCTCTTTGCTGCCACGTCCTACTTACAACCAGTCCTTCTTGCCACAGTGCCACCAAGTCCCACATTCCTTTAGATCTTTTGGCAAAATAATTTGTCAAATTATGTCCTTTGGGTATGGAAAAAATTCTTCACCCCATTTTTTCCCTCCCTCCCCGTGGGTGCTGAGTGTGCCCTCAAAAGTCTGAAGCCTCCACTGCTCCCAACAGCAAGAGGAAAGCCCTGTCTTCCAGCAGAGCTCCTTTGCCAACAAGATCCCTCTGGGGAAGCTATTTTCTCACGTAGGTCATTGATATTATAACATAGGGCCATTAGTAATCAAATAAAAAAGTGCTTTCAATTAAACTGAGGGCTTCTAGCTTAGTAACATCTTTCAATAGCAATTTGTAACATTAATGTAGTGTAATTGCTGCTAATGAATGAGTAGGTAGCAGACCACTTATTATTATGATTTTTCTCCGAGCAACATCAGGCAGTGAAACCCGTCTGGGGCTGTACGAATTTACTGTTCCTTATGGAAAGCAGTGAGTTTCCTCTCCCTTCGTGCTCTGAGGTAATTCAGTGAACAGACAGTTTAAGGTGCTAGTAAGTTTTTGTTGTGCAAATTATTATTTGTCGTTTTATGTTCAACTTGGGAAGAGGCTTCCACAAGCTCTGCCTGAGTAATTCCTTCAACGATGAACTTGCTGAGGCTCGGAGCCCTGGCAATAAATTGTAAGTGGCTTTATACTTCAGATAGTCATTCCCATTTATTTATTTTTTAATCGCTAGCGATGGCAGGAACTGTTTTGCGAGTTTTACAATTGTTGTGGCATTTTATTGTTCTGTGGCCTATTCCCACTCCTATACAGCGTGTAGATTACACCACTGATAGCCACAAATACTGAACGGTTATCTGTCCTCAGGTAGCGCTGTGTTCTTTGGTGGAGAGCAGATTGCTATTCCTCTCCTCTGGATGGTGAAAGTGCACCCTAACGATGCAGAGTAGGGGCATCATAAAGTGCTTGAGGCATGATACGAGGTAGAGGTGGAGACTCTTTGCTCTCCAGGGGCACCCTAAGGCAGATGAAGGTGTGTAGGTTATTTTACAGGTGAGCAATGAGGTGCATTACATCCTACAGGACCGAGCATACTCACACACCTCTGATGCTCCATCCCAGAGGATGGAGACCTGTCCCCAGTCGACGGATGGCAGCTCTTGGCACAGCCCGTGATGGAAGTCACGTCTCTGGAGTCACTAGAGATTGTCTCCATACCCTGCTTTCACTGCACAGCTCTGCCCAAACTGGTGACCTTCTCCTAATGAAAAAAAAAAAAAAAGTTTCAGAGAGAAGGGTAAAAAGCCTATTCTTAGGCTTGGAGCTGAACTTTGCAGCAAAGACCACTGCGGAGTTGTACTACAGTCAGCTCTTGCTGTCCCAGAAGAGGAGACAACAAGGAAAGAAGTCCCAGATACAGTGGGTGCAGGCATTAGAAAGGGGTCTATAGGAGAGCTGGGGAGGGAATCTTGGTCAGGGAGGGGAGCCATATGACGAGGAGGAAGGGTTTGACACTGAAAGGGGAGATGGAGATGAGATGTGGGGAAGAACTTCTTTGCTGAGAGTGAGGGTGGTGAGACCCTGGAACAGGTTTCCATAGAAGCTGTGGCTGCCCCATCCCTGGAGGGGTTCAAGGCCAGGCTGGATGGGGCTTGGAGCAACCTGGTGTGGTGGGAGGTGTCCCTGCCCAGGGCAGGGGGTGGCACTGGATGGGCTTTAATGTCCCTTCCAACCCAAACCATTTCATGATTTGATGATTAGTCAGCTGGAAACAGGGACTTTGGCACCACAGCACAGCCTGGCACAGGATGGGTTGGTGACAGGCAGTGGGGACCTGGCCTGGCCACGCTGTATCCCAGAGCTCCTGGAGAATTATCGTGTACGGGCACCTCTGCAGCCAGTGGGGAGCAGGAATGGCACTGCAGCGCTTGAGCTCGGATCGTCTGCTGGGACCCTCCAGAGTCTCAGGGACTCTGTTGCTGGACCTTTCATAAAGGCATAAAATTAATAAACCACCTGCATCTGGGAAACCACTTTCTGACCTTTCATGTAGTCAAACTTCAGTGTAATCACCTGGCACTTTTGGATTTTATCAGCGTATCCACAAATTAGCCACGGTGTCTTACCAACTAATAGGAAGAAAGTAATTACTGGCACTACCGCCACAGCTGATAGCAAGGGCTACTTTGGGAAATAAAGGATTAATTTCAAATATATATATGTAGGAGATCTTGATAGCAGCAGGTATAAGGGGGAAAGAAAATTTAAGGTAGACATAAAGGTGGGAAGAGAGATACAGTAGTAGAATTGGAAGTGTATTTGGAGCTGAAATGCAATCTCTTTAGCATGTAGGACAGCGATCGAAGCGCCTCAGACCCAGAGGTCGTTTTCTTTTAGTAATAACAACACAAAGTGAAAAAAACACACAGTGAGAAGGCAGTGACAGAAAGATGGAGCTTTTTCACATCTCAGGGCCCTGTCCCCAAAATTAGAATTAGGGGGAGGGGAGGGTGAGATGAGACTGGCATTAAAGGGACCACCTGAGATGCCATAGTGCAGACCCCAAGTGCTGCGCTGGGATGGGGTGCCAGGGCTGGTAGGAATTTGGCTGATATAAGTTCCAGCCCAAGTTCCTGGTCCCCAGGGTGTGCCAAGGGGACTGGGCGGCTGCCCCCCTCACCACCACGGCCACTCCGAGTGACAAGGCTTGGGCAGCCAGATGTTCTTTCAGAGGGGCAGCGGGGGCCCTGGGGGCAGGTCCTGCACTCTGTAGGATCAGACTGGGCCACATATTTTAGCAAAAACCCTCCAGTTTCTTCATATCTGTTCTGGAAAGTCCCAGGAGACTGGATGCTGAGAAAATCAGGAGATGGCTGGCTGGGTGTGTGAGAGGGAACGTGATAGATGGGGGAGGCAAAAGATCATTGCTTTAAAATGCACACAGCTTCCTGGCCTGGATGGTGCTGTCTGCCCTAGAGCATGAATAAAAGACAAAAAGCTGTGCTTGTTCTTTCCAGGTAAGTTGTTGGGTTTTTTTCTGAGCAGAGGACGTCTGGGACAAGAGCTACAGCAGAGATGGGCTGGAGACATCTCCTTAGCAGAGCAGCTGGTGGGATCAAAGGCCCCCACGCTGTGTGCCTGTGGCCAGGCGGTGGGATGCAGACCTGCCCTGCGGGAAACCTGGCTGCAGGTGACACAGCCTTGGCCATCCACGGAATGAAGAAACAGCTCCGGGTGAGGGAGATGCAGAGCAGGAGCCAGGTTGGTTTTTCCGACAGTGGTTGGACCAGGGGATGGATCCAGAGGTGACTTTGAGCAGCCATTTCCCAGTCCCCTGTGAACTGAACAGGCAGCATGAAGACTCTTGTCCCCTCTGTGTCCCCCTGTTCCACCCTGGCTGCTCAGTGGAGGCTCAAACAACACAGCTCCCTGGCACACGGGGGCATCCCTTGTCACCATGTACATCCCCAGACACCCAGAGGAGCCCAACGCTTGTGCCCAACATTTGCAGGGCATGTGTCCTGCCCCAAGCAGTACTGGATGTAGGCACCCATGGTGATGACTTGGCTTTGGAGCAACCCTTCCAACCTAGACAGTTCTATGGTTCTGACTCTACAGCACAAAAAGATACACAGGACCCTGAGACACAACCCCACAGTCCTTTGGGGAGCAGCAGAGTTGGACCTGAAAGACCTTGCTGGGCTGGGAACATGCTCTGAAGGGATGCCCCACTCTCCAGTGAAGGTGAGGTGATGGGAGCAGCATCAACAACGCAGAAGATGCTTTCCAAGGGGGCGAGGGCCCTGCCAGGCTTTCCATCGCCCTACCAGGCTGCAGGGACGCCCAATCCTTGCAATATGTCCCCGTGGTCACTAGATGTCCCCATCCGAATACAAATGACAACCTCCCAAACCTCTCCCCCCCCACCCCCCAACCCCNCCCACCACCACCACTACCCGGCTGTTCTTCTTCGCACTGACAGTAATTAAAGATAACACCACTTAGCCTTCTGTCATTTGCGCTGAATCAGTAATGTTTGATTTCTTTAACCTTTGCATCAGAACAAATAAAAAAAAGTTGGATAAATAAATAAGCACCTCTGCAGGTTGTGCAGCACCGAACAAGGGTGGCTGTGGGTAACGGGGTGGGGGGGTAAGGAGGGTCCCACCAGGGATGCCCTTACTCCTTAGCCCCCGTGAGATGCACCCTGTCTGCCCCCTGCATCCTCCACGCACCACCGGGCCGATGGGCCTCTTTCTCTGTGCTGGTTTC
>VZRU01000755.1:136403-150724 GCA_013398155.1 Pedionomus torquatus
GGGATTGTTCACAAGGCCACCGAAACCTGCAGGGGAGCACTGAAGCCGACCCAGGAGAAGTTTCTGGAAGAAGAAAAGAATAATCTCTACACTTTCATTAAGCCAGCACAGGGCACTTCACACTTAAATACTAAGGATGTGTGGGAGCCCGCAGCCAAACCCGTTTCAGAGCACAATAGGTGAGATGCAGGGAGCTGACATTCAACTTCAGCTTCACCTCCACCTTGCCTTAACCACGCAGAGATAACCTGGGGGGGGGAGCTGCAAAAATGGCTCAGCTTGGGGGTGTCTCAAAACTGCATCAAAATAAGAACCGAAACCCAATGGAGCCTTAACAAAAAAAAAAGAGTGCCCTGAGTCCCATCCCACCACCCTGGCTGTGAGTGCTAGACATCACAAAATTAGCAGAAACTTAGGAGCCACCGCACCACCAGAGGTAAATATTCCAGAAAGGGTATAAGCAGGCATAGTCCTGCCCCCCACCGAGTCAGGAAATACAAACTGTAAAGTCTGGGGAGACAAAAGGGGGGGGAATCCTCCAACGATACAGCTGGCCTGTGGGAGATGCATCCCCGCCTTGTCCAGGACGCTGCACAGGAGAACTTTCCAGGGATTGAGCAACCTCAAAAGCGGAGCAAGAGGGTAAGTGATTAAAAACCAGACGTATGGTATATGGCACGCTGTTAAGGTCGTGCTTGGTGCACCCTTTTGAGATAGTAATATCTTGTGTGCTTGTGGTTTGTGGTGTTACTTTTTGGGANCACCAGAGGTAAATATTCCAGAAAGGGTATAAGCAGGCATAGTCCTGCCCCCCACCGAGTCAGGAAATACAAACTGTAAAGTCTGGGGAGACAAAAGGGGGGGGAATCCTCCAACGATACAGCTGGCCTGTGGGAGATGCATCCCCGCCTTGTCCAGGACGCTGCACAGGAGAACTTTCCAGGGATTGAGCAACCTCAAAACCGGAGCAAGAGGGTAAGTGATTAAAAACCAGACGTATGGTATATGGCACGCTGTTAAGGTCGTGCTTGGTGCACCCTTTTGAGATAGTAATATCTTGTGTGCTTGTGGTTTGTGGTGTTACTTTTTGGGATCACTTGTAGGTTGTAATAGTGTTGTGAATTGTTTCGAAATTGCACTAGTGCATTCGCCGTTGTACCCAGAGAACCCGCAATAGCGGCGTATGGGACCTGTGAGTGAAGTCCAGATAAATTGCTCATTTCAGCCTCTCGGTGAAGTCCTTTTCCCTTTTCGCCACAAAGGATCACCCTGGTCTACAGATGTTGCCTAACGAAGCCAGCGTCTAGGCTTCAGTGGAAACAGCATCACCCCGAAGCCCCATTCATTCATCCACCCCCACCCAGAACGGATACTTTTTCTTTCTTTTCTTTCATGCCTTTGTTTCATCCTTCTGGGAAAAAAAAAAAAAAAAAACAAAACAAAACCAAAAAAACCCACAAGATAAAATATCTGTCCCGTTTTAGTGTGGGGCAGAAAGGAAGGAATCTTATTGATAATAAGTGCTGATGAAGAGGAAGCACATCTGCAGAGGATACTTTCCCATAGATTATTGTCTGCTGGGTGTCGCCAGCCCATTTCCTCCCATCTGAATTCTGCTGGTGGAAGCACTCCTGAGAGATGCAGCTTCACATCTGTACACAGCACCAGAGCTACGGAGAAATTGTGAATCCTGGCTTTCAAATGCCAGTAATGAGAGGAGAGAGCGGGGGAGTAAGAATTGCTTCTTTTATTAATCAAATTCTCCCCTCCCATCTGCAGCGCCTGCCACCCTCCATTGCAGAGAGCATCGTGGAGGTGCCGGGCCGTGCCTGCCCTGCTGCTGCGTGAAGGCTATTGGCAGAGTAGCCTCAGGTACCATGTGCTCAGTCATAGAACCACAGAACGGTGAGAGTTGGAAGGGACCTCACAGATCACCCAGTTCCAGCCCCCCTGCCCTGGGCAGGGACACCTCCCACCACACCAGGTTGCTCCAAGCCCCATCCAGCCTGGCCTTGAGCCCCTCCAGGGATGGGGCAGCCACAGCTTCTCTGGGCAACCTGGGCCAGGGTCTCACCACCCTCACACCAAAGAATTTCTTCCTAACTTCCAATCTAAATCTCCCCTCCTTCAGTTTAAAACTGTTCCCCTTTTCCTGTCCCTCCCCTCCCTGACCAAGAGTCCCTCTCCAGCTCTCCTGGAGCTCCCTTCAGATCCTGGAAGGCTGCTCCAAGGTCTCCCCGCAGCCTTCTCTTCTCCAGGCTGAACAGCCCCAGCTCCCTCAGCCTGTCCTCACAGCAGAGGGGCTCCAGCCCTCTGAGCATCTTCCTGGCCCTCCACTGGACCCGTTCCACCAGGTCCATGTCCTTTCTCTGGTGAGGACTCCAGAGCTGGACACAGGACTCCAGGTGGGGTCTCAGGAGCACAGAGTAGAGGGGGAGAATCCCCTCCCTGTCCCTGCTGGTCACGCTGCTTTTGATGCAGCCCAGGCTTTCTGGGCTGCCAGCGCACACTGCCGGCTCCTGTGACAGTGCTGCCTCTGCCAGGGCTCTGCCAGCTCAGGGAGGACTTTGTTCAGCCTCCCAGAGCGGTGACCCAGCACAAGGAGCTCAGGCCTGACTGCCAGTGGAGGATGTTTGGCTCATGAGGGTGACAGCAATCAGGGTACCCAGGCTAAGGACAAGGAAAGAGAAGTTCATACTCATCTGTTCAGTCAGCAGCGGTTCCTAACCCAGCACCAGTGCTGCGTGCCCAGGGGGATGGTGCAGCCTCGGGCAGAAGCAAACTGGCAGAGGAAGCTGTCAGGAAACAGAAGGGAAGAGCAAATCATCTAGGCACAGGCAAGGTCGGGAACCACAGATCTCCTAATGTTCCCTGGCAGAGGAAGAAAACCAGCTTCAGGAAAACCCCTTCAGCAAAGGAAATGGATAAAATGAGCTTGTCTTTGCAGAGGAAAATTATAGGAGCTGGGTCTCAGCTGGGTTTCCAGGGAGGCTCCTCTTGGTGACTGGCAGCTGCCACCAGGAATCAGTCATTTCCATGGAATTCAGACAACCCACACAGCCATTAACTCCTCACAGAGTAGAGTTGCCCAGTAAGAGCCAGTTTAAAATTTTCAAATGCCAGTGGAACTGAGCAGATATTGGGCTGGGAGTCCACCAGCAGCAACTTTGCCCCAGGATTTTACGCTAGCCCATTGAGCCCTGAGCATGAGCCAAGGGCAGGAGAAGGTGTCCGGGCTCCTGGGCTGCTTTAGCCCGAAGTCTCTGCTGACAAGCACAAACCCAGATCTTGTCAGCACCAAAGCTGAGGTGAGTTTGCTCCAGATCAGCTCAGGCTCTCGACACAGCCCTTTGGCTGCCGTGGACTGCTCTTAGAGCAATCCCCGCATCTGCTGACGGTGCTGGCTCCCCAGGGACTGGGATAAGTGACATCTGGGACACGGGGCAATGCCCGCCCGCGGCACCCTGAGTGACCTCAGGCTGTCAGCTCATCTCACTGGTGTCAATGCTGACCAGCACCAGCTGCTGCTTGCTCCCAGGCTGGCAGGACCTCAAGATTCCTACTTGGGTTTGGGGGTTTTTTCCTCCTTTTTTTTTTTTTCTTTGAGATGTCTTTGATGAGCCAGTGGGCTCAGCTGCAAAGCATCAGCTTCTCCCTGGCCTATGAGGGATATAATTTATACCCTCAGAAAGGAAGCAGCTGTGAGATGATCTGAGTATCAGGATGGGAATAGCTCCACTGCAGAGCAGCACCAGGAGCAGAACACCCATGGCTGACACCAGCAGCAGCCGTGGTCCAGGGGTGGCAGAGTCATAGAATCACAAAATGGTTTGGGTTGGAAGGGGCCTTAAAGATCATCCAGTCCCACCTCCTGCCCCAGGGACACCTCCCACCAGACCACATTGCTCTAAGCCCCCCTCCAACCTGGCCTTGAACCCCTCCAGGGATGGGGCAGCCACAGATTCTCTGGGAAGAACCAGCAACAGCACATGCTTTGCTGCTGCATCGTTTTGTTCCCCCTCCAGTGGTCCTTTTTGGGGACCCATCAACTCCTGGGAAGTGCATTTAGGGTTCAGGTACATCACGGCACTTCATAGGCCTATGGAAACCCCTGTTGCTGGCTCTGTGTGTGCTGGAAAGTTAATCTGGGCATCAGCATGACTGACTGAGCTCCCATCCTGTACAGCAGTGGCGTTAGGCATGAGAAATTGTACCTGAGCACTAGTCCAGGCTGAAAAACTCCAATGAGCGCAGGTCCTGCTCGCCCACAGAGGGTGGAGATGCCGGGCAGACCCAGGTTCCCACTAGGCACAACTCAAATCACTTGCAAGAGCTGACTCCTGTTGTGAAAGAGTTGAAGTGGGTAAGAGGATAACAAGGTCAGGAAAAAAAGGGCTTTATTCTGCTTTGACAGGGAAAAGGGTAAGTGACTTGCCCTAAATCACCACAGGCCTCTTCATCCCAGGAGTCTACATCTCCGAAGTACCGCAGGACCCTGTCCAGATGGAGGCACCTTCAGATACAGGCTGAATGGATGAAGCCATTTTCAGCTTGACTTGAGGGTAAAAGGATTTGTGTCCCTTTCTGTGTCCCTGTTGCCAGCAAGAACGTGTGGTTTCCATTAGCATCGGCAGAAATGATGAACTACACCCGTGGGGAAAAAAACTCAAAGAAGATACCCCAAGATAAAAGTGACCCCATGTAAAGGAGGATACATTTGAAGCTTTTAATCAATCCCGTTAAGGAGAAATGGCACCTATGCTCCTGCGATCAAAATCTTACCTGCAACACCCCCAGTCTGGCTTAGACCAGCTTGTTCCTCCTTCCAGCCTTTTTCAGATACAGAGATTGCCTTGGGCCGAGGTGATACTGAATTGATTCAAAATGAATTTTAGGATGTTTCAGGCATTAAAGTTCTTTGGGAAGGTCACTGGTTATGTGGTACAAGCAGCTCCTTTTCAATCTATCCTTTAGTTTCAATTTACAGCTCTGCAGAGCAACAGAGTGCTCTCATTCCTGGTTTTAGAAGAAAATAAAACAAACTCATGCAGTGAGCGTGGACAGAAGTCTTTGATTTTGATTGTAGCAACTCCTCTGTTTGTGTCAGTAGTAGAACCTTGGATCTCGTGTCTAAAAGCACATTCTTTGCTGGTATGGGATTAAAGAGAAGGTAAAAACCAAAGAAATGGTGCTGTACCTGAGTCTCCTTGGTGTAGGGGCTCCCTTACCCAATGTGACAGGCCACCAAGGGACCTTCTGCAGTCCAGGGGGGAAAGCAGTAGAGGTACAGATGGAAAGTTAGAGATACAGGTACGGGAGCGGACACTTGGATGCAGCATTGTAAAAAAGGTCATACATCTGACTCTTTTCACGGGCTATTGAGGAGAGAAATGTGGCAGGGAATGATACATGGTATGAGCTTGCAGAAAGTAGGGGCAGAAAGGTCTCCAGACAAGGGCTGTTGGAAGTCTCCTGGAGGACAATGTGGTCAGGCACCTGAATGATGGAAGAGTGTGAATGAGACAGACGTGCAGGAGGGGAAAATGGTAATGGTGCTTTGACCATGATGGTCTAAGGATTCCAGGAAGACAAGGTTTGCAGGGAGAGGTAATAGCTTCTATTAGAACAATTGGTATCATTGAGGGGGAAAAATGACTAGCTTTTGAGCACCCAGCCATCGCAGAGCTATGAAAAGGAAATTGGGATGAAGTATTACCAAAAGCACATGCAGAGAGAAACCTGACACAGGCAGTCGTATCGCTGGTGGGCTGGGTGGTAGATCTCTTGTTCTCTTTTGGGGCATTTCCATTAGTGCAGGCAGGGTGTAAAAGGCTCCTGAATCAGAGTGAAATGACTCACATTTCTCTTTTTTCTCGTATTTACTTATGTAAATAGTAACAGCAAGCTCGGGACAGATCAGCTGGATCCTCACACAATGTACATTTTTCCTTCAGGACTACTGCAATGCATTATTATGCACTGCAGTCAGAGGTACATTGGTGCAGTGAGCCATCCAGGAGATGTATAGACAGGATGAATCAAACCAAACATCCTCAGGGTGAAAGCCAGTGTTCTCTATTTATGGGGAAATAGAAAATACACTTATTCAAAAGCAGCGAGTCGGAGGCAATTTTCATTGCTGAGGCAGCTACTAGAGGGAGACATTGCCACACTCTCTAAACCAGGGCCACCTCATTTGTAGCAGTATGTCCACACAATCTCTCAAATAACAGGCAAAATTAATGCATCAGTATCAGCCCCAGGTGAAAAAGACCATGGACCTACCTGAATCACGAGCAGTCCCTGATAGCCTCACGTCTGCTTCCACCTGCAGGTGATCCCCCACATTAAGTCTGCTGCTCTAGAAGCCACGGATTATTCTGGGAAGCCTGAGTGACTTGACATTTTTCCAGTGTTAAAACCCCAACCTTTCTCTTCCGTTGCCATCTTTGCCCTATTTGAAGGAGGGTCCCTCCTCACACGACACATTGGTTTCAGCAGAGGGGACTCTGCGGTTGTTTCTTGGCTTCCCCTGTTTTCCCCTCGGTCTTCTGCTTTCCAACTTTTCTGGTTTGTTTGCAAACTGAATTGCTCCTTTTATTGCTGAAAAGGGCTAATGACCTCTCTTGGCAGGGCATCTTGGAAGTGTCATTTGCAGGTTATTTAGCATTTCAATGCCAGCACAGAGTGTAAAACAGCACCAGTACTCTTTTATTCAAGTCAGCTTGATTTAATTTTAGGGCTTTTTTCCTTTTTACTTTTTTNTAGATTATATGAAAAGCTAAGACGAGAGATTTTAACTTACTATTCATCCTTTGATGAAAAACAGATCAGTTAAGATAAAATGTTATAGCAAATTTTCATAAAACAATGCCGCCGTTGCCGAGCCGATTCCCTTCCTTCTGGCCACCCGCAGCTGGGTTTAGGTGGCAGCTGAAGCTGTTTGTCCTCTCTCCATTAGGGTAGGAAGAAAGTGCAAATGTGATGGAAATACTTGAGACTTGAAAGCAGCAACAGACAATTCTGTCCACTTCACTTGTCTTTAGAGAAAGCTGCAGCCATGAATCAGAGGGAAATTGCTTTAATCTTGCTACGTATTAATAATACTCACTTTCATTTATTGTGAGCAGGAGGGATACAGACCTCCCCTGCCTCCCGCTGTGTTCATAATTTATCCCCAGCCAATTAACTTCTGCTGCTGCAGAATTAATAAACTATTATATTATTGATGCCAAAAAGTGGGTATGGCATTCTCTGTCTTCCTGACAGTGTTGTGAAAAGTTACGTATATCACTGCAACGGCAATGAGTTCTTCTGAATTGCCTTCAGTACCAGGCTGCGGGAGGGGATACTCTGTAGGAATCAGTTCTTAATTCTTAGCCCATTACTAAATCAGTGGCCACCTTCATCTGGCTTTTCTCAAAATGTAGAAGCCTATCTACAGCCCTCAAAGTTTCCAGAGCCAAGGGTATTGCCGAGGTCAATTACGAGGTCAAATGGTGGATGTTCCCCGCAGTGTTAGTGTTCCATCACCAAGATCCACAGTCACTTTAAATATTAAAAAAAAAAATTACAGGTAGCACTTCGGTTCAGGACAGGATTCATCTCACTTGGAAGTCAGTGAAGCGTGCTGCTACAGCTGAAGTAGACCCTACAGACTCCTTTCAAAGCCAGTGAAGAGAGAGAGGCACTGTGAGGAGCCATTCCTCTAACCAGAGGAGACATCTATTTCAAGACGAGATAAAACGCACCCCAGGCGGCACTGACTCTACCCACCGGATCTGCAGCAGAGAGGCCGGCACTGCAAATACCCGCTTCTACTTGGAGAAAGCCCCCTTGCTGGGCAAGCTAAGTACTTCCAGAAAGTCACCCATGTCACCTTCTCTTGAGGTGGGTGAGGTGTGGAAATGAAGGGAAACTGCATGAAATGAAGGGAGCTTCTAGACAGCCAGCTTTTGGAAAGTTGAGTCTCAGGATCTAGGTTTGTCATAGAATTATGGAATGGCTTGGGTTGGAAGTGACCTTAAAGCCCTTCCAGTGCCACCCCCTGCCCTGGGCAGGGACACCTCCCACCACACCAGGCTGCCCAAAGCCCCATCCAGCCTGGCCTTGAACCCCTCCAGGGATGGGGCAGCCACAGCTTCTCTGGGCAACCTGAGCCAGGGCCTCACTGCTCTCACAGTAAAGAAGTTCTTCCCCACATCTCATCTCCATCTCCCTTCTTGCAGTGTCAAACCCTTCCCCCTCGTCCTATGGCTCCCTTCCCTCATCAAGAGTCCCTCCCCAGCTTTCCTGATGGGGACTTTAGGGACTGGAAGGCTGCTATAACATCTCCACGGAGCCTCTTCTTATCCCATGAAAGGGTACAGTGATATGGGGAAGCAGCCCTGACTGAGATGATGAGGTGCCTACTGATCCTGAGATGCCTTTTGAAAAACACCACCGACAGCTATATGGTCCCAGCTGGCATCTTCATTTCCCTTCCTACCTAATGACCTGCAGAATGAACCGACCCATTCCCAAGAGACTGCTGATGAGAGCTGGCCCACTCTTCAGAGCACTGGAACTGTTTATGCCCCTTGTGCAATACAAAAGCGTTTTTAGTGCAGTAGATGCAAGTTATTTCCACCAAAAAATAAGCCAGTGTCATGGCAATAAGTAGCTTCAATATTGCCTCAGACCCGAGCATCCCCTGCCTCCTTTTCAGCTCTGCAGCCGTGGATAGTGTCGGACAAAGCCATGGTCCTGCCCGGTGGGTTCTTGTTTGGAAATGCAGGTTTGTTCAACCCTAAACTATTTGAGGGATTGAATCTTTCCTCTAAGCAAAGATGTCTCAGGCCTACAACAGCTTTTCTGTTTTAGCCAGAGGTATTAACCAGGGCTGACTGCCCCGTAATCAAAGACCAGGCCGTTTTCTTTCTGATTAATTACGACTGAGGTCAACAGTCCCTAGGACCTCTTCAGTGTCTGCGCTGGAACCTGTGTCGCCTGGTCCAGGAAAATGCACTTGCTGCCCATCCGTCACTGGCTCTGGATGGGTGACCTTGCTGATGTGTTTCTGTTGGAGCTTTTCCATTTCTAGAGCTGAGCTTTGCAGAGACTGTCTCTGCTCAACGCCCAAACGGCTCCTGTCTCTTCCCAGACACAACTCTCAACTTCTCTGGTCTCTCAATGGGGAAAAAAAAATAAAACCCATAAAACGAAGAACTCGCTATCCAGCCAGCCAAGCACCACATCCCCCCTCCCAAAATATTCCTGCTTCAGCGCTGTATGAAATAGAGAAACAAACATTGAAATATTTGTTTAGTTTCTGCAGTGATAAAATCCTCCCTGCTCTGCAGTGGGCCGAAGGCTCAATTTCTGGCTCGTGTAAAGTTTTATTTAAAAACTGAAAAGTCCATGTAAACAAAGTTGAAGTGCTATTGTTTCTAAAGACAGCTCTGGGCTTTTCTCTATGGTAACCTCTCAGAAGGTAATTAGGGAGCCATAGCAACAGCTACACCTCCTAGCATACTGTCTGCTTGCAAATACTTGTGCAGGTTCCAAAAACATACAGGAAAGCATCCTGGGGATGCTGGGCCAGCTTACATTATGTAAGGAGGCAATTGATGTTTCCCAACATCACTTGGGGCTTTGTTTTGGACAATTTTCTGTTTATTTCTGCTCCACTGTGTGAGCGGGAGATACGGGCCAAAAAGCTGTGCTCATGTATCCTCTCGCTGTGTGGGAAGCCAGACACGAAGCGGGTCTGTCCAGATTGGGAAGCCTTGTAATTGTGAATTTTCAGGTGCTCTGCTGGGATCTGGGTCCTGCCACCACCCCTGCAGTGGGGGAGATGCTCTATAGTTGCGGAGAAATCATAGAATCATAGAATGATTGGTGTTGGAAGGGACCTTAAGGATCATCCAGTTCCAACCCCCCTGCCCTGGGCAGGGACACCTCCCACCACACCAGGTTGCTCCAAGCCCCATCCAACCTGGCCTTGAACCCCTCCAGGGATGGGGCAGCCACAGCTGCTCTGGGCAACCTGGGCCAGGCTCTCACCACCCTCACACCAAAGAAGTTCTTCCTAACTTCCAATCTAAATCTCTCCGCTTCCCATTTAAAACCCTTCCCCCTTGCCCTGTCCCTCCCCTCCCTGACCAAGAGTCCCTCTCCAGCTCTCCTGGAGCTCCCTTCAGATCCTGGAAGGCTGCTCCAAGGTCTCCCCGCAGCCTTCTCTTCTCCAGGCTGAACAGCCCCAGCTCTCTCAGCCTGTCCTCACAGCAGAGGGGCTCCAGCCCCCGGAGCATCTTCCTGGCCCTCTGCTGGACCCGTTCCAACTTGCTCCACAGGTCCATGTCCTTCCTGTGCTGAGGCCTCCAGAGCTGGACACAGGACTGCAGGTGGGGTCTCCCCAGAGTGAAGCAGAGGGGCAGAGCTTTGGAGTTCCAGCGTGTACTGTTGTACTCTGTGTCCTGTTGTTCCCTCAGGAGTGTCTACAGAAGCTAAAAAAATGTATTTTGGCAAAAATTCCCAAGTGGGGGAGAAGCAGCGAGGCTTTGTGCTCAATGTGACATCTAAGCCCCCAAAACAGTGGGATTCCCCACTCTCCATGGATGTCTTCCTCGTTGTAAAAAGGTCCAACAACATTGCTCCGCTCATGAAATTCTTACAAGACACATTCAAAAGCTCTTTTGTTGCAAGAGGGCAAAAGCCTGCCCTGGCAAGGTGACAGCTTCCACCCCCCTTAGAGAACAGCTCGATGTGAACTGCAACAGATGGTGGAAGAGCACAAGTGAGGCGTGTTTGACCATATAAGCCAAACATTGCCCGCCTCCCAGAGGCAACAGCACAGGACACAGGGCACTGGTGTCCTAAATAAACCTTGAGTACTCGTGGGGCATTCACATGTGCCAGCACTTCTGCCGCCTTTGCAGATTCTCCCTCATTCTTCTCTTCTCCAGACTAAAAAAACACAAGTCCCTCAGCCTTTCACCATAAGAGAGATGTTCTTTTCCCCAAATCATCTTTGTAGCCCTTTGCTGGACCCTCTCCAGCAGTTCCCCATCCTTCTTGAGCTGGGAAGCCCAGGACTGGACACACTCGTCCTCAGGAAGACTCCCGATATCTTTAATTCAGTGGTCATCTTCCACCTCTGCAGTGAAAACTCTGCTGGCCTGGATGAGGACGGCCCCCAAGGTGTTTGCTGTTCACTGGTGAAGACACTGTGGTGGCATCCTGGTTTGAGGAAAAACAAACCAGTTTTCTGGTTTACAATTTTACTTTTTTAGCTGGGCCTCTTCTAACTAACTAAACTCTGAAATGAACAGCATGTTCTTCAGAAAGCTGTTCCCTCTCAGGGTGATAAGACCTGATCACACCAAGGGATGGTGCAGAGAGGCCCTGGCTTACACTTACTGCTGGAACAACCACGGTCAGGGAATTTCATTATTTGCCCTCTTGGAGGGTGGGAAAAGTGTTGGGGGGTTCCACCTTTATGGGGAAGAGGACAGGACAGGGCACCCAAAACTGACCAGCTGGGGTGTTCCATCCCATCCACATCACGCTGAATAGAAAAGCTGAAGGATGAGAGGGTCAACTCTTTCTCTTCAATGGCCAACGGCCAAGGAGGACCCTGTCTGTTCATCTGCCTTTGATCCCGATCCAAGCCTTCCTGACTCCAGAGCTGCAATCCAGCTCCTGTTGGTCACCAAGTCCAGCTTGGGACTTTTCCCGATGCCTGCTGGTGACATGATCATCGTCCTGGCTGCTTGATACAGTTTTTGTATATACTGTATCTATTTCATTATTTCCTTCTTTCTTTAATTTTAATATTAATACTTCATTAAAGTAGTTTAGTTCATTCTAAACTTGTAAAGCTCCTTATCTCTTCCTCTTCTTTCTTTCTAGGGGGAGAAAGAGCCATCTGTCAGTCTGGTTTTGGTAAAATTGGCTGAAACCATGACCGGTGGGTTAAAGTCAATCAGTGCTTGGTGCTGCCAAACGGGGCTCAATGCGCAGGCACAGCGGGGCCCGGGGGGAGCCGGGCGAGCGATGGAGAGCGTGTCCTGCCCTCCTTCCACGTCCCACCTGTGCCTGTCCCCAGGCCCCCAGCAAGCAGCAGCGACTCCTGCTAAGAAGAGGAGTGATCCGGAGCGTGTTTAAGCCCATCCACCCACTTAAGCCAGGTATTTAGACACAACAGGTCTGTGGTTTGGAGCTGACAGCCGTTTACGCTATGAAGACATAAAAGCTGTAATTTCCCGTAATGAATAGCAACTGCTTATTAGCTGATCTCTCCTTTCCTAATTTTGTTTTATGTGCGATCTCGGCAGAAGTGCAGCCACTCAGCTGCAGGTGGGAGATGGGAAGTAAAGTTAAATGTGCAGAAAGAAAGATCAGAAAAATGCAGTAAGTTAAATTAAAAAAAAAAAAAAAAATTGCAGAAAGGGGTCAGGGAAGGTGGATTCAGGAAAATTTTTCCTTTCTGGACCATCATTTTGGTCTGACTCACCCGTGGGTGCGAGCATGGTGGGGTTTTGCCTCCTCTCCACCGCAGCTTGTATCTGATATCGCTGAGTACAGGTGGGCAGACCAGGACTGGGTGCACTGCATTACTTTCTGCTCCTCTGGCTGTGGCTGTTAAAAAAAATAAAACACAGATGATTCAAGGACCTGAGTGGCACCCAGTGAATCTTTCAGCATTTCTTCCAAGAACAGGGCATTGCAAAGGCTGCCTGTTCTTGCCATCTGATTTCTGTTTGTGATATCTCTGAGCCTCACCTACAGCTCTGTTTCCCTGAATGATCCCATAAACGAGCATGATTTGAGTATTTGTGACCTCTCTTTTTGCTGGAAGGGAATGGTTCTTTGTATCTCCCAAGAGCCTAACAGGTCACAGGACTGTAATTACCACGGAGTGATCCAGATGGGAGCGAGACAGGTGAGTCTGAAGATAAAGGACAAACAGCTGCACCACAGTCATCACAACCACTACAGCCTAACTAGGGCTCTGGGGCTGTCTCTGCGGGAAGGCTGGCTCCGAATGGACTGAGGAGAGAAAATAACACTCTCATGCCCTCTTGGCAGTCCCATTAGTGCTGTCAAGAGACTGGCAGAGCAAGGCAAGGGTTTGAACGGTCATTGTCTGCCTCGCAATCATTCTGCAAGGGGAGTATCATCATCTTCCAAGCTGTCCGTCAGGGAATAGAATTCCCCCTCCAAGAAGAGAAGAGTGGAGAAATGTCTTGATGAGAGTGGTTAACATAGAAATGCAGTTGTGATTTCTTAGTTTGCTGTTTTCCCATCGTAAGAAAGTTCTATTTATTCTGAAGTCTTGGTTTCCCTGTTCGCAAGAAGGAATGATCTAATGCAGACTCCGTCCCTGCCATGGTCTTTAGATGGGGTTACTGAAGGAGATGGAGGGAGGGGTTTAACTGGACCTTTTTACTACCAAGAATACACAGACTGATGGTTACACCAGAGTTAAATAAAACAGGAGTGATCAGCTTTAGAAGGTGTGATTAGGGTACAAAAACTAGTCAGATATTATGACCTTAGAATCACAGAATCATAGAATCCTCCAGGCCAGAAGGGACCTCCAAAGGCCATCTAGTCCCACCTCCCCGCAGTCACAGGGACACCCCCAACTAGACCAGGTTGCCCAGGGCCTCATCCAGCCTCACCTGGAATATCTCCAGGGAAGGGGTCTCAACCACCTCCCTGGGAAACCTGGTCCAGTGCTCAATCACCCTCAGTGTAAAGAAATTTTTTCTAATATTCAACTTAAATCTACTGTTCTCCAACTTCAGTCCATTGCCCCTTGTCCTATCGCAGCAGCCTTTGTGAACAGCCCCTCCCCAGCCTTCCTGGAGCTCCTTTAGGTACTGAAACGCTGCAATTAAGTCTCCCCGGAGCCTCCTCTTCTCCAGGCTGAACAGCCCCAGTTCCCTCAGCCTGTCTTCGTAGCAGAGGTGCTCCAGCCCTCTGATCATTTTCGTGGCCCTATATCATCTTCATGGCCCTTCGTGGACCTTAATTGTTACCTTCTGCTTCCATCGAGATGGGCAAACCTGGGAGCCCAAGAACGTTCCCAACGGGAACCACAGGAGCAAACAGGTTAATGGAGCGATCACAAGCAGCTCCCAGCGCGGGTCCCGGCACTGACAGCCTGGGGAAGACTAAGGACTGTGCTGGATGGAGGAGACAGCACCAGCCCAGCACATGCTCCGCAGCAGCGTGCTGCAGGCAAGACAGTCTCAACTTGGAGAATTTTTGCTTAATTTAATTTCTGGCCAATTAACACCAACTTCTGATGCCTGATTTGGGCATCGAGAAAA
>VZRU01000755.1:150746-183530 GCA_013398155.1 Pedionomus torquatus
AAAAAAAGAAGAAGGGAATTAAAAAACACTTAAGAAAGCACACTGTCTCCCATTCCCTGAGGCTCAGCTAAAGCCACTTTCTCCTTCTCCCCACCACCCCAACAAAGCCTGTAGGCAGTGAGAGCTGATGCTGCTCTTTGCGTCTCACTGGTTTTTCTCCGCTCCAACCTTGGTCCCCCATGGCCACAGTCTCCCATGGGTGTGCCTGACTTGGTGCAGATCATTGACAACAACCCAAACCCCGTGATTTCCACCTGATAGCGGGGACCGAGCCCTGCAAAACCTCGATGGGAGGTTTCAGCATCCCCCAGCAGATCTCCGAACGGGAGGTTACGATATTAATCTACATCCTGCTGTCACTTCATGGAAACGACGATGGGCTGATTGCATTAAGCGCTCTGTCAGCTCTTCATTAAATGCCTGATTGAAGACTGTCACCGTTGCCTCTTCTCTTTTAATTACGACGGGTGCTTTCCAAGGCTGGCTGGGAGGCAGCCTGCGGGAGCGGGCACCGGCACGGCTCTGGGCTCCTGCTGTGGGTGATGGGCTGGGGGAACCCTTCCCCCATGCTCCCCTTTCATTCTGACTTTGCAGACAGTGTTAATTAAAAACTGTTTCAAGGACTCATCTGCTGAGGCTCCTTTCTTAATTAGCACACTCTATTAGCAGTGAAACTGTGTAACACAAACAAGGCTTTACACATCTTCCTATTTTCTTCTCTTACATTTGCTGGAGCGATAACGGAAGATGGATGATCTGTGGGTGATTCAGATG
This sequence comes from Pedionomus torquatus, assembly GCA_013398155.1. Classification (NCBI taxonomy): domain Eukaryota; kingdom Metazoa; phylum Chordata; class Aves; order Charadriiformes; family Pedionomidae; genus Pedionomus; species Pedionomus torquatus. The sequence goes on from VZRU01000755.1 coordinate 151,521, forward strand.
ATTAGGAGCCAAATTTTGGGTTTCTCTGTCCTTTTCCACCGGGGTGTTACAAATGTCTGGGTGCGGGAGATTTCATCTGTGTGGATGACCCTGGAAAAAAAAGCATGTGCATTGGGAGGGCTCACTAGTGACGCGGTTTGGAAGGCAGTGAGCACACACCATGTGTGTGAACGTGGTGAAGTCCAGCTGCCAGAGGTGCCTCAAAAGACCCAAGCAGCAACAGCAAAAAATAAATACACTCAGTCAGAAAAATGGTTTTGTTGGTGCTGAAAGACATGATCTCCAGCCTTTCTGCTCACTTCATCTCTCTTAACGAAGAGAGGCTGAAGGACTTGGGTCTTTTTAGACTGGAGAAGACTGAGGGGGGATCTGATCAACACCTAGAAATACTTCAAGGGTGGGTGTCAGGAGGACGGGGCCAGGCTTTTTTCAGTGGTGCCCAGTGACAGGACAAGAGGTGACAGGCACAAACTTGAACATAGGAAGCTCCACCTAAACATGAGGAGGAACTTCTTCACTTTGAGGGTGTCAGAGCCCTGGCAGAGGCTGCCCAGAGAGGTGGTGGAGTCTCCATCTCTGGAGACATTCAGACCCCACCTGGACATGTTCCTGTGGGACCTGTTCCTGCTCTGGCAGGGGGTTCGACTAGATGATCTCCAGAGGTCCCTTCCAACCCCGTAACAACCTCCGATTCTGTGATTTACAGGGGACAGCATCAACCCTTCTGGTAATCTGGGCACTTCATACTGGTGTTTCCAGAGGGACTGGAGGGACAAACGAGGGACGCCACACGTTGCAAAGGCAGAGGCTGGGCTGGGGAGGGAGCAGAGGGAGACGCAGCCCAGCATCCTTCTCTGCTCACTGGGCCCCTCAAGGAGCTGCACAGCCCAAACCACCAGTCGCTTTGGAAACCCTCACATCGGCAGCAGCTCCGGGTCAGACCAGTGATATTATAGCACTGAGTTACGTGCCTGTGGCTTGAAATGATGGAGGGTGGTAATTTCTGAATCCTTCAGAGGAACACAAAAGCCCAAATATTATATTCAAGTATAGAGCCTCCAAAAACCCTATTAACAGACTTCTCTTCATTATTCCTCTAATTTGCATAGTGCTGTCTTAATGCAGACTAAATGCAATTATTTCTCATTGCTGTTTTGCCTGTATTAGTAAAAGCTAGTGCCACGGGGCCTTGTTCAAAAACTGCCTGTATAAATATTGTTAAAAATAAATGCATAGCATTAGTTCTCCATCGTTCATGTCACTGTTTATTTAATGCTCTAAAAAGCTAATTACCACTAATTTTATTCTACATCTTCTTCAGGTCTTACAGTCTCGGCACTATAAGATAAAAGAATTAATTGTTAATTAGCATACCTTTTTTGGAGAACACTTCTTTTCTTTATCAAAGATTACAAGAGGAGGAAGAGAGAGGGAAGGGGAAGAAATGAAGCTTTCAATATTTCTGCCAGCTACGGTGCCAAAATGGGCTTTTTCTTAAACAACAACACAAAACTTCTATGTGGCCCTGGGGAAGAGAAGTACAAGCTATGGTGTGTGAAGCCAATAAAAAGCAACAGTATTATTATTAGTTTTCCTTGCACTGGATGTCGGAACACATTGTACCCGCCTGTGTCTGCAGCCTGATGGATTTGTAAAAGGCGAAATGATGTCGCTGGAATTTAAGACATCCCCCACCGAAAGCCAGGGTGCCCTTCACTGTGAAAGGACCTGGGAGGCAGCAAGAGCGTTAACTCTGAGCATTGGCACGGGGGGTACCTACCACACTGGAAGGTGCATTGGTGGGGGATGCCTGGCATTGCACTGCCCATCCCCAAGGCCGCCTAATGGCCAGGAGAAGGCAGAGAGACCTCCGAGCTGGGCAACCAGGCATGAGATGTTTCATACCATCACCTCAAAAAGTCTTAAGCGTGATCAAAAACCATCGTACAGGAGTAGATTTACACCATTCTCCTGGAGGTCTGTGCTTGTTGCCTCACTTACTCCGACCCCCCCGGCCACTGCTGTGCCTCTCAGAGGACATGACTACATCCTAGACATTCAGACAAGAGGGGGAACTGCAGTGTACGCCACCCCGTAGTGCCTGGATCCCTCCTGCACCTTTTTTGTTCTGGGTTATAGAGGGTGTCATACACTTCTCCATGGTTAGCACTGACTACACTCACCTCCCACTGCCCCCAGTGCCTTTCCTCCACGCTAAGGACAGGTTCCTGTATGGAGAAACAAAAGGGGAAAGAAGACTTTTCCACCTTTTCAGCCTTTTCTCGGGCCTCCATACTCCAGATCAGATGGGACTGGAAGGAAGGGATAAATCAGGGGTGGTGGGCCCCTGTGGAATGCAGTGGTCCTGTTCCTGCCCTCATTTCAGGGTATCACCCACCAGCCTGATTCCTTCGCTGGAATGCTGTCTCACTCACTCTGGGACAAAGACGTTTACAGTGAGCTTGACCCTGATGGTGGCAGCTTTGCAGGTCACAGGAAAGCCTATTTCATCACCTTTGTCTTGCAGAAGCCAGGACCTGTCGAACATCACTGTGCTGATGAACTAAACACACTCCTCTCCCAAGCTTAAGCCTTGGATCAGCCAGGAGGGGCAACGCTGAGCTGGGTTTCCTCGCCCTTGTCCTCAAATTTTTGGCCACCCCCTGCCACAAACTCGCTGTTACCTTCCCAGAGTGATGGGCCACCACACCATCAATCTCCGCTGCAGCAAGCTTGCCCCAGAGCCCCACAGTTGGGAGTCGTGATGGGAGCGCCGTGTTCATGCCAGAGAGTTGCAGGCTTTTTGATGTATTTATAGTTGCCTTCCTTTTCTCTCCAGCTAATTGGAAATGTCAGGGAACTTTTAATTTGTTACAATGAAGTGAAACTCTTCCGCCTCCGTATTTACATAAATTAGGGGGAGTTTGCACATATACATTTCCTGGAAGAAAAGACAAAAAAGAAATGAATTTAGGATGAGTTTCCTATTTGAAATATTCATGAAGCCAAGCATAAAAATATAGTAACTGACTAGACAGGCTTGTCAAAAAAAGAAAATTAAGGACAGAGCTATGGGGACAATTTAAAAGCACATCATAGTAGGGTTCTTGCCCTTCCCACTCATTTGGTGGTGGACTCTGCCTGTCCTTGGGTGTTGTCACAGGCAGAAGAGGACAGTCCCTAGTGCCGTGTCTGATACTACCCAGTCTGGCAAACCCACACGTCGGAGCTGGACCATATCCCTCCAGTCGCTCAGCCCCAGAAGGTGGATGGGTTGGGAAGGTCTGGAGCAGGGGACTGAATCCCCCTCTGGCGCCTCAGTCGTGCTCAGAGCCTGCCCCGGCCCTCGTCAGAGCAGGTCAGGACCAGCCGCACCAAAGTCAACGGGAACTCTGCTCCGGCTGGGAACAGCCGGGCTGTGCCGGGCTTTACCAACTCTCTGCTTCGAGATGTTTCTGAAGGGGATTTCTGGGTTGTTATTTTTCTGCTGAGGAGATTGGGTTTTTTGATTGGCCGCTGCTTTGCAGAGGACAGAATCATAGATTTATAGAATGGTCTGGATCGGAAGGGACTTTGCAGATCGTTGAGTCCAACCATCAATCCAGCACTGCCAAAAACCACCACTGACCCACGTCCCTCAGCATCACGTCTGCCCGGCTTTCAAATACCTCCAGGGATGGTGACTCCACCACTGCCCTGGGCAGCCCCTGCCAAGGCTCGACAACCCTTTTGGTGAAGAAAATTTTCCTAATATCCACTCTAAACTTCCCCTGGAGCAACGTGAGGCCATTTTCCCCTGTCCTAGGATCATGCAGCCGTAATGAGATGCCTTGGAGGGGAACCACAAACCAATTGCCTCGGGTCCCGGGTAGGGCTGAAGGAGTCAGACGATTCTGGGGTGGAAAATGAGCATTTTTTTTCAGCAGTGGCAACCAGCGGATTCTGTTTCTTCTCAGCAGGATGGGGGAGCCTGAAAAATGCAGTGCTTATGGCTTGTCCTACCTTCATCTAAGCATCAGTCCACATCCATGACCTAGTACCTACACCCAGTAAATATTTAAATCTCAGATAGCTTGGCATTTTCTGGCTATTTTTATTGTACTTGCAGTCAGAGCACAGCAAGGGTCAGTGATTCAGCTGCTAGCATAATTTATACACAGTACTCTCCGGTGTTATCCTATGAATCTACTATTAACCTGCATTATTCCATTAATTCAATATTTATCTCTGGTGCTCTTAATGGAGTATTTGATTTAACAGTACATGAATATTGCATCCTGCAGCAGGAAGAAAAAAAGTGAAATTAGAATTTAAAACCAGAACAGGGTAATTGCTAATCTAATATACTTGCAAAATTGTTGAACACAAATTCTGCCAGGCTTACCCCAACCGTGGGGCTGACATTTCAATCCCGTTAGCACAGATGGAGCATTTTGTAATTTCTTCAAAGGGACACATTCCACAAAGGATGCTGGAACCCTGATAAGTTCACATCTGTTAGATGTTTCATATGGTTTGTTGCAGCTATGTAAGAATTCAAATCCAAGGGTAAAAATATGTCTTGGAGGAGCAGTAACAGCTTGATTTAGTCTTGACACTTCGTCATTTGCAGTCATGATGGCACCAGGACACAGCCTGTAAAAAAAAGGGCTGGGCCTCACATGAACAACCCATATGGAGGCCCTGGGTCTGCAGAACCGTGAGCTGATGCCCCGTTCATATGTTCTTGTGTCTTCAAAATGGCTCAGAAATTCTTTCTTGCTGACCTTGTAAGTTCCCAGAGAGACTGAAATCCAGCAGTGATGCTAAGAATGGCTTTGAGATATGTCTGATCTCTTGTATAGTTCTATTTGGGGCAAAACGATGGACACCTGACAGATGCTTGACTTGGATCTTCCAGAAGATCACCACATTTTCTTTTGAAACTGCCAAAGAAGAATAATCTTCCACCGTTGGTTTTAGTGGCTCATCATTCACTCTCTAATGTGTTAGGACTTCTTTCTCATCTCTCTTGCTATCATTTCCAAATTCTTCTTTTCTACAGACCACTTTCATAGAATCATAGAATGATTTGGTTTGGAAGGGACCTCAAAGATCATCCAGTTCCAAACCCCTGCCCTGGGCAGGGACACCTCCCACCACACCAGGTTGCTCCAAGCCCCATCCAGCCTGGCCTTGAACCCCTCCAGGAATGGGGCAGCCACAGCTTCTTGGGGCAACCTGGGCCAGGGTCTTACCACCCTCACACCAAAGAAGTTCTTCCTAGTGTCTCATCTAAATCTGCCCTCTTCCCATTTAAAACTATCACCCCTCATCCTGTGGCTCCCCTCCCTGACCAAGAGTCCCTCCCCATTTCCCCTGTAGGCCCCCTGGAAGGCCTGAAAGGATTTGGATGAGAGAGGTGAAGATCAACTCACCTCTGGGTTTCTGCACTTCAAAATCTGTTTAGACTTTAGCATTGGTCTGAAATATTTGCAGAAAAAAACAACCAACAAGTCCTCAGAAAAACAGCTGGAAAGAAAAAAGGAAAGTGAAAACTGGCCAAAGTTGCCTGCCAGAGCTGCCACCACCCCAAAGCCCTCTGCTCCAAGGCTTGGCTCCAAAGCCTGCACAGCAGCTCTGTGCTGCCATCTGGGCCGCTGCACGTTGGCTGAGCCTATTCCACCTGCTAACCCTTCTTCTTCCCAAAATATCCCCTCCTGCACTAAAGACAAGGGCTTTGCACAAAAGCCGACAGCCTGTCCCACACCTCTTACTCCCTTCCTAACGTGCAGCTCATGGGAGAGCTTAAACATCTCTGTTTCCTCTCATTTGAAGTGAGTCTTGCAGATTCCTGATCCGGGCTTTAAAAAAACAAAGAAGGTGCTGTCTGTAGACAATCCCTTTTGAGCTTTATCTTGATTCTACTGCATGCTGGGAGAGGGGATTTGAAGCTTTTACCAGGGCTTTGTGGTTACCCAAGCAGTGCAGATCGATAAAGCTTGTTGATACATACCTCATTATCCTGTCTCTGACTCAAGAAGTTCCTATTTACCCAGGTCATCAGAGAATACCTTTAAGTAGGTCAATTTGGGGGAGGAGGGGACACCTACCTTACCCTCCCTGTTTAGTATTCAAAATTTGCACTGAGTTTTCCATCTATCACGGGGTGGTGAGTGTTAATTACACGGGTGATGAGAAGCCAGGGAGTGTGAAGGCAGCATCAATCTTGCCCTTCTGGTACTTGCCAGAATATTCATGCAGAGTTTTTTTCTTGTTCCTGGATCTGCTCAAGCGTGTAATGATGAGAGCTTTATTTTTTATCTTATTTTTTTTGTGAAACTTCAGACTTCTCCTATCACGAGAGCCTCCTGCTCCGACGTGGTATTTTCAGAACCGCACTCCAGCAGCCCGGGCAAAGAGAAGGACTGTCCTGCTCCTGCGGAATACGGAGCATTTGCAAGTTGCCGGTGTTTCTGGCAGGCTCCTTTCAGCATCTGCAGATGTTAGCAAGAAAAGCTTTTATGGGGAGCGTTAACAGACCAACCCTGAAAAGAGATAGCTGCTATCTTGTACGCGCGGGCAGTGATGAAAGGAAATCAGGGTCAAGGATCAGAGACTCTGTACAGGGCAGATGGATCAGGCACGCTGTGTATCAAACTGATGAGACAGCTCTCACCTGGGTATTTACAGTATCAAGGGCTTTGCTAGAAGAGCAAGTACAAAGGGAGGTTTTTACAGATGCCCTCGCTGCAGCGTGGTCAGCGTGTCGATGCACCGCAATTACTGCCACGCGCAGAGGACCAGGCTCCCCCTCACCTGCACGGCAAAGGCTGATCCAGAGACAGATCTGGGCAAAATGCTGGCTAACAGCTTCGTATAGTGATGCTGCAAGATTAAAACTGAGTCTGGGCTTCGGTACTGAATCTCATCCAAAATGCCTTGGTAAATGCCTGCATCCAGCTAATGGTTTTATTAAGAATTTATTTAGGTTGAAAGGAACCACTGGAGATCTCCGGTCCAACCTTTGGCTCTGAATAAGCCAAACCACAAGGTTACATGCAACTTTATGGTTTTAACGAATTTCCCTTCAGGTTGGCCATCACCTTGCCGTTTCCAGGAAACAAGGAAAGTTGGTTTCACGCAGTCTTCCCATGGCGTCTACACAACGGGTGCAAGTTTGGGGGAATGCAAAAATTCCATCAAATGACAAAAAGATGTTTCCCCTTCTGAATTCAAGCCATTGTATTTTTCCAATTGATATAAAAGACACATCTCCAGATGTTATTTGGCAGCCGTGTGTCATGGAACTGTTGCCATGAACACCAGAAGAGGCAGAAACCCACCCCACCTGCTCTGATCCCAAAATCGTGATGATACCTTGAGTTTTGCTGTCAGGCAGAAGAGGTCAATAGAGCCTGGTGACCTCCACCAGCACTTCTCGCCCGGATCTCCCTCCGCTTGTTTCACCACTGTTCGTTTGCGCGTCCCGGTTCCCTCGTTGAGTGGAGGATGTTGGTTATTGCAGGCAGTCCCTGACTCAAGGATCCATTCCTGTGCTGGGAACAGGTTTGCCTGAGGATATACAAGAAAGTGATTGATTGAAATCGCGTGCAGAGATGAAAGAGTGTTTTGTCTGACAGCAAATGTATCTTCACCCTTTGGTGGGGCACCCTCTGAGGCGTGAATCATTGCCACACACACCCAAGGAACTCCTTTCACTTGGGGTTCCTCAGGGTGCCCCACTGCAGGCAGTTCTCCCTCCCCTCTGAGAGGATCGTCACCTTGTCCCTGCTGGGAATCAGGCAGGTTTTCCAAAACCTAGTCAGACCCCACGGTCCTTCCAAATGAAACCTCCTATTTTTGCTTTTTGGTTTATGATTTTTATTATTGTAGCATTCTTCTGATCCAGGAGATTGAGCTGAGATCACTGGGACCTGCACTCAGCCCTTCACCCCTTAGAACACCTAAGCTGGGTCATTCCACGCAGGCACCATGTTCTTCTGGAAGACAAAATGGGCCCTTTGTCCCTATCCTATTCCTCTCCTAAGAAAAAACCTCTGAAAGAAATTAATGATTGTTACGTAAGGTGTCAGCCAACCTTAAATTGCTCCCTCCATGGTGCAGACAGAGATGAACTGGTGGCCTGTGCTTGGCCGGTCATCGCAACCTTCCTGGTAGCACGTGGGGAGAAACAAGAACTTATTCCTCCTTCCACATGGTCTGGAGATGGATCACTCCTTCCCTGGAAATGCCACCTTCTTTCTATCCACTATAGGACAGGATTCTTGAATCCCTGGATGTGCTCAAGGTCCAGTTGGACAGAGCTTTGAACAACCTGGTCTAGTGGGAGGTTGACCCTGCCCAGGGCACAGGGTGGAGCTGGATGATCTTTACGGTCCCTTTCAACTCTAACCATTCTAAGATTCTATGAAACAGAAAGCTGAAATAACTTAAACAAGGTGCCTGACTTTTCAAAGGCTACAGTTAAGCGCAGGGAGTCCCAGCCTCACCTCGCAGAACGGGGAGAATCACTGGGTGTTTGGGTCTTTGGTCAGCCCCAAGGAAGCCCTCTTGCATCTTAAGCATATCCAAAACCTCAGTTTTGCTGCTTCCCTTCTTGATGGAATGAGAGAAGCCTCGAGAACAATCTGGCAGATTAGAGAGTACATTGGGCTTAAAGTGAAATGAATTAGTTCAGGTTGGAGGATTCTGTATCCCTTTAAACCTTTTCAAAAGCTACATTTAGGTCAGTATCAAAGTAAAGCATCATTTCATCCTGCCAAGGGAAAGTGTTCATTTAGCCAGTCTAGAAACTGACTTTTAAAATTATTATGTATTATTGCCTTTTTTTTTTTGTTGGTCTCTCCCTGCCTTTTGCTTGAAAACATTTGTCAACCTTGGTTCAGACTCATAATTATTTTTATCCAGACCAGAAAATGTGAAAAGCAGATCTGAAACTCACACTCATTTCCCCATCTCCATCCAACCTGCTCAGGGTAAGCATTTTCAGATGCAGAGACTTCTCTGCTTTGAAACAAAAGTAGTACAAAGGGTGACTTAAAATAGTTTTTTTGCCTAGTTTCTCCTCTGCAAGAATTACAGAATGGCTTGGGTTGGAAGCGACCTTTAGGCCCACCCAGTGCCACCCCCTGCCCTGGCAGGGACACCTCCCACCACACCAGGTTGCTCCAAGCCCCATCCAGCCTGGCCTTGAACCCCTCCAGGGATGGGGCAGCCACAGCTTCTCTGGGCAACCTGGGCCAGGGTCTCACCACCCTCACTCCCAGCAAAGAAGTTCTTCCCCAGATCCCATCTCCATCTCCCCTCTTTCAGTGTCAAACCCTTCCCCTTCACCCTATGGCTCCCCTCCCTCATCAAGAGTCTCTCCCCAGCTTTCCTGGAGCCCCTTGAGGGACTGGAGGGGCTGGAAGGTCTCCCCTGAGCCTTCCCTTCTCCAGCCTAAACCCTGCCAGCTCTCTCAGCCTGTCCTCACAGCAGAGGGGCTCCAGCCCTCTGAGCATCTTGGTGGCCCTCTGCTGGACCTGATCCAACAGGTCCATGTCCCTTCTGTGCTGAGGACTCCAGAGCTGGACACAGGACTCCAGGTGGGATGTCCCCAGAGTGAAGCAGAGGGGCAGAATCATCTCCCTGGCCCTGCTGCTTGGCATGCAGCCCAGGATGCAGGTGGTTTCTGAGCTGCCAGCGCGCACTGCCGGCTCCTGTTGAGCTTCTCAGCCACCAACACCCCCAAGTCTTTCTCCTCAGGGCTGCTCTCCAGCCATTCTCAGCCCTGTTATTTGTGCTTGGGACTGGCATGTCCCAGGTGCAGGACCCTGCACTTGGCTTGGTTGAACTTCATGGGGTTCACATGGGCCCACCTCTCAAGTCTGTCCTGGTCCCTCTGGATGGAGTCCCTTCCCTCCAGGCTCTTGACTACACCACACAGCTCGGTGTCACGGCAAACTTGCTGAGGGCACACTCAATCCCACTATGTTTCCAATAAAGATGCCTGAACAGCACTGGTCCCAGTACTGACCCTTGAGGACCATCACTCATCACTGGCTCCAGGCAGAGCCAAGAGTGAAAGGCGATGTTTGTCTCATGACAGACAATTCCTACTTGTTTATTTACTCACTGGTTTTAAAAAGCAGTAGGTGACGATTCCCCCGCTTGCAGATCCCTCACCGTAGCAATACATGCAACAGAGCACTGCCCATTTTCTATTAGAAATTAATTCTGATGAATGAATGTGCCAATGTTTATAATTAGCCCAGTAATGTATAGGCCCTGCTCTTCATGGCTAATTTTTCATCTCTGTTATTATTCACTCGTTGGTGACAGCGGCTGTTTTCCACCTCATAAAGTGACAAGACTCACATGTCAACACTGTTTAATGCATTAAAGGTGTTTCACATTAAAAAGAACCACAAAAGCCAGATGTAAACAAGGAAGAAGAGAGCACAGTCCGAGTGGGGCAATCACGTACAAAGAAATCTTTCCCATTTCGGGTTTTCTCTCAGTCTGACCCCTAAACAAACCCACGGGAGCCCTGGCTTCAGACATAATAAATACACCCGTCAGGCCCAGGTGCCACCAACATCCTTCTCCTTTAAGCATCTGCATTTCAGAACAGCCCAGTTGTCATTTTTGCATCAAAAGGAATGGCTGGAGTTTCAAGGGGCTGGCTGAAGATACGAGGCGGCCACCAAAGCCTGCCCAGATACGCAGCCTCATCAGGATGTAAGTTTATGCAGAATTGGGTTGATGTCACCACATTTTATCTGACCAGAAAACTACAAAAATATTGACACACCCCTTCTAAGGCTGCTTTTATTTTACCAGAGCAATTTCATTCTGCAGTTTGAAATTCCATTTCACTTTGCGCTTGTATTTTTGATCTCAAAATTGACCTTAAAATTAAGTATGTTTACTCACAAATCTTTTGTTTTCAGGGTCAAAAGTCCTGACTCAGATAGAATTTCACCAGATGTTTTATTCAGGCCGGACTAAAGTTTTACCTTAGATTTATCATCATGAACAGAGGATTAGGATTTGAGGGAAAACACCTATAAACATAACAGTTCTGGTCCTATATCCCTCTTTCCCTAGAGGGAAATCAAATTGTTAGCGGTTGCCATAATTAGATACGTGAAGAGTAACCTGAGTAACCTGCAGATCCTTTCCAAAACCCAGCTTTCAGCTTCTTCATCACCCTGCTTCCCACAGAATACTGCAACCGTTGCTCCCACCCTCTCCACCCAGGTGCCATCCATCATAGCCCCCACATCATTCCCAACTGCAAGCCGTTCTCAGGGGCATTGGGCATGATGGGGTGTCCCTGAGCATTCCCCTTTCCTGCTGCACAGGGAGCGGATCAGAAACCATCATTGAAAATGTTGCTTAATGATAGAACCACAGAAAGGTTTGGGTTGGACTGGACCTTAAAACCCATCCACTGCCAACCCCTGCCCTGGGCAGGGACACCTCCCACCACACCGGGCTGCTCCAAGCCCCCTCCAACCTGGCCTTGGACCCCTCCAGGGATGGGGCAGCCACAGCTTCTCGGGGCAACCTGGGCCAGGCTCTTGCCACCCTCACTCCCAGCAAAGAATTTCTTCTCCACATCTCATCTCCATCTCCCTTCTTTCAGTGTCAAACCCCTCCCTCTCATCCTGTGGCTCCCCTCCTTCACCAAGAGTCCCTCCCCAGCTCTCCTGGAGCCCCTTTAGGGATTGGAAGGGGCTGGAAGGTCTCCCTGGAGCCTTCTCTTCTCCAGGCTGCACCCCCTCAACTCTCTCAGCCTGTCCTCCCAGCAGAGGGGCTCCAGCCCTCTGATGTCTTTTGTGGCCCTCTGCAGGAACCGTTCCAACAGGTCCATGTCCTTCCTGTGCTGAGGTACGCATGAGGGGTAATCTCCCCAGATCTGCTCTCTACCTCTCTCACCCGTGGAGGAATCGTATGTACCACGCACAGCAGCCTCTCTGTTCTAGCCCTGAGACAGTCACCTTCAGTGCTCTTCTTTGTGGTGCCAACCAGCTGCAGCACCATGAATCTCACTTGACTTACTGCTTTCCCAGGGCTGAATTCAAAATTCCCATGTCCTAGGAAAAGCTTTAAAGAGTAGTCCCCGCCCAGTCATCACCTTGTCTTCTGGGATCCAGCCTGCAGGCTGAGCAGGAAGGCAGGTTGTGCCATACTGCGGGAAATGCATTCTCCATGACCCAGGGGGGCAGGCAGTGATATTACACAGCACAGAAATACTTCATTCAATCAGATACAGGCACAAGAGAGGACCATGTACTAAAAGGAAGGGGAACAAATTCATCAGATAGAAATTGGTTGGAAAAGCAGAGCCCCTGCTCAATTGCATTGCTTTCTCTTGGCCAAACCTTAAAACGCTGAGAGTCGACCCTCGGACCAGTGTAAATTGTGGGAGTTAATGTGGCCACGATGCTTTATGATGAAGTTCTGGCTTGTATTAGTCGTATACCAGTGTAAGCCCTCTGAGTGCCAGGAAATTATTCCAGCTTATAATTGAGATTTGTATCTGGCCCTTGAAGAGTGACTGTAGTCTATAGCATCCAGCTAATGGTTTTATTAAGAACTTCTCAGTTCTCCAGCTACTTTACGGGAACACTTTTGCAATAGATGGGTAAGTATTTTATCACTAAGAGCAGAAGAGAAAAATATCCCCTCAGCTGTGCTGGATGCCATAATATCTTGGTACAAGGGTGCCTGCCTGTGAGCAAGGCACAGTCTCTGTGCGGAGGAGCAGCAACGCGAGGAGACAAGGGGATCCTAAGTTGGATCCCTGGGGGAACTGCCGCCACATGAAGATCTAGGGTTGACCTGCATGTACTGGCTCTCTTGGGACACAAATGACAGGTTTTCTCCTTACTCACAAGTATTTTTATCAATTATTATTATCAATTATAATTTATCAATTATGTGGAAAGAGAAGATCCTGCATGGATCTTATGGAAAGTTTTGGGCTCCACTTCTTTATTTGAAATTTGGTCTCCTTTTACTATCTTAATTTATTTGGAGTTCTGTCTAAAGGTAAAGGTTCATCCTCCCAGCTTGGGGTTTCCCTTGCAGCACAGCGAACTGGCCCCATTCATCAACAGAATAGAATAGGATAGAATAGCATAGCATAGCATAGCATAGCATAGCATAGCATAGCATAGCATAGCATAGCATAGCATAGCATAGCATAGAATAGAATAGAATAGAATAGAATAGAATAGAATAGAATAGAAAGAATAGAATAGAGCTTTTTGAGCTGGAAGGGACCTACAATGATCATCTAGTGCAACTCTCTGGTCACTTTGGGGCTAAGTTAAAGCACGTTATCAGGGGCATTGCCTAAATGCCTCTTTAAACACTGACAGGCAGAGGGAATCCACCACCCTTCTGGGAAGCCTCTTCCAGGGTTTGACCACCCTCTCAGTAAAGAAACGCTTCCTCATGTCCAGTCTGACCCAGTCCCTTGGTGCAGTTCAGAACCATTCCCATGCAGTCATGCTCCTCCGATGCTGGGAGGGACATCAAAAGCCTCACTGAAATCCAGAAAAACTACACCCATCCTCTTCATCCACGGTGTGGGTGACCTCATCAAAGAAGGGTATCAGAGCAGCTCAACGGGACTTTCCCTTGGTCAGCCCATCTTGACTGTGCCTGATTTGTTCATTGTTCTTTAAATGCCTTTCAGGAGTGACATCTCCACCATGTTCCCAGGCACTGAGGTCAGACTAACAGCTCTCTAGTTTCCTTGCTCTACCCTCACACCCATCGTGTAGATGGGAAGGATGCTGGCTGCTTCCAGTCAGCAGGGAAGTCCCCAGACTCCCAACACCTTTGAGAGACGATCAAGAGGGATCCTGCCACCACAGCCACCAGCTCCTTCAGTACTCTGGGGTGAAGGCCCAAGGATTTAGGCACATTTGGCTGATGCAACTGGTCCCTTACAATTTCACTGCTCACAAATGGAAGGTCCCTGTTCCCTCCTCCAACTCAAGCGGATCCAGAGGATAATGGCTTGACAAAAGCTTGAGAGAATATCACAAGGTTTCCTAGTTTGGGTTCGAGAGCAAAGAAAAGCAGAGGAACCCAATGCAAGAAAAGGATGGGGGTGCATCAGTTTATTCCAGTTGGTAGCATTTCGCTTTTGGGCCATCCTACCGAGCAGCACGCAGAACCTGCTGAAAGCCGAGAGCACGGCCTGGGGACACAGGCAGCCACCACAGCTGAACTCACACAGCGGGGCTGATTCCATACAAGAGGGAATGGGTATTTCTGCACGGGGGGAAGGTGCCCAGGGAAAAAACTTCAGGTCTGGGGCACTCTGGTGCCCAACGCTGCAGCCTCCCCCATCACTCCCTGGGCACCAGCTCCCAGGACAACGGGACACAGCACGGTCCTCACAGGACACACCAAATGCAAGTACAGTTGGACTCCCTTCCACTTCCTGGGCGGCTTCCACTTCTCACTGCCATCCAGGAGGTGACACAGGAGCAGCTTGGGACGCTGCCACCAAACCTCTGGATGAAGAAATCGGCCTTCAAGGTTTGCCTGAGGAATCCTCGGCCCCCAAAATAGCTTTTTGTTACCCAGAGGTCTGTGAAGAGAACGGCCAGTCTCCAGACGACTTTCCTTTACAATCTCTGGAAGATCATCATCAGCCGCGATTTCCAGTCCATCTGGCGGGGCAATGATGGAGACCGTGTTGTTATAGCAGAAAAGCTCTTTGAACAGGAAGTGCTGGGGAGGAGGGGATCTCTGAAGATCACCTCCATGAGAGGATCTGAGCTCCAACTGAACCTCCATGGCTTCTGCAAAATGGAAGGGGATTCTTTCATATGCATCTCCATCGAGGAGCTGCAGGCAGTAGCAGCAGCAGGGGCTGCTCTGGGCAAGGTACGTCTCTTCCTCTGCACACCAAAGAACCCTCAGGGCATTATTCAGCCAAAACTTAAGGGTCAAAATGCCCTGGAGAGTCCTTTTTAATACCCATGCTTGTCTTTGCTGACACAGATGCTTAGTTACCAGATCTTTGTCTTTCTCCTTCTGGACATGATGGCAACTAACTCCTCTCCTCTGCATTTTGTAGCTGCTCTTCTACTACAGTCCCTTTTTTAGGAGGGATGATCCCAACCTCTTCAGCATGTTGACACAAAGTGCTGGCAAGAGCAGGAGAGCCCCAGCTGCTTCCCCACTGGACACCAAGGTGAAGGAGGAGCAGCCAAGAAAAAGACGACATGATGGCTAAGGAGCTGTGGAGGAGAACATCATCCGCAGATCAGCAACCCTGTCCTGTCTCCCCCTCCCTACAGGTGGGACCCCCCGACACTTTTCCACTTCCCACCCTCCAAGAGGGCAAATAATGAAATTCCCTGACCATGGTTGTTCCAGCAGTAAGTGTAAGCCAGAGCCTCTCTGCACCATCCCTTGGTGTGATCAGGTCTTATCACCCTGAGAGGGAACAGCTTTCTGAAGAACATGCTGTTCATTTCAGAGTTTAGTTAGTTAGAAGAGGCCCAGCTAAAAATTGTAAAACACAAAACCGGTTTGTTTTACCCAAAACGAGGACACGAGCCATGCGGCAAATGCCTGTGGAGTTCAGTCTTTAGGTTCTTCTGGTTCTCTTCCGCAAAGCAGGGGAGCACCAGAGCTGCCGTAACCCTGACTGCTTGGCGTCTCCTCTGCCCTCCAGCCCACTCAGCCTCCGTGCCTTGCCAACACAGCAGGCTTGCAGAAGCCAGTGTGGCTCTGACAAACTTTTTTGCATGTCATCAGATGCAACCGCCAGCTGATTCAGGAACAGATGGTCCCTAAAGCAGGTTTATCCATGCAGCCAGCAGTCCTGGGCCACCCTGAGAATAGATAAGAAGAAATCCAATGTAATTATCTGGACCGCCTCTGGTTCTACATTGGCCTGTACTGCATGAGAGCTACAATGCCATGGAACAGACTAGAGAAAGCAGCGTGGCCGCAGCCATTTAGAAGACCACTCTCTGCCCCCCTTGTCCTTGTTCATTGCAGGGGAATTGGACTAGGTGATCTTGAAAGGTCCCTTCCAACCCAAACTCTTCTATCATTTGAGAATTTCAACAGAACTGTCCCCACTGGAGAAAGCTGCTTTATTTCTCCAAAGCAGCAGTGCACAGCACCTGCAGCTCTGCCTGGCCCTTGTCTCCTGCAGACACCCAGAGAGAATGGTGTGATCTCCCTTTCTGTTGCTGGAATCATGAAGGGACTTTTGATGGTGTCCTAGCAGTGGGCCACACTCAGATAACAGTGCCAGCATGAATCAGTGGGGGTGGGAATAGTGGTTGTGGACCAACATGAGGACCTGAGGCCACAAAGATGCTCTAAGGCCTGGAGCCTCTCTACTGTGAGGACAGGCTGAGAGAGTTGGGGGGTTCAGCCTGGAGAAGAAAAGGGAGACCTCAGAGCAGCCTTCCAGTACCTGAAGGGGGCTTACAGGAAAGCTCGAGAGAGACTCTTGAATAGGTAGTGAAATGACAGGATGAGGGGTAATGGTTTTAAATCGAAAGAAGAGAGACTGAGGTAAGATCTGGGGAAGAACTTCTTTGCTGTAGGGGGCATGAGACCCTGGCCCAGGTTGCCCAGAAAAGCTGTGGCTGCCCCATCCCTGGAGGGGTTCAAGGCCAGGTTGGAAGGGGCTTGGAGCAACCTGGTGTGGTGGGAGGTGTCCCTGCCCAGGGCAGGGGGTGGCAGTGGGTGGGCTTTAAGTTCCTTTCTAACCCAAACCATTCTACGATTTATGATCACACTGCCCTGTTCTTGCTACATTGCAAGTGGAGTAATTGGGACTGTTTGAGATGACAAAGACTTGGAACAAGGCCATCGTTAGTGTTCATTAGTAGATATAGATATTTTTTTTTTTAATCTACCTCTAAAGTAAACAGCAGTTCCCCAAGACCAATTTAAAGTCTATTTTTACCTCCATCCCTGAGAGTCTGGAAAAGGGTTTTATAGAAAGCTTCTTTCAAAGTCTCTGGTGACTCCACTAATTAAATCAGGGGCCTTGTGGAAAAAAAAATATAGATAGATACACTTTTGCAGCCTCCTTTTTTTCTTCTTTTGTTCTGCAAGGAAAAAGAAAAGTATTTTAGAACTCTTTTTTTGTTGCTTTGTGCTCTACAAATTCACGAGATGCTAGGAAAGCTGCTAAAGGAAACTATTTTCAAGAATAATGTCCTCCTTTATTAAAAGATACTCACTAGCCCTGAAACATCACATAATTTAGGCATGCAGAACAGGAAACTGTGATGACTTTTGTCATCTGTGTACTCAACCTCCATGTTTCCAGGCATTTAGGAGCCAGCTCATTCCCTGTTCGGCAACTTTTTACAAACGCCTGGCCAGTATGGTGCTCTCTCTCAGATTACTTTCCTTTCATTATTTATATCTTTTTTTCTAAAATACATGCAATTTTAGACTGCAAGTGCATCTGGTTTTCCTCTTTTAAAATGTAAGTGGGTATTTAGTAATAGCACTTTACAGTTTTCTAATGGCTCCTCTCAGAGCGATTTGCCAACTCTAATGGCTGTGCTCTAACAGCACCCCTGAGAGCGAGCCCTGTCATAAAGCTGTCCTCAGTTTTAACAGGTTGCAAGACTGAAGCACCAGCGTGGTGTCTGTGGTGGTGGAGAATCCACATCAAGCACCAGCACCCACCGCCGGAGTCAGGAGCTCAGTGGTTGTCATTCCCCATGGAGTCCGTATGGCAGAGTAACAGATGCTGTTTGAAGCTCTGAATGACTTTCGGAAATGTCTCTCTTCACTCATGGCAAGTGGAGTGAAAGTCAATGAGGGCTGTAACTCAGACATCTGGTTTTATAGTGACCATTCTCAGCTCTTCCACTCTGCCTTCCCTTCAAGCTTTGACATGCCCCTGTCTGTGCTGGGAGGTGTTTTCCTGCAGTGCTCTCCATAGAATCATAGGATCATCCAGGCTGGAAGGGACCTCCAAAGGCCATCTAGTCCCACCTCCCTGCAGTCACAGGGACACCCCCAACTAGCCCAGATTGCCCAGGGCCTCATCCAGCCTCACCTGGAATATCTCCAGGGAAGGGGCCTCAACCACCTCCCTGGGCAACCTGAACCATATTCACCCATGGACATTTGAGCCCAGCCCTCTGTATTTCAGCCTTTTTTTTCCTGGGAAGTTGAAAATGGGCATGAAAAATCTGATCTTCTTTCCCCGCATTTGACCCCATTTCCCAATTCAAATCCAGACTGCTGGAAGTATGGAGAGCCCCAGAGCTCAGTGCTGGCACTTGCTGATAGGCCTCACTGCCTTGTGGTGACATTTGCCTTGTCAACAAGCTGAACAGCATCCCAACAGGGCCTCGGGTGACTTAACTTGAGCTGCTGCTTACACTCATTCATGTCTGCTGAATGCCAGCCCATGGCAGAAGCTTCAGATGAGGCTCTCTGTGAGGAACAAGATCCTGTCCTTTGGAAAAGGAGGGTATCAGCATCCCGTCCTGAGCTGTAGCCATTTCGATAGATTTTTGCAACCCCTTCAGAAATGAATCTGAATATGGATAACCGAAGAGGGAAGTGACTTGTTGAACTTATCAATCTGATTCATTATTTGCAAAGCTGACACACAGAGATACTGTCTCTGAAAGGCTTTTATTCTCCCAGCACGGAAAGTATGAGACATAACTAAATCCATATACCTGAGCTGTACCCGAAGCATATTCAGTCCTGTTCCAGTCCTGACTGCTTGTTTGTCTGTCGGTCAACTTCATGGAGAGCAAATATCAAAGAAGGTCCTGAAATAACCATGAAAAATAAAATTAACTGCAAGTATTTTGTAGCTTTTTACATTCAAATCCCTTATTTCATTGAGTAAATAGAGTTTTTAAAGTTCCCTTGCCCTTTCTGGTCAGAAAGGATATTAAAAGTAAACAGAATTTGTGGATTTTAAGTCCTCCACAACACAGAAGACCTTAAATACCTAGGTCTAAGTAAAGTGGCCCAAAAAAAAAGGCTGGACACCATTTCCCAAGCACACATCTAAATTCTGAGCCCATTCCAAAGCCATACAACTTATCCACGCAATAGGTTCCATGGACACAAAAGCTGGGCTTTTTGGACAGGACATTTTTGTAGGAAGTCCTTTGTGCAGGAGTTCCTAAACAGTCGTATGTGAACTGCTCGTGATACAGAAGCCACTACAAGCGATGCAGGCGTTAGCACAGCACAGTGAGCTCCTGGGCTGGGTAGTCACAAAAAGAGTCAGTCTTCTGGTCCTGGGGCTTTCAGACCAGCAGATGGAGTTATGATAGATCATAGGACATTAGAAATAGCCTGGACCATTTCAGCAGTGATACTAATTAATCACTGGAACAACTGGCACAGGTTGATGGCAGATTCTCCATCACTGAAAAATTTCTTGATGAACAATGAATGTTTGTTCAGGGAATTTCTCTATCTTGGCCAGGTTAGACTGGCTTATCACTGTCACTGTTCTGGATGACTTATCTATAAGTCTTTATAACATAGATTTAGCATGTTTATCTTGGACTCCATTCAGTCTTACTATAAAACTGACTTTGTCTTCATTGTCATTCTCATTATAAAACTGACTTCCAAAATGGAAACGATCAGAAGCCTTTGCTAAACAATTCTCTGGCATCGATAATTCAATGATACGATCTGTAAGGATGGACACTGTACAGATTCACTGTGAACTGCACACTGATCATCACAGGAAAAAATATGGAAACAACATTTTCCTCTCTTACGAATTGCACCTGAATTCTCTATCACTCCCCTTTTACCACATACATGGTCGTTTTGGTTTATTATGAGCTCACTTACATGGGCACATGCACGTTTAGTCTGTATAAACCCTGAATTGGTAATTAATGCCTGTCTGATTACCTGGAGGGACACAATGGGAAGGTTGTTACTTAGAACAGGTCTGCATGTGGATCACCTTCCCTTCCAGTTGCCCTGTCTCTCTCCTTCCTTGGTGCTGCTCAAGCTTGCTCTGTGAGCTCTCTTTCAACAGTCACCCTGTAAAATTACACAAACAAACAAGAGGAGGAGGGAAAATAAATAAGAAACAATTTCAGGGCTTAATATAACCTGCTTCTTCAGTGCTTCAGATCAGAAGTAAGCCTAGTTCATCTAGTCACTGTACTAACAGCATTACCTGGGGAAGATCACAATCTCTTTTATGTTTGCTGTGGAGAAAAAGTGACAAAATATTCCCTTGTTCATGAATTCCTTCAGTTATTTGGAGAGATTCAAGTGAATCACAAAAAGTACATGCTTGCTTTTTATCTCTCTCTTTTTCCAAGCCTCCACCTTGATTCATCTTGTTATAAACTTTAGCGATTTAACACAGTGTGTTGTCTCCTGCTGAGCAAACGGAAAAGTGACAAGAGACAAGGTCGAGCTGCCCTTTGCTCCTCCTGATACACAAGCTATTTCATGTATCTAAAGCTCTGGCTGTAACAGGACTGGAAAAATATCAAAAGATATTAAAGTTAAGAAAACAAGTCACTGGGAGACTGTAACCTTCATCAAGCAGGAAAGCAAAAAGATTCTTATTCTTGGCTTTCCTGGTTGCTGTGCACTTGTCTGAACCCACGAGGACGTTTTAATGTTCTCTTTTATTTCACCCACTCTTGTTTGAAAAGTTACAGTTTCAGAATTGAAAGCAATTTTTGTGAATTGATAGTTGAGAGATGCTGGAAGGTACATGTGAGTACATGCACGCGCCAGCCAAGACAACCCTTAGTTGTCCCAGCAGAGGGACAATAAATATGACCATAAATGCCAATAAAATCAAAACGCTGAGTTTTTTCTGAAGATTGATTACAGAGAAGACCTCTGTGAAGATTGTGATTATTGGTCCCTCTGGGATATTTTAGGCAATTTTACACGCACACCAGGGTAACGCTTTGATTTTTACTTTTGGTGCATTCAAAAGATAGCAGCAATAGATACAAACAAGAACTGCATCTTCATAGTCTTTGTTCTGTCCACAGTAAATGCAGACCTGGAAGGAAAATCTATAGTTTTTCCTTTTATTGCTGCCATTCCAAATATCTAGTAGATTCGAATGTGGAAATACATCTAGAGAGTGATATGCTTTACTCTGTTAAAGGTTTCAAAGGTAAATAAACAAGCTTTATTGGTTGCTTTTACATCTAGATGTATTATTTAATAGATACATTAAAGAGTGATACAGTTGCCAGATATTCCAAGGAAATATTGTACATATCACAGCTAAGACTTACAATGTCGTAACAAATCTATATTTTACCAATGGAAACAAGGTTTTCTCACATAAGCTGCTCAGAGCTTTTGAAACTCATTTTCTGTCACAGTCCTTTCTCCCCTACTCTCCAGATGTTTTGCAATTCCACCCAACCGCTGCTGCAGACAAGACTGTGCTGTAGACAAATGACCTTCACTCCTTAGTGGTTGTGTTGACATGTCAAAGCAGGAAATGAGATGTGAACTTGGGGTGGACCAAGGTCTTGGCTGAAAAGATACAGACAGAAGGATTCTTTAATGGACTGTGGCAGCTCTTCAAGCAAAACAGATGAAGGACCAGTACCGTGTGAAAAACAAGACTTAAGCAACTGGAGTAGAAGCCATGTAGGTGAAGTGTTGATAGCAAAATACAAATTAGAAAGAGGCCCCTCCGTATTCACCACATCTCTCTGGTGGCCAGGCTGTTTTCTCAAGAGTAAGTGACAGTAAGTTTTAATTTTTTCAGGAAGCAGAGAGAATCAGACCCAGGTCTCCTACATCTTTGGGCTATTATTGCTATTTATAGCCTTCAGTATAAAAGCCTTTGTGTGTTGGAGGTGGATTTGAAATAATCTCCTTCAAAAGAAGAATAAATCTCAGCTTCTCTCATTCTTCCTCTCTTTAGGCAACGGCAGGGGGATCAACCCTGTGGGGAAAGTTTCAGGTCACGAGTCCTGAACGCTTGAAGTTTTAGAGCTGCCCTTGTTACACCTATCTAAATTAATCCCAGAGGATGTACCTACAGCAACGATCTGACCTTTATTGCTGCAGCTCAGCGTCAAACCTGCACTCAGTGTTCTCCCCACCCACCTGCATTAACTGCTGTCACCTGATGGAACAGGAAAGGTCACCAGGCCCTGTGCACCCCCTGCCCCAGTGCTCCATGGAGCCCCTGAGTGAAGGCCATCAGATTATTAGATTCATTAGCAATGTTATTTGAGTATAAGTTCAACCCACTCAAAACCACATTCAGTCACCCACTGCTCATGTTACAAGTCCATAAACCTGCTTTGAGAAATTGTCTCAGTCTGAGTTTTGGGAAAATGTGCAGGGAAAGGGCTTGGGCAGGGTCAGGGCTGAGGCAAGTCAAAGGTCTGGCTTGTTTAGAAGCTTGTACAGGACTCGGCACAAGTAGTGCAGTTGCACAGTCCATCAACAGATGCTCCATGTCTGGTTCTTCCAAACCTCCATGTGAATTATGTCCAAGATACGGCCATACTAGCTGCCAGCAACAGGGACAGAAAGCCTAATGCTCGTGTAGCCAAAATTAAATCTGGATTCCAGCCCACTCTTAATCTTATAGAAGGCTCATATCATGCCAGCTTTCCTTCTGTATTGCAAAAAGCACATTTTCATGCAGCTGTTGTCTTCTGTCCCTTTCTTGTTGATGCCAAGATGTAATAGCAGGGCTGTATTGCTGGGCCCCGGAACAAAACAGCTATTGTCAGAGTAGAGTACTGAAAGTACTAAAAGATAGTAGAGGCCAGAGAATGTAATAAGAGAATGATCATAGTCAGCTTTAACTCTCTATGTATTAATGGGCCAAATGTCACTTCAAGTTGTAATTTAGAGAGGTGATTTCTTGACATGAGCACAAGTTTCTAGGAAGACTAGCTCTATGGTACTTAAGTAGAGGGATTTGTCCTAGAATTAATCTTTACTGCAGAATTCCATCAAAAGAACATTTTACTGCCATGCAAAGACTTTACAGAGTGTTTCTCACAGATTCTTGACTGACTTGGATAGCTTGGGAGCTTTTGATTGCTCCTAAAACTGAAAGGGGGTTTTTGTGCTATATTGTGGAGACTTTTATAACAGCTCAATGTCTTTGGCCATGGGTAATGCAAAACAAGCTTTCTCAGAGTGCTCAGTTCTCAATGACTTGTTGCCACATAGCGACCAGACTGGCCATTAGTTTGAGATGCCTCTTCCAAATCCAGGGTTCAACAGGACTCCATAGCCTCAGGATAAAATATGCTTGGAGCAGCCAGCAGGGCTGAAAGCACTGTGTTTGGGGAATATGCTGATCAGGCTGCTTGTGCTCTCTAAATTAAGTGCTGGAAACTTAAGATACAGTCATGATTTCTGTGAGCTTCCTAATAAAGCTACAGCTCAGTTCATTGACTGTTGTAACTTACTCTTAATAAGACACCAGTCCTAAAAGCCAAGATGTTTTCTCTTCCTGCCTGAGAATCTTGAGGAGATATGGCTGAACCTTAGTTGACTTCTTCTGAAGCTGATCTGAACACTCCAACATCACGTGTCTCCTTCAATGTTATCTTCTTCTTCCTCATATAACCAGTCTCTGAAGCTTCCATGGGGCTTCAGGATGGATAAACTCAGTCTCTTGCAGACATTTCATTGAAGACACATACATTATCAGAGTCCTGCTGAACCTAATGGTTTGCCGAGGGATGGATTTCATAGAAGCTAAGGAAGACACTGAAACACCCTTGCATCATAACCTCAGTGAGAACCCCAGGTTCTTGAGACCATGGCCACACAGGAAAATTTTGGAAAAGTGGTAGAAAGGTGAAGTCCAGGGAAGACAGAGGATGAAAAATGTATCAAACATCAAGGAGAGTTGAACAGATGAGAGAAAACTAAAACTGAGGGGCACAGGGAGGATCTGAAGAAAATTCTTTCTGATATAGCACTCAATATTAAATAAAATATGTACTACCACAATATGGTACAGCAACCTGGCTTTGGGCTGTTCCTTCTACATCTGATGCAAACAAAGTTCCCACTGCTTATTAAATTCATCATAGCCATGTCTCTGCTGCCTGGAGCTACTTGGTCTCCTCAAATACTTGCATTACAAAATTGCTTCAGGGATTTCATTTCTAGTTGTTACCAAGATCTACTTTCATCAGGATTTCAGACCAAATCTAATCATCATGCTAATGAAATGCTCTCTTGACTGTACCACTGTATGCTTTGCTCACAGTCACTTTTTATTTTTCTCCCCCAAAAAAGTCCACGAGTTTTCCATACAAAGGGAAGAAATATCACCATTACCAGCGCCAGTAGATCTTTGCATCAGTGTTGGGTCACTGTATTTCTCCACTCACTGGTACACTGCCAACCTCACCGTAACATCTGAAGTCACTGAGGCAGGGTCCCTGCAAGTTTGATACCCAAGTGTAGCTCCAGCCTTTCTCACCTCTGTGAAGAGTCATGTCACACTCAAGCTACGAACAGCACAACAGGCAGATTGCAGAACTCTGCTATTCATTTCTGTTCTTTCTTCATTACAGAGATGAATTCCCAGCAGTGGTACGTAGCACTAGGATAGGACCTAGATAAAATACAGAGTGTCTACATATCCTTAGTCACCTTAATAATGTCTTTGTTTTCTACTTATTGCACTCAAGCCTCCTCTCTGCTTTGAGAGTTATCAATGGTCTCTGCTTAACAAATATACTACAATTGTGGCTTTATCAGGTGGCTCTATGAGGGCTGCAGCTTGTTGTTAGCATCACAAGTGCCTTCAGTGATGGGGCCATGACCATGCAGCTGTGAAACCCATAGAAGGACTGGAGTCACCCCTTTATTACAAACCTGTCTAGCATAAAGTTGTCCAGTTGGTCAGGCAGAGTGGACAGCTGGACAGTTTACATTATCCCAGAGATTCACTCTCCTATTTAATAGACAGAACAGCTGTTGATCCTGTCCTTTTTCTGACATCCCCAGAGTCCACCTGGGCTCTGGAATGGCCCCTCTGATTAATATCCAGGTCTTGATCCCAGCAAAACAATCTTGTTCTCTTCAAGACTACTTTGTCTTGGGCTACTTGTCAGTCACCCTGTAGCAGCATGGGCAGGAGAGCTCAGAGCTCTGCTGTTCTGGGGACAGCATCTCGTGAAGCTGTGGTTGGATTTACTCTTCTCTATCTCAGAAATTGGTCCCTCTGCATGACAGATACAGGCTTTGAGTGGCATAGGATGGACAGAGTATTGGCAGGGATAGGAGACTAAACACCAAGTGACTGGAAAGGACCAGAAGGCATCAGCAGTGGGGATAAGTGACATTTGCTTATGGCTGTAATAGTACCCAAGGGAGAGCGACTGCACATCTGTGTTAGTATAAGGACAGCTGCAAAAACAGATGCTCTGTGTTCTTGGTCCAGTAAAAAAAGAGGCTAAGACTGACCCTAAATAAAATGGAAGGTAGGGCTCTCGGTAAAAATAAGCTGTGTTTTCCACAGGGGAAAAAAGCCTAACGAGGAGGATGAGTCAGTTCAATGAATGAGTCACAGAAAGGGAATAAAGATGGTATAAATTCCCAGTGACATACGGCACCATTAGACTTAGACTGAAGCTGCAATGTCCAGACTTCATTTGGGCTTCCTGATTTTTGGTTTTTCTAAACCTTCAGACTGGTACAGCAAGAACGAAATACGAGGTGCAGAGGTTGAAGAATGTGGTAACAGATGGAAGGTAACCCATGGGGTAGGCACAGTCTGTCAACATTTCACAGCTAGGATCAGGGGCAAATGGACACAGTTGGATCTCTATTTTTAATTCTCTGTTGAATCCCTCTATTTTGACAAGAATTGCATTTTCAAGCAAAACACACATTTTCCTCAAACACCTTTAGTCCTGAAAAAAAATTAACTTAAACTTTTCTTTCACTATCCCAAACTTATTTTTCTTTTATAGTAGATAAACTGTTTTGAAACAGTAAAATCCGTCTCCCCCCTCCTACAAACCAAAACCTTTCTGCCACAAACAGGGCTGGGGCTGAAAGAAAAAACAGAGAAAAATGTACCAACCAACAAACAACAAACCCACATTGGTAACATCGCATTTCCAGGCTCTACCCTCTGTCTCAGACACAGAGATATAAAGTGCAGATATAAATCAGGGACAATCCCACTGATGAGAAAATTAAGTAAGACTGTAGAAGAATCAGGTCTTTTCTAGTTAAATCAGTTAGACTTAAGGTTTGGGGTTTTTTTCGGAAAATTCAACCACTTTTCTTCCTCTAGGCCCTTACAGCTTGGATTAACCGCTGAACTAAGACCTCCACAGTTAAAAAGCAGAAGGAAGCTTAAACAAAAAATTTAATCTTCAGAAAAACCACATGAGAAAACTCAGAATCTAAGAGAAAATTCCATGTTTTTCACTACTCTCCTGGTGCAGAGTACATATGGTGGCACTCAGGGGGTTAACAGACTGTAGGGGCATTCTGTCCTGGGTGGGACAAAATATCAGAACTGCCCTTTGCAATATGGATGCTGTGGGAAGCTCAACACTCAACCATGTTTGCTGACAAGTTATCTACTGGCATGATTTTTTAATGCTAGACAGAATATCAGAGAACTCTATCTTCTTTCAGATTCTCCCTCCTTGCACTCATGTATGCAACACTTTTACTAACTCGCCGCATTTTCTTTTCATTTGCAGTTGAAAGCAGAAATCAGTTTTGTACTCCCATGGAACTCTTCAAATTCCCACCCAAATTATTCTAGAGCTGATCTCCTAACCCAGAGGGGCTCTGCTGGCAGTATTTCCATCGAACATCATTTATATTCCCACTGAGTTCTGCGATAAAGCTCTCCCATCTGAATGACGGAGGTCAGCATACAACACTACCTTGCTGAGAAAGTCCATTCCCAGTTGGCTTCGGAAGCAGTTACCAAGTTAGCTGTCATGCTGGTATGAAACCACTCTCATTTGGATTCTCTCATTTGCCTGCTGAAGTATAACAAATTATTTTTCTCTTCCTCTTTCTTTTTTTCCAAATTATACACAATTGCTTAGAGCTCAGCAATGGCTTTTGTGTGAACGCGCAATTGAAGTGGGATCCCTGGTACTAGTTATTATTCTGTTTCAGTAATGGTCATACCTTGAAAAGCCAAAGGAAAGCAACAGAGCATAAAAGAGAAGCTCAATGAAGCAGAAAAGGTTTGATATGATATTCAAAGCTCATGTTCTCTTCAGCAGACATGGTGGGAGACTATCCTGTCCAAATATCAATGCTAATATACCCTCCTTATGCAGATCTGGAAATCCAACTCCTAAATATTGTTTTCTTCTTTCTGAGCCATGAAAACCCAGATTGTGCATTAAGCACCAATGGCTTCTTTCATCGGGTATTAACCACAAGGACTAAACGGAGCTGTTTGATGACGAAAGGAGAAATGGTGCTGGGATTCACCATAGCTCTGCTATATCGTACTCACCACGGCTGCAGGACACGGAGCTCCCACAGGCTAAGATTAAGCCAGAAAGGCTCCATCTGAGTCCCTGCAGAGGGACAAAGGAAGGAGAGATTTCTTCTGAAAGGGATTTAGAGCATTCAAAATGAGTTCCTGGTCAGGTTTAGCCTGCAGAAGTGACCATGTCTCTCCCTGCTGACTATAGATACAGGCTTGCATTTGACCTATGCACTGAAAACTTGCAGGGGAAACACCATGAGAAACTGGCAACATCCCTCAACAGGTTTTTTTTTTCCCTCCTCCTGAAAAGGCAAATTAACTCTATCTTTGCTCATCCTCTTCTCAGGCAGGCTGCTTCTTTCACCCTTGTGGTGATTGCTTCTCACAGAGATCTGCCTATGGGCTACAATGTTTGTTGTTCTAGAATCAACCTGTTGCAGCCTTCACCTTCTGTATTTCTCTTTGAGGACACTGAACAGGTCCGCATTTAGCCACTGCAATGTCTTTGACATCCTTCATTTTGGAATACTTTGCACTTGCACCTGTAATATAATGTTTTTAAAGAACTGACAGCTTGCCAGATTATTTTTTATTCCCCTTAGACCTGCGTTTTATGAGCTCCTACCCCTCAGTTCTCAGGGTGCATCGATGCCTGTCATCTCTAAACCCACTGTGTGTATATTCTGTTATCCTGACAGAGAGTCACAAACCGTCACAGTCCTTGGATGCTCTCACCCCAACTGCTGTTGCCCTTCCCATTCTCCACCAGTTGCTCCCTCTTGGTTACAGTCAGGGCTGGGGAAGACACCTGCACAATTCCCATTTAAAGACTCAACACATTGTGAGAAGTTACCAGTTTGTGTCTGGCTCAATTTTTCTAGTCTTCCCTAACCCATTTCCTGGGATTGATGTCACTCCTCTTTTCATCACACACAAACTTCCAGTGAAGTTTAGCCCCGTGTATCTCAGGCACCACAGACACTTGGCACAGTAGCTCCTCCTTCCCCAGGCCTCAGCATTCCCACTGTAATGATTTTTCTATTAATATGCCAGATAGTGGAATTGTTCCGCCCAATATCTTTTATGCCAAATTCATCATAATTTAGAGCACTGAGTCTTCCCTTGGACAGATTTGGTCATTGGTCATATCTCTGACAATTTTAATGAACTGCTATCAAACAGATAAAGAAAACTTTTGGCGATGTTTAATCTCATAGAAACCAATATTCCCCACAGATATTACAATGATGAGGACAGCATGAAAATGCCTATGAAATGAAATGACTGGGCATTTACACATGTAATGAAACTACTACGAAGCGCCACTGATTGGACTTAAACCCCTTTTTAAAAGCACTTGTGGAATGGTTACAGACTGCCATTCATCTAAGGACAGAATCAAATCGGGAGGTAAATTTCTAGGAGGAAGGTTGCTTCTGCACTGTGTCTTCTGCCCCTTCCCGAAACATCTGGTTCTGGCCAGCAGAGAAGATCCTGGATGGAGAAGTTCAAGGTCTCAGTACATGAAACCTTGCTGTGCCATGTACTCACACCAGTGAGCATGCAAACCTGAGCCACTGAACACTTCAAACATTATTTCAGCCACATCTTCTTACCTACTTCTTACAGGGAAATTTAAACTTCATTTTTCAATCCTGGTTGAGATATTGATAAATGTATGTATTAATTTACTATTTCAGCTGTGTACTTTTTTTTAGTTAATTATGTAGCAACTTAATTTATCTTTTGTCAATTTGTTTTCCCTCAATAAATGATCTGCCAACAATACGTTATTTTTAATTAGCCTGCAGCAAGTGTCTCCACAAATGTAAATCAAATGCTTATTTGAGCCATTAATTGAAAAGGAGAGATCATTGCAATTCATATTGTGCTATTCTTGGGTTTTTTTTAGTTTCCTTATTCTGAAAGGATTATGACAAAACAGTGCCTGTAGCAAAGAACTGACAACACACCCTGATAATCACAAAGGAACAAAGATGTACAAGAAATACATAACTACCTTTTTTTTTCTAGTAGATAATAAACGCCAGGTACATAAAACAAAAAGAGAACTATAGCTGAATACTTCACCTCTTGATAATTGGAAAAAGCAGAAACCCATCTCTCTTGCCTTCTTCTCCCATCCTTACATATATAGATAATGTTTTTTAGTTTTGTTTTCACATTTATGGAACAGTTATTCTAGATATATTTACATAAGGAGGTGCCAAAAACCAAGACACTGCTACTGAAGACTGTTCAACCCAGTGGAGAAATGAGAAAATAATTAGGATTTAAATACGGGGGCCGGTATCATTTTGCTGCAAGCAGGGGTTTGCAACTGCTGGGCCCAGACTACATTCCACCTAAGCCTGGATCTCTCTTGGATTTTGCTCCAAGGCACTTACTGACCCCTACGGGTATGATGCTGGGTTTTTGATCACTACGGCAAAATCCTCCCTAGTCCTTGACCACTCCCTTTCCTTAGTTTAACAGAAAAGCTGTTTCACCTGCTTCTTATTCTACAGTTCTAATTCAGACTGCAGGAGCACTGAATCCTGAAAAAATATATGCAGTGTCATTTTGTTTTATTTCCTCCGTTAATTACAGAGAGTTTTTCAGGCTTTAGATGTCACCTCAAACAAAACTATTTCTGATCACATTTCAGTCAGAGAGGTGTTTGGCGTTTTTATTGCATTTTATAATCACACAATTCCCTCTATTTCAAGCAAAGCATCAATGGCCCATCTGGCACATAAACAATAGTTCAAAAGAAAACCATTGTCTTACAATAATGAAGCAGGAAGCATTTTTAACCTTGATGTT
Organism: Pedionomus torquatus; assembly: GCA_013398155.1. Lineage (NCBI taxonomy): Eukaryota > Metazoa > Chordata > Aves > Charadriiformes > Pedionomidae > Pedionomus > Pedionomus torquatus. The sequence goes on from VZRU01000755.1 coordinate 181,804, forward strand.
CTGGGGTGTGTGAGTACTTCATGAAAAGAGTGCTTATGGGAAAACCTTTTGGCAGTTCAAATTTTCTGAAGCATTCAGTACAATGGTCTCCCAAAGGGACCTTATCTTCATAATTATCTTCATTATTGTTTCTTTGTGCCACGTGTCACCCTATTGCACTACTCCACCTGAAGTGTCCTTGATGGCAGTGTGGCCACACGACAAAGTGTCAGGTACGCATTATTTAGTGGAGGGTTCACTTAATGGCATTTTCTAATGAAATCTGAAGGAATCATTGTTTTTGAAACAATACATCTCGCTGTACTGAGCTGAGGGCATAATACAGCAGCATTTTACTACCCATTGCTTTCTGCAGCGTCACCGTGACTTTTGCAAAATGGAAAGCGGTTGTGATCATCAGTGATTTGGTTTCAGATTTACTGTCACTGAATGGACAGAGGTTCTTAATTTCCAAGGGCAGCAGGATTAGGGCCGGAGAAGAAAGTTATGAAAAATACTAGGAGAAACTCTTAATGAAAATGTCATGTAAGTGAAAAACCTGGAGAAGAACAGATCAGGTTCATCTAAGAAGCTTTACTTCCCAGAACAGGAGTGCTCTTTGCCATTTCTGTGTCATGCATTCCTATGAGATCAGCATCCCCCGAGTCCTGACTGCATCATCTGTCAAAGACAGCAGCTCCTCTTCGATGGCTAATGGCTCACTGTGCCACTGCTCCTCACCCCCCGTGAGTGCTCTAACACACACTAAGTTCTGCTGAAGTCAAGAGCTCACCAGTAAGAAAAGATGCCTTGGCATTGACTCACAGTTAGATGCCTACAGATGCAGATTAAATACTCAATTAAAGCTCTCTACTACTTTCAGGACCTAAGTCCCACAACTGAACATCACTAAAGTCTCCCATTTAGATTCTGCCAAATCCAGGTTCCTGTCAGTGAGGCTCAGCAGGAAGGGCTATGGAGACATTACCTGCCCTGACACGGTCCTCATCCCCTTAAAGGCACTTCCTCTTACACAGAGTGCCTCCTTCCAAAAGGGCATCTCCAGCTGCATCTCCAACAATGTCACATCCTTGCACAGATCCTCTCCATTTTCTCCTCTCATGTCTCTTAATCTCTTTGCTGTCTCATCCTGTGTGTCCTCTTGCCTCTCCACATACCTCTTTTTGTGTCTCTCTGCCAGATGCTGCCACTCTTTCCTAAATCCTTCTGCAGAGGTGGGATGTGCGCCTGTACCTGGCTGAGGTTCTGGCACACAACGGGTTATTTTAGCCTGTTTCAGAGCTGGCTGTACCTGCCTGTGACTGGCACAGGCCACCCAGGAGGGATCCACAGGAGAAGGAGGGCTCCCTGGGTTCTGGGGGAGTTTGCACAAGTCTCCCTGCTTGGCAGCTGTGAAGCTGCAGAGCCCTGCAGTCTGTATTTCAGAACTATGAGGGTTTTATTAGCAGAAGTGCAGTGCCAATAGCAAAGATGCCAAGATCCAAAACAACTCACAAAGAATCTCGCACCTAGAAGTTGTGTTGTTATGGTACTTAAGCAGGTGGAGAAGGGCTTATTATCAAAAAAAATCCTAATTGTCTCATTGACAAAATTCAGTGAACAAAAGGTACTGTTGATCCCTCAACTCAAGCCCCTCCTAAAATAGCATTTGAGTACTGCCTCTTAACTTTGAGACAAACAGGCAACAGAAGATAGAAAAGACGAGAAATTGCCCCTCACTACCAGAA
>VZRU01000755.1:197244-228086 GCA_013398155.1 Pedionomus torquatus
TTTTTTTTTTTTTGGGAAGGGAAGGCTGGACTTGGACAGTCAAGAACATTTTTTTTGAAGTGTTCTGCTGCTTTTCTGCAAAGTGAGAGTGTCCCCGGAAATATATGGATTTCATCTACAGATTAAAAGTACAGGGAGATGGAGGATAAAAGGGGCGTTAGCAATTAGCTCTGGTGATAAGTTTAGCTGCTAGAAAAGTTGGACTAGTGAAGAAGAACTATTAATTGAAATCCCCAGTTAATATAGAACTGTCAATAATGAATGCATAATGGAGAAAGTGCATTTAATTTTTAATTATCGCCAGCCCCTTCCAAACAAATACGGTGTGTTAAATCTCCCTGTCACCTTCACCCATGCGAAGGGTGTTTGATGAAAGTCTTCATTAACCCCAGGTCTGCTCGTGGCATCCTGCCAGGCCATTAGCTGGTTAGTTACAATAGCAATGACTGGCACTTGGCAAGGAAAAGCCCAGGCGGACATTGCCAGGTCCGGGACGTGGCAGGAATTAACTCTGTGCGATCATTGCAGGAAGAAGTTGAAATCCCTTGACTGAGCTCCCTTGACTTGGTGAGGTCTAGACTCCTAATGCCTCTGATGTGTGTTGGTGTCCTTGAGGATTAATGTAGTAGACAAACCTCATTGAGTCACAAATCCCAACTGAAATTATTGTTGGTTCAGGGGTCCCTTCTGTAGGATGACCTCCAGGGCAGCCATGGCAGGTCAACTAAATAAGTGAAAACCTAATTTGTGTTCTATAAATTGAAGAATGTGGATATGCATTCAGTATTGAATAATGGGGTGTGGGTTGAGAGTCCTGCTTTAATCTTGAATGAGAGTATTCATACAGGGACCTGAACAAATTTTAACCTGTGCATGAACCACATTTAATGCGTCTGTTTAGGATTTGACCAGGAAAGAGCCAACTTGGGAAGAAAATCCCATGGGCTTTTGATGAGTCACAACAGGCCTGGGCTTTCCATCTCCTACAAAGCACATCTTCAGCCAGACAGCGCTTACTGGCCATGTTAACCTAGATGGAATAATCATGATAATGACCAGCCCTCTGGGAGACTGAATTCTGCTTTTCTGCTGATGCAAATCAGTCCTGATTCTCCCAAGTTTGGTAGGGTTAGCAATGTGAAACTGGTGGAAGCTGAGTCAAAATCAGTCTATGCTTCTCCGTTGAAAGTGTGAACAGAGGCGAGCAAGGAGTCCTGACTTGACAGGAGCACTGACTCATGGAGAGTTGGCAGGACTTTATGCTTGGGATGGGTGTGAGGGAAGGGTTTATAGCTCTGAAAAGTCACCTTCTTTTAACACTTGTCCTAAAAGTGTCCCAACACTTACTATTTTTAGAGTCTTGCTCTCAAATGAGTTTGCCTAGGGACAGCCTTCTGGGGATTCAATTAAACTCTGGAATAAAATAAACACTATCCCTTAGCAAGGGCTTGAATGCTAAGCAGAGTCATTATTTGAACAAAGTAGGGCTGTAAGTTTCAGTGTTTAAATGTCCTCTATTTTCATCAGATAGGGGTCAGAGACAAGTGTAGATGGGAAAATCCTGGTCATTAACTCGGCTCATCCACTCCCATAGCCTTTCCACCGCTGCTCTGAAGTGATCAAAATTCCTTAAGGGCATTTCCTTTGGAAACAATTCTACATTTTAGTGACTGAGTTTGAAGTAACTGAGATAGCTCCTGCTCTTTTTCAGATGATAAACCAGTTGTGCTTGTACGGGCAATGCAATGACAAGAGACCTGCCATTTGTCTGTTGAGTGACCTTAGGCAAGCTCCTGCCTTTGTTTTTCCTCTGATTAAATACTTGCTTGGTGAAGTGTGATCCAACAGTCATCCCATGGGCCAAGTCTCTTAGGTGATTCTATCCAGATTTGTGTGATTCTATCCAGATTTGTGTGATTCTATCCAGATTTGTATCCAGGGAAGTGGTTGTCTCAGAACGTGGAGGGGTTGAGTGAGTTACTGCAATAATGCACTACTCCAAAAGTGGAAGAATCCCAAAATTTGTCTCTCACCCCAGAGATACTGTGCTTAGAGCACCAGATTTAGACTGGAGAAAATTTCCTAAGATAGGTTCGACAGTGTCCACTGCAGTTCAGCCGGGGTTTGTGTGAATTCTCCTCAAAATCTTGTCAGAAACTGTGATCTTGTGTAAATTCTGGGTGATTCAAATTCATCTGAAGCTGGGTTTGTAGCTGGTTGGTAGATACTAACAAAGGCCAAACACAGCTCCCACTCTTTGAAGGCTTCTGTCAACAGTCTAAGCTGGAGGGCAGCTTGGCAAGACGTGTGGAGTCAGCCTTCTGCTCCCCGAAGCACGGGGAGGCTCCAGATGGGTATTGTGTCCAGTTCGGGGCACTGAACTGCAAGAGTGATGGAGACCAATTAACTGAAGAAGCTGCAGAGGAGGCTGATAAAATGATCCAAGAGGTCTTGAAAACCGTGGCTGACAGGGCAGAGAGAAATAATTGGGTTGTGTAGTTCAGAGAAGAAAAAACCAAGTGATAATAGCCTTAACACACAAAAGGTGGGTGCAAGGAGGAGACTGTTGCCTTCCTCACATCGGCTGTGGGTAGGAAATCACAGGCAGAGTCTGCAACAAGCAAGATCCAAGTGAAACATAAAACAAACTTTTGTGGAAGAGGTGGTGAAAAAAGCCCTGGAAGAAGGAGGAGGAGGAAAAAGAGGAGTGAGTGAGTGAGTGAAGTCTCAAGGTAAACAAATACCTGACAGGAAGGGTGTGCATCACTCCCCATTTTAACCTGGCCCCAATTACATAGGTGCACATGAAAACACTCACAAACATACACAGCTGGCTGTAAACGTGCACACACACACTGCCTTTGCTTTTTTCCCCAAATACATGCATACAAATGACTTTAGAAAGCAGAGATGTGTCATTAGTTATCTCCCTGTCAAGTTCTTCTCCCTGACACGGCCTCATTAATTGTAGTACTTATTGTAATAGTGTAACTGTCTTGGAACAGATCTTCTCAGGAGCCAATTCACACTGCTCAGTCAAGTAGCAGTCTTAGCAGCTCTCTTTTGTTGAGATGCTCCTTTTTATTTATATTTCTCAGTCTAAAGGAAGCTAAAATAAAAATTGCCAAGATTTTTTAATCCAGCTTTGCTGTCACTTGTTACTGCTGCTGCACAAAACCTTGGGTGCATCTGTTTCGCCAGATGACAGCTAATCCCTTTCTCCTCACTCTTGAAGCAAATGCAGTTGAGGAAGGTTTGGAGTTGGAGAGGAAGCATCAGTGTTTGGAGATGTCCCCAAGATAGAAGGATAAAAAGGACCTGTGGACTTTGTGTCTCTTTTTGAGTAGATTGCCCTGTTTTGCATCGTGGTCAGTTAAAATTAGTGTTTTCTGTGGGGACATACGAATTTTGGAAACGGTTGCACTGGAAGGATTTCTTGGTCATTCAGGCAGGAATGACACTAAGCAGGTACTGAGCCCGTCCCTGTGAAATTTCTATGTGCCAATACTGATCACCTCTTCCATTCCCTCTTTGCCATGAGCTCATCTTAGTACATAAAACCAAGTATATTCCTTTTTCACAGAAACTTTCCTAAGTTCTGAATCCACCCCACTTCTAGCACGGGTCATTTTATGAAATCACAGCATTTAAACATCCTTTCTTTTGCACTCAATTGGGGTATTGTTTGGGTTTGGTTTGAATTGCTGTACACCAGCAGTGCCTGTGCAGAGGTGAGCAGATGCAGGGAGTGTGGGAGAGGTGCTGTGGGGACGTTGGCATCTTGCAGTCCCTCCTTTGGGACACCTGCAGGGATCTTCTTTCTCAGAGGCCTTTCTGGAGTAGCGTCTGTGCACTTGGCGATTAAACCCAGCCCACAGACTGGGATCAGCAGTGTCCAGTCAAGGTTACAGCTGGGTGAATGAGAACTGAATTTAACTCTCAGGCTTTTGTTTTGGTCACCCTCTTACTTTATTTTCTGTTCCCAGTTTGAGGGCTTACTGAGATCCCAGAGCACTGCACTGGGAAGCAGTTGCACTGGGCCTATAGTAATTTTTTTCTGGTTCACATTTTACTGTTTTCTAAAGGTCTGAGTGACACAGCATGCCATGAACATGTTGCATATGGTAATAAAGCCAATACTAAATAATAAATTACTTTTTTCCACACTTCTCTTGCATTATTAATTTTTCACATTACACACATTTTTAGCAATTTCCCTTTTAAACCAAGAATTTTGGGACCCCTTGTGGATACATTCAAGGGGCACATCATGGCCTCATGTCAGTACTGATGCAATTAAAGGCAAGATTCCCAGCAGGGTAGAGACGAAGGCAAGTTGGAGAGCGGAAAGGAGTTGACAGCCCAGCAGCCTGTCACACCTCAAGTGAGATTCTGCGCTCCTGTCCGCTAAACAGGTGTTGGCACTTAGGAATAAGTCGGGAAGAAACATCGTCTTGTTCAGAAAATACAGCCTCGCTCCTCTTCCAAACCACAGCTACTCTGCTATCCACGTGAAAGAGCGAGCTGTGGTCCTTGCACCCAGACTGGTGTGTATGTGCCAGCCCCAAAAACTCACTGTCCTGAGTTCAGTGTCCTGCTTCTCCCACCGCTTTAATGAGTTGGTCCATACTATGCTGGGTTTTAGGGACTGAACATGTGTGTAGCATGGAAGACTGGAGCAAAACACAAAGGGAACCAGTTTGATAGCATAGATGTGCCCACTGGTGTGCTGACTTTAAAGGCTAGAAAGAGCAGGGGTTTTTAATGTGGAATGCATCTCACTGCTTTGGTATCTAAAAGATAAATAAAAACCATGAAGTAGTCTTTCAAGATACTTTTTATGTTCAATGGAGAGAAATGAGGTCCTCAAGGGTGATTCACTGGGCCTGACATAGCAGCGTGTTTTGGGAAGAGATGACTCACTTTTCTCTCCCCTGGCTATCAAAGGGGCATAGAGTGAGTAGATCGGTCTTAGACATCTAACTTTTAGACATTTGAAGCCAGAGCCCCTACTTGTCCTTTTAATGAACATGAAGGCTTTACTTCCAGGCAAAGACCCACCCTGGGGCTGAAGACGTCAACCTCCACTGGGAGTTTACTGCAAGATCCATCACTCTCCACGTGAAATGCAACATGCTTCCCAACTTCACTGAGAATCTCAATGCAACGGGAAGCCTCATCTCTTTTCACCTGCCTGTTCCGTTCCATTCCCCTCCTTTGCCAGAAGCAGGCTCTTAGCCGAGACCCCCGCAGGGCTCCAATGGGTCTGTTCAGTCACGAGCTGGCATTTAACAGTTGCTCTTCGATGCTGTGACAAAGGTGCCCCAGTGAATTTACGGGTTTTATTCTTCCCCCCCAAGCTCACTCAAGGAGTTACAAGTTTGATAGATGACTCCTTTCCTTGTCCCTGGAGTGCAGAGATTTGCCATGTTTTCTGAACATGGTTTTCAGTACTTCTGTGCTCCACTACAGATAGGCTCCTCTGGACAGCAAAGGGCTTGCAGGAGGACACAGCAGAAGGGTGAAGGGACAGTGCTGTGATTGCAGGGCAGGCAGCAAGGGTGGCAAGAGCTGTAAATGCCGTGTCCAGCACACCAACTCAGGTCATGCTTTCTAGCACGGAAGGGAAATTTTCTGTGCCAGCAAGTGCCTGGCCCAGGCTGTTGGTACCCCCTTGCTAGCACCACCACTTAGTCATTTTCTTGTCCTTTCATCACCTTTCATTTGAAGTGTTTGAACATTACAGCACCACAGAAAACAGTCAAGTGGGACTCTTTAGGATTTCACCATGAAAATTCTGATATTGGAGACAATGACGGGGGGATCTGAGCTCATGTTGACCGTGTCCATGTAGAAGAGCCGAAGACAGAGATCAAGTAAATGAAATATGCTTTAAGGATAGTGGTTGAGGATAGTATTGGAGTTAACATGAGCACAGTCAATCCGATATTTAATTCCCTTCCAAAACAGTGCTGTTTGTGCCCCTTTTACTGCTGCCCACTTTAATCAAGAAACGCCGTGGGGATGTGGCTTGCTGAAGCTCCCAGTGGCAGAGCTGGGGCATTTGATATCTCCTCTGTCTGGCTGATGATGGAGCTACAGTTCACTTCTGCCAGACCGTGAACATAGATCCGAATGAGGCTCAAATCCCTGCACTGCAGTATGTCCTCTGTGTCTGCCTCTCTTAAATGGAGATAATTAGCCTTTCCTGCTTGCATAAAGCACACAGAAATAACATAAAAGCAAAGCTCCATTTTCAAATTAAATGCTATTATTAACATCTAGTGTTTGATGGATGATTTTGGTGTTATAACAACATAAATACTTCTCTTGGGGCATTTGGCCAGTGATGTCCTAGGATGCTTTGCAGTTCCAACCTGATTAAAAATGAAATTCTATTACACATCTCTGAAGAGATTCAAACCATTGAATAGCAATCGGAAGGAGATTCTGCCAACTGTGAGGCATAAATACTGACGGTTCCAGCTACAAATGTTTCCAATTTTGTTTTATTTTATTTTTTGGTAGGACAAACTTATAAATTAGAAGGATGTGCCTCAGGAGAAGCCTGGGAACATAAAAAGAAAGTAAATGATAACGAAGTTCCAGAGCTAGACTATTACAGCACTATAGTGTGGGCAAGTAGAAGCTTTTTAAAAATCAATAAGAAATGTCACTGGCAACCAGGGTAGATTTCAGCGCCAGGGTAGGCACATCAAAAGGGGCTGAGAAAAGTATCGCAAGAAATGTGTATGTGCAGAAATAACATCTGCAAACGGCGATTTTTCTTGGTGGCTGGAACAGCAAGGTGTAAGGCCTTAGCTGTGGAAACAGCTCTTGATATCCAGCTGTTGGTGAGGCCGAGGTTGGCTCACAGCTTCCTCACTCCTAAACAGAGATGTTCATCTCAAGCCTGAGGAACTTGGTAGCCAACATATATTAATTTCAGTAGGATTTGGTTCCTTGTCTGTTGATTCCCTTAAAAAAAGCCAAATTCCCTAAAATTCTGCATGCAGTGCATGATTCATAAATAGCAATCTGCAAGTCACAGTGCTGGTAGGGGTAAAGAAGATCGAACTTGATAGCCTGAACTCAGACAGCTCTCACTGCTTTAAATCTTTGTTTCTTGCAAGTAAGTCCATAGGTAATCCATAATCTTCACTAACCCCCCAAAAATGGGAGAAATGCAGCTATTGTGGTAGGTTGATGGATTCCATGATCTTCCATGTCCCTTCCTACCTATGATTCTGTTGGGACAGAAATACCTGGTTGTGCAGAATTAGGAGAGGAAATCAGTCACAGAAATAGGAAACAAATAGGAAGCAGTGGGGGAAATGAAGGAACAGGGAAGCTACAGTTGCAGAAATAATTTGGAGAAAAATATTATCTATGCCTAGGACCTACCATGCTTCTCAATGTATGTGTGTATATGTATGTATTTATTTTTGTATTATGTCTGTACGCATTACAAAAAAATCCCAGGTTTATAGGCATGCAAATAGGGCAAGCATCTGTGTTGCCCCAGCACTAGCCAGGACCTCCCAGCCCGTGATGCCACCATGGCAGGGGAGTTAACGGGACCCTCTGCCTGGTCTCAGGCCACATTGAGTGACAGCACGGGGACGCCTGGCAGAGCTCAGCACATGACCAGGTAGCAGCCCTGGTAGCAACCCTCCTCTTCTCCTGGCAAAACCTCTTTTGTTTATTTCTCTAATTAGGCTCAGGAGTCTTCATGAAGAGGGAAAGAACTGTCTGCTAAGATGGGATAAGAGGACTTATTTCATATTCCCAGAGCTGGGATGAGACTAAAACTCTTTATGAGATCTTGATGCTTTGTGTTCATTTCCAAGAAAGCCCCCTAGACATTATAAGCATGGCTTTGGTTGTTTTTATCACACATGGCAGAAAAGTTAAATATATAATGAGGTGATTTAAATACCTCAGATTTTTAGGAAGTTTAAAATTCAAATCTGGGTGCATATATAAGTGGAACTGTAGTAATGGTGGGAAATGTTCAGATTTTTTTTTCCCCTTGACATTTCTTATCTTGATGCAACTTCTCTTGCATCAAGTCAGACTCAAAACCAGAAATGTCAATAAGTAATCATTTTCACTTGAGATTTCTGCCCCATTTTCACAGACTTGCAAAATCTCCATGGGTTCATTAAGCAGCCAAACACCAGTTTGCAGGGCATCGTTACGAATTTGGGGAGATTCAGCAAATGCATAAAGCTTCATTTTTCATTGTTTTCCATAATTATCTGTTTCCTGTTTGGTTTATAAAATTCAAGCCTCTTTCCTTTAACACACACTTTTATTTCCAAATAAAATATTGTTGAAATACAACCTGCACCTGTAGAGTAAATATTCAGTCCCGAACTGTATCTTTATCTTCAATAAGTAATATAAGAAAACAGAAGAAACCTCTGAAACTATAAGGTAAAGCCTTTGAAAAATAACGAAAAAGAAAATCCACAGAACTTGAACAATAAACAATCAATGCAATAGTTTTGATGTAAAGTTTCACTGAGAATTGGAATTCCTCTCTGGAAGTCCAAGCACTGTGGGTTTTTTGTCTTTAAAAATTACAGATTAGCTTGATCAGCAAGGATCTCCCAAAATAATTTACTTATTGTTATTAAAAGAACATCTCTTTGAACAGACCGGTGCCATTGAAGTTACAGATCTGTTTTTTGTTACCGGTGTGATGTTGTCAGTTCCAAGCGCAGCCGTTGCACAATGACACTGGCTTTACTTTGTTTTGGCACCAAGATACATCAGGTGGGAAAGAAAAGTTGCTTTTAACGGGCACAGCCAACGTACCTCAGTTTCCTTATCTGCAGAATGACGATAAGGGTAATGACTTTTTTTGTTCAGCTGAGCAATAAGGACTAGATATTAAGAGTGTGATTTTCTTTCTGTACTGCAATAACTAGACCGGCTTAAGGGTGGACAACCTCATCCTGCAGCAGAACTGCCTGATAGCAGGGGACATTATGCTTATTTTCTGTGGTCTGATGAAGGATGTGCACGAGATGGGACTGTAACCACAGCAGGGATGGTGTACTGCGTGTTTCTGTTGGTACGAGTGGCGTGCTTTATTTTGCATTGTAAAAATGTTCTGAAGTGAAATCCTGGCTCCTGGCAGTCAGTGGGAGATTTGCTATTCCTGCAAGCAGGAATTCCCCCAAGGCCCTCCCCTCAGGGGGTATTTGATAATTTAGAAGCAACCCAGCATTACTGAGTGGAATTCATCCTTTGATGGAGGTAAAATCTCAGGATTTTAGGAATGAAGAAGGAAGAACCATCCCTTATGGTTTAAAGTCTACACACTGAGCCTTTGACAGCTCAGGCCAAAAATTGGTGGGGACACTTTTCTTTGATGGCTTGTTATGGAGGCAGGTCACACATCTTTGGCATCAGAAAATAAGAAACCTCCATGTGCACAAGCAGCAAAGGCTGGGACTCTCCAGCAGTTGCCTTATTCTTAGTCCTTTCCATCAACACCTACGGCTCGGGGTGCTTATTTGTTTGGGTTGGATCTTTTCCTTGGTATTTGGTTGATAAGTAGCTGCACAAGAAAAAGAAAAGCCAGCCCCCAACACGGCACTGTTGTGATTCAGCAAAAGCACCAAGCAACAGCCTACACTGTGAGCATGATTGTGGCCTCTTGTGGGAGCAGAGGAGCCACATGCACGTGTGGCTGTGTGTCTGTACACATTTACAGATTGGCACACACAGATAAACAAAAGCTTGCCTGCGCGTATTCTTGTGTGCGCAGAAACCCAGAGGGTAAACTGCCACAGAGGACCAGCCTGCTCCCTCCTCACCCAGCAGATGAGAAGCAGGATGGGAAGCTGTATCTCCCCCCTTGGGGAAGTTTGTCCTGTCTCTGCCCAGTGCAATCGCCACTTCTCCTTAAAATGTGTTAGCTCTTCTCTAAAATTAACAGCTCATGGACTTACAACGTGGATGCAGTAAGGTTCTTCCTGTCCAGTACCCTTAAATGTCATTTTATCTCAGAAGATCAATATCCAGTAGATATGAGGCTAAATCAGGAATCAACAATTGTCCCAGGGAAAAGAGGACACAAGTTCCTTATTTGGGGAAAAAAAAATTAAGAAAATACCACATGTTCTCATTGCTTTTCCTTTCCTTATTCTGGGGACCATGCAGCCCATTTGCAATTAAATTGAGTCTAGTTGCTCTCCAAAGCGAAGGAAGCTGTTCTGAAAATTAGTAGTATGAGTCTCTCTATCTTTTGACAAATTATTTTCTAATGAAAAACATCTGCTCAGGCTGAAAAGGTTCACTCATCTTTACTTCTGCCTCATGCAAATAGTTTTTATTTTGCATATTGCAAAAAAGTGCTTTGGTCATGTAGCCAAAAGGGACAGGAAGGTATTGATAAACGCAGCAATGCTGTGAGCGGAATATAATTCTCCCCCCACCTTTAATTATCCTTTTTCTTTATAACAGGTGTAATGAGCACAACACCTGATGGTTAATGATAATCCAGATGGCTTGGAACTGTATCTCCATATGCTGCATGATTTAATGTGGAACAAGGCTGAAGTTAACTCGATGTGGGTTGAAGAAACAAACTCTGTGGTTTGTTCTGGAGGTTTATTTTGGCAAACAAGGAAGACATCAAAAGAGACACCTAGGGGTGTTTGGTTAATAGGGTGTTGTAGAAGGCTTCCATTCCACACTTTAGCCCAACTCAGGGGCAAAGAAGAATGTGCTCTTCCAGAGACTGCATGGCTCTGTTTAGTCTGACGACACCTTCTCAGGACCTGGGTTTGGTCCTGGCAGTGGTCTGTGCTCAGCCATGACTAGTGGAAGCCCAAATCCCGAATGCAGCTTGGTGGTGCCTGTTGACTTTTAGGAATAGTGGCTTTATTATGCTCCTCTGAGAAGAGCTGGATGTTCTGCTCGTGTAGTTCAGATTTTCACTAATGGGGCCAGTGCTGGCTCACAACGTTTGAGGGCTTATGACTTCTCTGTCAGTTTGATGGTGTCTCTTCTGATTTATTTCTCTTAACTGGGACCACAATCAGGCTACAATGACATGCAGAAATATTTCTGGAGCTATACCTTTTACTTTGAAGTTATCACAGCCGGAGCCAGACTAACAGGAATGTTTTCTCCTTAGGGAAAAGTTAATCTCTAAGTCCTAGAGGATTCTTTATACAGAGAGGTGGCATCGTTGTCCTCATGTTACAAGAGGGGAAACTGGAGCAGACTGGCTCTGATTCAGCTAAGCACTGAAGCTCCACGGGATGTAAGCACATGCTTTTGTGTTTTGCTAAACTGGTACCATGCAGGGACATCATGATTTGCCCAAAGTCACACAGTGAGCTGAAAGCAGGAATCAGGAGTTCTACTGCAGCTATTTAAGTTTGACAGGTTTTCTTGCTTTGCTGCCCAGAGGACAAGAAACCTTTTTCTTTATAAAACAGAAGGAAAGGTGCCTTAGTAAATATTGTGGAATTCTGGAAAACAGATTTGAAGCCTGCTGTCCTGGTTTCAGTTGGGCTAGAGTTAACTAATGCCACCTGCGCTGGGAGGTCAGGAACTCCTCTGGATCCAACAGCAGCATCTGTCTGTGGTAAGTTTTGGAAGAGTTTTTCACTGAGGTGACTTAGTGTTGCTGTTGGGTCGTGAGCCTGGCACCAATAGCCTGACACCAGTTGACTTGTCAGGAAGGATTTTGGGTGCCTTTCAAGCAGAGATTCCTCTTTCTTTCGTCGGACATGGATGAATTTCTCAGTTGAGAAGGGAAATAAATCTCCTTTTCTTAATATCCACTCAAGTTGGGGCTGATCCTGGGATCTGGTTTGTAGCAGTGATTTGATCTGCAGTGAAAACATTACCTCTCCAGCTCTGGGAATAACATGCAGCCCATATAGCTAGCCAGAGGCAAATGTTAGCCTTGTTTGTGTATTTAAGCCGTTCCCTTGTAGCAAGGGCTTAGCTTTGGTTGAAGCCAGTATCATGAGTTTTATACTCACAGCTAATTTCTTCCCCATCTGGATGAATGCCTGACAGCACGCAGGGAAAAAAGTGCAGCCTTTGCATTGAGTCTTCACGTTGCTTGAACTAGGAATGATTCCAGTGGCTACAAACCTACACATGGAGTAGTACAATTCATATCTGCAGAGAGACGCAGCCCAATGCCTTTGTGGGGTGACATCAGTTTTCTTCTACGGGTAGTCAGCAAACGAGAGTAGATGCAGACAGTCTTCCCTGCTGTCCTCCCGTGGCACACTATAGTTTAAATAGCTCTTGGCCTTGGGATATGAAAGAATTTAATCTTAATTCAGGGCAATGTATGTTGCAGAGTTAAGCTGAAGTGGAATTTTTAGATTGCTGTTCCTGTTATTGCCGGGGACTGATTCAGAGGGTTCTTTCTAGGTGTTTTTATTGAAGGATGTTAGTAATTTACCTCAAGAAAAAGACACTACGCACATTCTCATTTTATACCTGCCAGAAAGCCAGGGCAAGATGAATACCTCCTTCTAATGTTTAAAAAGTAACAAGTAGGTGAAAAAGCTTTTGCTTTTCTCCGTCTCATAAGTAGCTGATGATGCTGTTAGAGGACAAATGTTTCTACAGTAGAAGCTTTAATACAGGAGATTATGGATTTAAACCCTCCTGTTGGCTCGAGGGACCACTCATGGCTGAGCTCTGGATGTCAGGAACTACGAAGAATGCTGCCGAGGCAAAGATAGCACCTGCGTTTGCCTTCAGCTTGACAGCTGCTGGGTCAGATCCCCTGGCTGATGTTGATCAGTGCAGGTCTGCTGAAGTTACAAAGCTCCACCAATTTACTCCTGTGGGGGATTTGGCCCACCCTCTGCAACCTGCCAGCAGGGATGGTGTTACAGCCCCTTATTGCAAGGGGGAAACTGTCTCTCTGGAGCCTGGGGAAGCCTCCATCAGGAGGACGGATGGTCTCCTAAGATGTGATGCCCTCTTAACAGTCCCTAATGCTTTAAAGCCATGGAAAAGAATTAAATGAGAAAAGGGAGTGATATTGCTCTTGGAAAAAAAAAAAAAAAAAGAAAGAAAATATATTTGAGGACTGTGGTTCAAGTAGAAAAGGGGGAACCCAAGTGAGGTAGTGAGGAAGTAAAGGGCCAGATTTTCCAGAGCACGTAAACATGTTGGACACTTAATTCTCACCTTTGGCCTGGCACTTGACTGCTGTATGAAGAAAGGAAGTGAAAAAAAAACACAGTAGAGAAGGAACAATTCCCTCAAACCTCCTCTCTTGGGCAGGACCAACATGCTGAGCTGTGTGAGCTCTTCAGGCCCATATTGGGGCGGCACAGCTCTCCTGTCCACAAGCCGAGCCTCAGGTTGAGACCCTCTGGGTCTTGAAGGGAAGGTTTCTGGAGGCTTGTCCTGTCAATGACATGAGGGTTGAGATACACTTTTGCATCCCTTCACCTTTTATCCTCCCTGCTAGAGGAGGGTATTGTCTCTTTGGGACCAGGACTTCGGCCTTGGGGTGGCAGCATTCAGCTTTGCCTGTGCTTCTGGGAAGCTTGCTCTGCTCCTTCTAGGTGCCTGGATAGGTTTGGAAGCCTGGCCTGGAGGGACATGGACTACCCGATGCAGTTTTCAGCAGCAGTACTCAAACTACAAATGAAGAAGAAAATGAAATACCAGGGAACACCTCGCAGCAGGCACTCTGGAGACTCTCTGAAGCTAAATTGCACGGACCAAGGAGGGATGCTGACTGAGTGAATGCAGACAAAACATAAGGCACCCAGGCAATGAAAGAAAGAAATGAAGCTAAGCAGAGGTGGAGCTGCAGCTGAAGCACAATAAATAACGTATGCAGACACTACTACCTGTGGTTAATGCAGGCGGAGCTACAGGGGATCTCACTGCACTCCTTTCTCCTCTGCTTCAAGTGCTTATTTACCCAGGTGGATCAGAGACGACATCTCTTCTTTATGAGAGCTATGAGTAATTTTAGATCTGTTTAAACAAGTATTAGGGAGGTATTGAGATGATAGCAGGGAGATTAGATGGTCACTGAGTACCGTCAGGAGAGCTGGGCCTACGCAAATTTCTCGTATCTACAACAGAGCTCTTCAGAACACTTAGAAATAAATATATTTTCAAGCTGTTTTTCCCCTTTCGTAGAAAGAGCCAGGTTCTTTCTTTTCACAGAAAGAAGCATGTTAGGCATTCCAACTAGGCATTATTCCAGGGAAACTCACTGCAGAGCAAAATGCATGGGCAGGGTTGGAGCCGTTTGTTAAGTTTAGGGGGAGCCTTGAGCTCACCCTGCCCCTGTGAACTGAACCAAGTTCCTTCCCCAGATCTCAGTGCAGGCAGCAGACAGAGGTTGTTTTCATCACGTTTGCAGCTGGGAAGTAGTGTGGCTGAGTGGAACGACTGAGTAGATGTCATTTAGAAACAAGAGCGAGATCTGGTCTTCTGACTCCCAGGATATCGTCACGCATGGTGTGAACTCTGCAGTTTGCCAAGGGCATCTCATGTTTCCATTGCTGTAAGTCCATGGAGCTGAAGGAGCTCAGAGGCTGGAGACGTTCAGCCTCACATTGTCCAGCTACCTGGGATCCATCCTTGCAAAGAAAGGCAGGCACAAAAGGGCTCTGTGGGAATAAACCACAACCTCCAGCTCCTCTCACAGCTCTGTGGGGCTGTGCCCTATGGAGAGGTTATCGCAGTTTCACCCAAGATCAGATACCACCCCTCCCGCCCAGCAGCATTAAGGCAACGTATTTGTTTAGCCAGTAGCTACAGAGGAATTCTATAGCTATGTCAAACCTGATCAGTGTTAGCTTTCCAACCCTGTAAAATAAGTTTAGCTGAGGTCATCTTCTATCAGACCCTTGAAGTAGGACTCAAACTTGCATTTTGGGGGCATTAAAAAGATCCCCTCAACTGCTCTGCACCCAGTCCTATCCTGCTGCATCTCCCAGTGCTTGGCTCTTACTGTTGCCGTATTGGCAACACAGGCACTTTCGGATTATTTATCCTGCCTGTGCTTTTTCATTTAACATCTCAAAAAGTCCATTACCCTCAATGCCACTTCCAATTGGCATTTGAATTTAAGGTGAAATCTAGACCTTGTAAGAAATAGGTTATTTTGTTCTTCTTCAGATGGTTCTGTCTCCTTCACAGTGTCACTTTGGCTGATTCATTTATACACCCTGACAAAAATCTCCCAATTTTTCATGAATGACTTCTCTGTGAGTGTCACACTGAATTTGCTCAGTTGAACAATGTGTATCCACCAGTGAACTGGAGAGCATAGCATGAAAGCTAGATGGGAAAACCATCCTAAGATGATATTTCCTTTCCTACTTTCCTCCTCCTAAAAGGTGACTATTTTTCCCTAGTGTTCCTCCTTCTGTTGTCCTCTTTGTGTGTGTGCCTGCATTTCGTTCCATTTTCCTTGCACCTCTGCCTGAGACTGATCCCACACTGACCTCAGCTGCCTGTGTGAAACAGGCCTTCTGTCCATCAGATGCCCCCAGCATGTGAAATTTTAGTTAGGTGTTTGTGGCCATGTAACAAAAACAAAAAAACAGAAACAACAGCAACAAAAAGAATTAACTCTTTTGGCTATCAGTGTGAATACTTTTATACATACAACCTGCCTTCAACTGCAATGGGGAAAACCTTCTACACATCTCAAAAGAGCGAAGAGCAAAGTTGATAATACCAGAAGCAGGTTTGGTTTGGGTCAGGTAGTTGTCACAAGGTCTGATGGTCACCTCAATATTCTCTGATCCCCTCCAAGCTCTCAATCGCAGTCTGATAATCATAGAATCATAGAATTGTCCAGGTTGGAAGGGACCTTTCAGATCATCCAGTCCAACCATCAAGCTTGATAAACCATCAAAACCATCAAACCATCAAACCATCAACCATCAAACTCTGATAAAAACCAACAATGACCAATGTCATGATGTCAACCCGTCTTTTAAATGCCTCCAGGGATGGTGCCTCATCCACTTCCCTGAGCAGCCCATTCCAAGTCTTAGTAACCCTTTCCCTGTGAAATTTTTTTCTGCTATCGAATCTGAACTTACCCTGGTGCAACTTGAGGCCATTTCCTCTTGTTCCATCACCTATGACTTGGGAGAAAAAACTGACCCCCCCCCCAGCTCTCCTTTCAGGCAGTTGTAGAGAGCGAAAAGGTCTCCCCTCAGCCCCCATTTCTCCAGGCTGAACACCCCCAGCTCCCTCAGCCTCTCCTCACAAGACTTCTTCTCCAGACCCCTCACCAGCTCTGTTGCCCTTCTCTGGACCCGTTCCAGCCCCTCAGTGTCTTTTTTTGTGGTGAGGGGCCCGAATCTGGACCCAGCCCTCAAGGTGAGGTCTCACCAGAGCCGAACACAGGGGGATGATGATCTCATCAGATATTAGGTGTTCACTTGATACTGGCAGTGGCAATAAAGGGTGGAGCATCAGTAGGGGGTCACAAGCCTTGGGTCCGTGTCCCGCTCTGCCATCATCAGGTGGATCTGGGCAGTGCCACTCGACCAGTGTGTGCTTCCCTGTCAACCTCAACATCTACAGAATGAGGAGAGGAGGCCCTGGGTGCTGGGAGGAGCGCTGTGGGTTAACAGGGTGCTCCTGCCCCAGCAGCAGTAGCATCCCAGTCTGTGTGGTTTGATGACTCGGTGGCTCAAGGGGAAAGATTTGGTCCTGCCCCTCAGAATATTCCCTCTTTGGGGAAGAAGCTGTGGGATGTACAGATGGGTGTTGGATGCACACTGTGAGCTGTGGTGGGGTAAGTGAAAACAGTCCGTCTACAACTGGAGGGATTTCCCCGCTTTGACTTGCTTCAGCAGCTCAGCCCAGGCTCTGCGGGAAGCCAGGCTGTGTGGAATAGTGGTGTCTCCCCACTTTGTAACCAGCCGCCTCATTTAGTGCATAAGATTATTTATTTTGATGCATAATTACATGGGTTGATACTTTAGTCGGCAATTAATTAATCCTAATTGGGTGCAAATTAATTAAGAACACGGTTTGTCAAATTCAGTTTGCTCTTACCCAACTCTGCTCTCCCCTGGAGCAAAATTGAAGGTATTGGCCCCCGTCCAGGCTGGTAGGAACTCTTCAGTGTGAGTGTAACACAGGCCCGGACCCGACGTGGCTCCGGGGTACAGTGGAGTTCTTGGGGTGGACGTTACACTGTCTTGTTCTTAAGAAAGATATTGTTTTAGGGGATATTTTATTATCAGTACCTACCTGCTTATGAGAAATGGATCCAGACAGCTGACCTGATATTGAGTAAAGAAGTGAATTAAGGTAGGGAAGAGAGAAGTGAAACAATCCCCTTCCATATTTAATCACTGCGCAAAACCCAATCATTGTAGATAAGTTCTGCCTGGCCAGGAGACATTAGAACAATGTCATGCTTTATTCTTCCATGTATCATTTTGTCGTTATTGTAAACCTTGTATATATTGCTCTTTCCTGTGAAGTTCAACTCAGGTGATAGTATCATGTGCTGGATGTGGTTCATTCGCCGCAAGAAGAAACCACCTCAACTCCAACAATCTTGAGATTACACTGACAGGGTGTGAAAAAATATAGAGGGGGGAGGAGAATTATTTTCTCTGTTTCAAAACTGGGAAAATGGGAATATAATACATGCTAAGAGGACATGCAGTGAGCAGCGTTGGTATTACAATACCAACCGGGGAGACCTTATAGCAGCCTTCCAGTATCTGAAGGGAGCCTACAGGAGAGCAGGAGAGGGACTCTTTGTAGTGATAGGACAAGGGGTAATGGTTTTAAACTGGAAGAGGGGAGATTTAGATTGGATATTAGGAAAAAATTCTTTGCTGTGAGGGTGGTTGAGGCACTGGAACAGGCTGCCCAGGGAGGTTGTGGCTGCCCCATCCCTGGAAGTATTTAAGGCCAGGCTTGATAGGGCTTTGAGCAAACTGGTGTGGTGGGAGGTGTCCCTGCCCAGGGCAGGGGGGTTGGAACTGGATGATCTTGAAGGTCCCTTCCAACTCTAACCATTCTATGATTCTACAATATTCATTTGTGCATCATAGGACATTTCTTACCAAACTTTAGCTCTTTAAATGTTAGGTGTGTTGTCCAGGTGAATAATCAGAGCACCACCTGTAGTTAATAGGAAGGAGTGATGTAAACCTTAGGTGGGAAGAAGTTACCTTCCTGGAAATGCTGATCTCTTTGCTGATGGCAGAAAAACCCCCCACAACCCTGCTAAATTACACATCTCAGCATTCAGGTGGCTGACGTGACCTGAGCTGGAGGCCTCCTGCCCATGCACGCTTGCTTACCCCTCGGGAAAGAAAGTGTAAAAGTAGAATAATTGAAGCAAAAGGATTAATGGAAGAAGATGCCTATTCTGGAAGGAAATACAGATATTTCTGCTCTACACTATTCTAGAAGTACCTGTGCACTCTCACCCCTGGTAGCTTTTCCGTGTGCTAAGAGAGTAAATGATTGATGCAACGCTCCCACATTTCAGTTGGAAAATCGTGAAGGCAATCGGCATCCGCTCAGCTCAGTGAGTCAGATGTGTCGGGGTGCATCAGGCACCCTCCACCCAGCTCACCCGGGTCGGAACACTGGTGCTTCGTACAGGGTTTGTGGGCGTCGGGCAGCCTCATTAGAGCTTCTGTTCCAGCCGAGCTGCTGAGCACAGAAAAGCTCAGACAAGGGTTACATTTCTATTTCCACTCAAATGGTTTTGTAAAAGGCTGGCCATGTAATACATTCAAATGTAGGACAAGATTTTGCAAAATAATTTAATATCCTTATATGCTAAAGGACCTTTTATAATTTAGTCTTCAAGAGACTGGTTTCACTGATTTCAGAGCCCGGCATTAATAAGCCCTTTTCTTATGCTTCACCCAAGAACTCATCTATGGAGGCTATTCTTGCGGTGCTGAGTAAGTGTCTATTCTTATTTAATCTGTCTTCCAGGTCAGAGTTCTTCAGAAGAAATTTTCCGTGTTAGTTGTGAGATATTAAAAAATAAAGTTAAATAAAACAACACCCTCCAACTTTCAGAGTGTAGATTTTCCAGCCTGAAAATAAGCTTGTTTCAGACCTGTAGATTCTCCAGGTCTGAAAATAAGCTCCACTTGTGTGCATTTCTGAGCTATATCATTGTAGTGCCAATCATCCAAAGCAAGAGGGGGGAAAAATGTCAGCAAAATTCACTAGATGCGCAGAGTCATTGAATAGATTCACGGGCAGCCTACTGTAATGGCAAGTTTGCAGGGACTATCAAAACTCTTTATACATCAAGCTAAAAAATGACTAAGAAGCTGAAAAGAATGATTTGTGCTGTGAACCAGAAGATGATCAAGACCACTCCACCACAAGAAGGATGTAATCTTGTAAAAATATGTGGTTAACCCCACAGTCTTTGTCAGACTGGTGTATCTATGGAAGAGGCACAAATCACCGTGGAATTAGATTGATCTGTAGGGCCTTGATAATTTAAATCTTTTTCATTTAAATCTACATTAGAGCATCGGACCATTGAACACTTAGAGGAGCACCAAGACTGCCAAGCAGAGCTGAAATAAATCCAGATGGCCAAACTCAATTGTGAATTGTCAGGTGGACACCACCCCATCCAGATGCATTCCAACACCTGACCCATCCGAGCTGTGGGCTCGGTTTGCATAGCGGAGCACGGAGCTCTGCACCGACTGGAGAACACACTGGGAGTAAGAGGGAGCTGCAGCCTGGGCATGAACGTGAGTGCTGCAGACAACAGGCAGTGATTACTGTGTAAATCATGAGAAGATGAGGCTACACCCGTTGTCCTTCGGCTGATGGCACACTCCTGGGCAGCAGAGCACTTACTGGGCTGCGTGTTTGCTCTTCAGCAGCCGCAGTCCATTTTTTCCCCCTTCATCTCAACCTGAGAACTGATCTTCACTGTGCATTGTCTGGATTTCTTTAGTTATTAGAATCCTGTGGTTTTCTTTCCTTTCCCACAGTATCTAGGACTGGCCTCTCAGCTGGAACAACTCGTTATGAAAATGATCTGAAAGAGCTGTAGCTGTAAATCTCCTCATGGGGAGCTTCTATTTGTCAAAATCTTGTAGCTTAAGTAAAATTTTACCTAAAGCTTCTAAAGAGAAAACATCAAGGACTAATTCCCAGTGAAAGTTGCTGGGACTTCTGCTCCCTAGTCCTACCCTAGACTTACAGACACTGTAACGAGTGCTCTGTGATGCCACGAGGAAAACTGTGTTGGGCCACTTCCCACTGACATCTATTTCCTCGTGAGCTGATTCCCTTGCTCCAACTGTTTCCCATCTCCTCTGGATGGGAATCCTCTGGATGGACCACATCCAGTGGTCCATCTCCTCTGGATGTGCTGTCTCCCCCAGTAAATTGGGATACTTCAGCCTGAATTTCACCACAGCTTCCAGCAAATCATCACAGATGTCAGGGTTTCCAAACTGGTTAGTCAGCTAAGAACAACAGCATTTTAAGCTGTCATTTTTGACTCACTGGTTGTAAATAACATCATGGCTTCATAGAGAAGAGATAGAAAGCTTTGATAAGTTATAACCTGCTTCACTAAAGAGGTTAACGTGAATAACCTGATAAGAAGAGAGAAAATGGTTCTGAGTTTTAAATGACTAAAGGGATTTTCAAAAAAGGGAGAAGGGAGTATTATTGAAGGAAGCAAGAAATAAAGCACTGATACGAAGGACAGCTTGTTCAACAAACCTCCTCAGCCCTTTGCATTGAGAATCATATTCGGAGAGACCTGAAGAGCTCAGATTTACTGCTGACACCAAGTGAACTAAAAGATAGCTGAAGCCTCCTGGAAAGATGGTTTATCGGTGCCAGACTTGCTGAAGGTGAGGTGGAGATGAGATGAGGATGATGACAAACGCAGGACTTTTCATAAATAATTATTTCTTCCTCTGGGCTTCTTCCTTCACACCATCTAGTGCTAGCTCCGTGTGTGCATCTAAGTGCTTTGCCGGGTGCCAGGACAGCTCAGAACTCAGTGATCACCTCGGTCGAACCCTCAAACTCTTCATGTCTGGAGCTGCCGGTTGGGATACGGCAAGAGAAAGTGATGAGCCGTTTGCAGAGTTCAGGTCTCACTCCCAGCACATGTAACTGGCGATGACAAATGGGTGACAGCTGCTGTAGAACCGCAGCTGCCAACCCTCCTAGATGTGTTTGTTTCTTACTAGGCAGGATCAAAACCAAATCAGTTCAGACTATTCAATAAAATAGGTCTGCGAGGAATAAAACAAACAAACAAACAAAAAATGTGGGTGGGAAGACAATTATTTTGAATGATGACATACACATTTTCTTCTGAAATGCAGTGCTGATACCTTGGGAGAGCTGCTCGTTTGGTTACCTCCTGTCCTCACTCTGCAAAACCCTGAAGAGAGGAGACCATACACCTTTGTAATCCAAAGGCATCACAGCAGAGGTTCATCACAGCAGATTTACTATCTGGTGATAAAGGGGCCGAGTGGTACAAAAGATTAAAAGCGGGTGAGACCAGATCCCAGCCCGACCCAGCCCAGGTTTTAGGAACCTCAGGTCATGCGTTACTGATGCAGTTTTTGAAAGCAACTTGATATTTTGCCCTCCCTCACCTTGGTCTTTTCAACTTGTTCCTGTCCTTGGTGACGCAGAGCACTGAAATGGCCAAGCTTATGAAAAAAATAATGAATAACAAATGCCTTTTGGCAGGGTTTTTCTATTTTGGTGTCAGATTGCTCCTTTGACCGTCAAACCACCACTCAGAACTGCCACCCCTTGATCAAATCACATACTGCCTGTGATTTCACGTGAAAGGACATCTATCCTTGCTGTAACTCTCCCGAAGCTATGAACTTGTCCTGGAAGGGCCTTTGGCTCAGTGTTCATCAATTCAGAACTGGCAGGATTAATATGAAACCATGGGATTATTTCTCCACTTGGGATCATGCTTAGGCTTAAGTAAATGACTGCAGGTTTTGCTTGTCAGATTTTGTACTTCCAACCCCATGGTGATCTGAGATAATCAGGAGGAATGGAGTCAGATGAGCCCGTCTCACTTGGCACATCAATGTCACTCAGATACGATAAGAGGGACAGGAGACCGGAGTCGGGTTTGTGAGGTGTGCCGCGTGCCCGTGCCCGTGCCAGGAGTTTGATAGCCAACTTGAGTCTCTTTCTCCCACACAGGGGCTCATTACCAAGGTAGTGTCACTCTGAAATCATCTCAGAGATGAACAAAGCTTGTGCTGATTGATGCCTGATTTGCTCTGTGTTTATCAGAACTGAAACAGTAATAAAATTGCTTTCATTTGCACCAGGAGGGACTTGGGATGTAAAACGTTTTCATGGTTTCAAGGAACCTTTTTTTTTTTTTCCTTCTTCCCAGTAATTATGCCCAGGAGGGTGAAAAGCATTTGAATTGCATAAGACATATGCCATAGTACATGACAATTCATATTTTATAAAGCATTTCATAACCCCTACAGGAAAATAATGCTCAGTCTGTATTTGTTTAAGTAGGGAAGCCAGCAAAAAGATTCTAAAGGGAGTGAAATAAGGAGTTGTGTGGTGAAATGTGGCTATGCAGAAAGAAAAAAAGCCAGGATCTTTTTTTCCCACTTCAAAAACTGGAGAGTTTCAGAGTCAAAGCTAGACCTAGAAAATCGGGTGTAAGAGGGGAAATCCTGCACGAGACGATGGGGATGCCGAATCCAGCCTTACCATTTGTGAGCAGTTTCTGACCTCTCTGCATTCCCACAGGAGACCTGTCTTTGCAGTTTAAGGTTTGGTGCTGGAGCCAGGAGCTCTCTAACTTCTCATGTATTTAGGAAGGTGGTTCTGTTGTGTTCCTTTGCTCCGGTAGTTGTTTTGTGGAGATCGTGGTATCTTGATAGGTCAGAGAGGTGAGGTTTACCTGCTGGTTTTTCCCAGATGACCCTGTTGTTTGGGCTGGGTTGGACTACTGGAAGAAATGAATTCCTGCAGGAACTCGTTTGCTGGAACATCACAGTCTTGTCTTTGGGTCCAAGCCCTTTGAGGACCTTGGCCTAGCTGTGGGGAAGAGATCTTCAGCATGGCTTCTGGTAGTCAGACCCAGAAACACAACATGGCTTTCAGGCTCAGTGCTTTTGTAAGTACTTAGTTGTAAGCAGCTCTCCCTCTGGGAAGAAGATAATAGATAATGAAACAGTAAAAAGTCACTCAAGGAAGGCACATTTGTGCAAGGCTGAGAAGCTAAATAGATTAGATCATTAGATGCTCTTCTGTGCTGCCCCTTGCTCCTGGGACACCCTTTCTGTGCCACTTGCTGTTATCTTTTATATTAGATCACAAAAACCGTGGTGAGCTCCAGCCACATTCCTGACCAGTGTGTCAGCAAGAAGCAAACAGCTCCACAAAATAAGTAGCTGCTTCGGGTCAGATGTTTTTAAAGGTGTTTCTTTAGGGCTTTATTCTTTCTAAATCTGGCTTTTAGTCTTGTCTCACAGGAGAACAGAGGAATAGCCTTCAGATTCATAAGTCTTTCTCTTCCCTGCTGAAAACATCGTGTGTTTTCATCTTCCTTTCTGGGCTCACTGTGAAAAGTTCCAGTGCTAAGTATGCACAGTATTATAGGAAAAGAAAGTGGTTTATTATTAGGTTGATATTGTGCAATTAAAGATGGAAGAGCCCTTGTGGCAGGACAAATGACAAAATTCCTACTATGATCTATGCCCCATAATGAATCAGATACTTTCCTTCAAGAAATCTACTACCTTTCAGAAACATCGAAGCAATTAAAGTAATCAAAAGACTGTCAGAGTTTACAGACTTCTCCCCTATTTCATAATGCAAAAGTCCTTGGAAATGCTACAGAGACTATTAAAGTTAAATTTCCTTAGTACTGAAGTACACATCAAAAACCAGCTGCTCAACACAGTGTCACAATGGTGAAAGTGCGCTCTAAATCACTGCCTGTATGTCACTTTTTTTTTTAACAAGGTGCTGTGTATGCGCTGGGAAGAAGGAGCCATGTCTTGAATAATTTCTGACCGAGGAAGGAGTCTTTATCGACATTTGTGATGGCACTCTGTGTAAAGCTGAGATTTGATGGCGACCTAAATTAGGGAAAAATAAAAAAAAAAAGCTGCGAAAATTACTTAGGCTGTGAACTTTTGGGGAGAAGTATGTACTTTTACTACATAATTGAATATGATCTGATTTTCAGAAGTATTAAGCTCCAAAAATATGTAAAGTTGTTTTTTAAGGCTCCTAAGGCTGTGGCATAATCACAGAGACTGTGTAAGCGTGACTTTAAGAATTCTATCACGTAGAAGTTACCACTCTTTGACTGATTAGCCATAACTGATAGTGTATTCCTAGTTCTTTGCAAACACGGAGTAAAATGGAGTCATATAAACCATCTTTATGGCTTTGCTTTCTGGTTGCACAGAATTAGAGCCATCGTTCTGTTGTGAAATCCAGAAGCAGAGTGTAGTTTGTTCAGATGCACTTACTTCTACAATAGAAATTCAACCTATTTTGTGACTTTTTCATAGAATCATAGAATGTTTTGAGTTGGAAGGGACCTTAGAGATCATTGAGTTCCAACCCCCCTGCCCTGGGCAGGGACACCTCCCACCACCCCAGGTTGCTCCAAGCCCCATCCAGCCTGGCCTTGAACCCCTCCAGGGATGGGGCAGCCACAGCTTCTCTGGGCAGCCTGGGCCAGGCTCTCACCACCCTCACACCAAAGAATTTATTCTTAAGATGTTATCTAAATCTCCTCTCTTCCAAAATAAAACCATTTCCCCTTGTCCTGTCCCTCCCCTCCCTGACCAAGAGTCCCTCTCCAGCTCTCCTGGAGCTCCCTTCAGATCCTGGAAGGCTGCTCCAAGGTCTCCCTGGAGCCTTCTCTTCTCCAGGCTGAACAGCCCCAGCTCCCTCAGCCTGTCCTCACAGCAGAGGGGCTCCAGCCCTCTGAGCATCGTGGTGGCCCTCCACTGGACCCGTTCTAACAGGTCCATGTACTTTCTCTGGTGAGGAGTCCTGAGCTGAGGACTCCAGGTGGGGTCTCAGGAGCACAGAGCAGAGGGGGAGAATCCCCTCCCTGTCCCTGCTGGTCACGCTGCTTTTGCTGCAGCCCAGGCTGGGGTTGGCTTTCTGGGCTGCCAGCGCACACTGCCGGCTCCTGGGGAGCTTCTCCTCCAGGAGCACTCCCAAGTCCTTCTCCTCAGAGCTGCTCTCCAGCCATTCTCTGTGTTTGTGCCTGGGATTGCCACATCCCAAGTTTTTTTGGGGGGGCATTAAAGAAGCGTGTAGCAGGAGTATGGTCTTCAGAGGACTAATAAAATCGTACACTTAATCAGAGTCACCTGGGTGGTCAGTTCTCAAAAGGTCCTTTCTAATTCTCATGTACTTCTAACAAAACCAAGGCCAAGTATGTTTGGTTCAGAGTTGGATAGGAAAAAAAAAACAGAATTAAAAGACATATCCAGGAGGATTTCCAGGAGGAAATCCTGCCAGTAAGAGATACTGGGAATGTCTAGGCTTAGAAGCAGAGGCAGCAATGAGGAAAAAAAGGCTTTTCCTCATATAAAAGTAGAAGTTGCACAAAAGTTTCCTTTTAATTTCTCTCTTTTTTTACTCTTCTCTTGAAAGATAAAATGCTGGAGATGGAGAATGAAGACACAGCCCATTAAAATTATCCTGCTTATCAAAAAACAAATGCTGATGTTAAGCATTTCCCACCCATTATAATTACCTTGCTTATAAACTCAAGTGCTGATGTGAAGCGTTAAAGCTCAAAGTGTCTGGCACAAGAAGAGGTTATCTGTTGGGTCTGTTTAATTGTCCCAGAAATTCTCGTGGCAAAAGGGACTGATGCAATCAGATTCAGAGCGTAGCTTGCACTCTAATCCAAACGGCCCAGGTTTCAGCAGATGGATGACAATATGTGCAGGAGACAGGGAAGAATAAAGCAACTTGATAAAATGAAGATCTAATGTTGCAAAACCTATCTGAGTGAAACTTAACATCTGCCAGCGGAGACTGCCTGAGGAATCCCAGCACAGCACAGGAGACAGTGATGGGAACGCAGGGCAAAAACCAGGCACTGCAGCTCGTCAGATAAGTTCTTGCAGGCAGGTTTGTGAAAGTTATAGGCCACCTCTCGGGTAGGCAAGTCCGCTGAAGTTGTGCTGCCCAGAGCACTGCTGAGGCTGGGAGCATGGGGAAAAGGTGCACAAGGGACTGATTCTCACTGATTTTGCTGTTTTCCATGGCAAGTGCCTTAGTAGCTAAAGCCCTCAGAAGGACAGACCCCATGTTAGCTCCAGGGCTCCAGCCAGCCCATTGGCTTGGCCCTTCTCTCACCTTTAAAAGTCAGAGGACATTAATTAATCTTCCCCACCACTTCTCCTAGCACCCTTTTGATAGTCACAGTAGCCGTTTTCTTTCCGAGAATTTAGATCCCAATGTTAAAATAGAGAAGTGTCTGAGGGCTAGAGCCTCCACTTGGAGAATTAATAGGAGTTGGGTAACTCAAAAGTTAATTAATGATGCCTGCAATTGATTGACATTCACTTTCTAACATTTCTTTTGTTCTTACTGTTGCCCAGCTGAGCTGTCTCATTCATGTTGTGCTCTTAAGATTATTACTTAGGCTGCAATTGAAACCGCTGAAGCTTGGGAAATCCTGCTTGTGAGTGCTTTTTTATTTAAAGAAAAGAGGGAAAAAAAAGAAAAGAAAAGAAAAGAAGAAGAATAAAGCTTAAAGAAAGCTTAAATAAAACAATGCAGAGAACAAAAGGAGGAGATAATTGGAATTTGGAGGTGTATGGAAGTCTTTTTTATCAGGGTTATCAGGACACTACTGAAGGTTTCACACATTTTTCAGGGAGACAGAACTCCTCACAGCTGCAGATCTCTGTGTCTTCGCTATTACTGCTCTTCTGGTGTGACCTGACATTTTAGTAGCCAAGGGTTTGTGTCCTATCATCACCGTCTTCCTTCAGGGTTGTCGCTTGGTCCATACTCATCTAGAACAGCTGTTCTTCAAACAGTTTGCTTTGGAATTACAGGCGTTTGTATTTGAAAAATGATCCAGAACCCTCAGTGTAGTGGCATCCTGACCTTGCAGGGGGCATGGCACTGGTCTGACCGCAGACTGAAGCTGCTTTGTGCTTCCTTCCCAGTGTGTGAGTGGGACCAGCCCTGTGCAGCCTCTCTAGCCCGTGTAGCGCAGACTCCTCGGTGCAAGGCTGTTGTTTGTGATTCACGGCACCTCTCCCAGCACCGGCTGAGCTGCCACGGGGCTTGGATACACAATAATTAATAGCATGTGATGGCCTGACTGCTTCTCCTCAGATGAGTGACACATTAATGGCAGGGAAAGGATATCACCATTACCACAATTGACTTTAACTCAGCTGTCCTCTTAATTGCCACTATTATTAGGTAAATCGACCCCTTCCCAGCTTCTTCTCTTCCCTGCCAAAGGGGAAGATCAGTTTGGTTTCTCTGCCGCTGTCCTGGGTGGTTTGACAGAAGGGCTCCAAGGTGCAAAGCGTTTCTCAGACCCACCCGCTCCGCCCCAAGCGAACTTACAGCTAAACAGCACTGCAGTATTTTACAAATTGTGTTAGTTTTTAATGATTTGCTATAACATGCTTGATTAAAAACCTGCCTAAATTCCAAACCTAATGAACCTTAAACTTTCACATTAAATACATTAATTACGGTGGTCCCAGTGGCACGCTAGCACAGGAAAGTTATCCTGCCACATTAATATGAAAATGAAGGGTTGCTGTAAGAACTAAATTAAAAAAATAGACAAATAATAAGACTCTACTGCTAAAGCTGTTGTGTCTCTGAATTAAGTTACTGTCTTTTGTTTTTTCTTTTTAATTAATCAGATGGCTGCAGCGGTAGCAACGTTCCCAAAGGCATTGCGTAAAAAGCCAGGGGCTGATGGGAAGCAACAGAAATAACCAATGACTTTGCCATTGGTGCTTAGGTGCCAGAGCAATGAGGAACGTGAGGTGGAAAGATAGATAGATCAATTTGCTATTCATTAATATTACAGTGTGGTGTTCTATTTTGATTCATGTCTTTTCGATTTATAAGGAAACGCTAATCGGTGCTTACAATCACTGGAATGCACAGAGATAAACACATCGATAGGTGTCGTCGAAGGCTGCTGTAGGCTGACAGCTTCTTCAGCAGCCGAATGCCTTAGAGAAACTGTCCTTCTCGGCTGAAGGTGTTCACTCCCAGGCCTTGGTCCTGCTCTCTTGTGCCAGTAGAATTATCTAGAGGATAATATGCCTATGGACCAGGTTGCTCAACTAGTGCAAGTTTAAAAAAAAAATAAAAGAAAAAGGAAAATCTTCTTGTTTCGTCAGAAGTTTCACTGAATTTCAACCAGATTATTGCAGTGATTGCTTAAATGTCCCATATTAATGATTGTTTACACAGTCCCATAAACATTTGTGTTGGCTCAATGGAGAGAAAAACTGAGCGGTGAGGTAGGAAAAGCACATTTAAAAAATATTAGCAAGAAAAACGTTAAATATCCTCTTAGCTGTTTGTCACACCTGCCGTTGTTGCAGTCTCCATCCAGATAAATTCAGTCCTCAGAGAATGAATCCCTGAGTGAATGAAGAGATACTTGATGTAAATAGGAAGTTTTACATTCCTTCAACCCTGTATCGGCTATTTCTGTAGGCTCCTGCCTTTCTGTTGGTGTCTGTCTGATCTGAGCAGAGGTGTCCGTCTTGCAGCTCAAGGACATGGTTTTAGTTCCCACTCTCACCTGGAATGAGGCCAGGACCATCCTTTCCCACCAAACATGACCTGGGCAGGTCCCAGGGGAGACAGTTCCTTCTGGCCTTGAGGCCACACTGCAGAAGTCAGCTAAGGACCCCCCTGTCCTTCCACTACTACCATGTTATAGACAGTCAGGCAATATAAATTGAGCTTTGCCAATTTGTGCTGCCTAAAAATCTGCTCCATCCTGCTTAAAGCGCATTGACTTTCCCATGCATCCTCATCTGTGCCTAACAAGTGATGGTGGGTGTTTAGAATTCCATTACGGGTTCATTACAGCACATTCCATATGAAATTGATTATGAATTCCACTGCAGCCAAGCAAAAGACTGTTAATTAGCTAATTATTGCCCAACATACATTCAAAAGGCTCACTTAGTTGCCTGAACTTTCACTTCATATTTCACGCATTTTCTGCATTGAAATTCGGCAGCATAATGGGACGCACATTGATCTTGAGCTCTCCCTTTCATCGAGGCTGAACAGATGCCCAACTGCCAAGCTAATCTTCCGAAGACAAGGGAGCTGGTGCCTCACCCTTTGCTCTTAAGCCTCCTTCAGCCCTTGCCAACCTCTTTTCTCTTCCTGCTTTGCTACTGACAAGCGAGGAAATGAAATTTGCATTAGTTTTTCTCTTTCCATCTGTGGCTGCAGCTCTGTTTATTAAGCAGTTGAAACTACACCACCAGCCAATGGAGCTCCTCTTGACTTTTGCCTTCACTTCTCCAAGGCCCTGTACCACTATAATGTTGAATTCTTGCTCCTCCGAGGTGAACACATACGGCTTATAGGCCAGATTGAGGTGATGGAAATTTGCATTGCCTTCAGGGATAGAACAATTCAGAATTTACCCTATGTGAAGTCCCAGCCTGACAATAAGATGAAAGGATTCAGCATCACTCATAAGCAAACTTGAACTTCTGGCACGTCAAATTTCCCCAAGTTCCTCACTTTTAGAATCATAGAATGGTTTGGGTTGGAAGAGACTTTAAGTATGGTTGAGTTCCAACCCGCTGCCATTGGCAGGGGCACCTCCCACTAGACCAGGTTGCTCAAAGCCCCGTCCAGCCTGGTCTTGATGTTCTGTTCGGGTGTTCCTCCAGGCCTGGGCCTAGTGTACATCTGCACAGCATCATTGGTGTTGATGGCACCGCTTGCAGTGCATGCAGCGTTGGGTTTGGCCCCAAGGGGTATCATCTGTCACCACTCATGTCCTGTCTGAGGGCTCAGACTACATGGGGTTGGTGCCCGTTGACGTTGGTAGAACTCTACACATCAGCACTGGTGGCAGATCCGTGTTTATTCCCTCCAGGGGAGCTGTTTGTCACCAGCACCTGAAGATCATTGGGTGGCACTTCTTCTTGCAGTCAGTTAGGAATCTCCCACCAGCCTGATGTCCTCAGGGCTGGCAGTCGTTGGTACTTGGGGTTACTTTCTTTACTAGCATCCCTTGGTTCTGCAGTTGATTCGCCGCCAGGGCTTTTCACAGAACATCATCAGTACCCACCGAAACATGGAAGTTTCAGTATACTGGAGGTCTTGCTTTCTAAAAATTGGCCTAGTCCAAATGGATGAAAGGTCATGAAGTCAGAGTGATGATGCCCAGTTTTCATGTGAAATATTTGCTATTTTTTGATTCCCTCTTTAAGGATCCTGTATAGAAGGATTCACTGATTGGATTGCTGTTCTCTGGCCTAGATACTGTAAATATTCTCCCATTGCCATGGTGAAGACCTGCCTCGTCTGTTTATACAGATAGGGTGATTTATTCATTAGATAAATATGTAATTTTTTGGTTTCTTTGTTTAAAAATATTTCCAGAGTCCTGTCAGAACCCACAACAACGGAGGCTGTGATTTATCACTCACATTCCTCTACCCAAAGAGAAGTTTATTAAAAAGATTCAGTGAAAGAACCCACGCTTCTATCACTCCCTCTCCAAGTGAAACCGAAGCAGAAGCACAGAATTAACTCCATGAGCTCCTTAAAGCGCAAAAAGAGAGAGATTAAAA
>VZRU01000755.1:237512-261715 GCA_013398155.1 Pedionomus torquatus
CCAGGGCTGCTTCACAGCAACTCGGAGAAACCATCGGTTCTGTGGGGATGCTTCCTTCTGCTTTGGGAAACGAGCATTTCAGAGGCTCAGAGCAGAGTCTGTGGCCCAGCACATCCTGGGCCAGCTGGTAGAAACTGGTTTTAAGGAGCAGGTTGTATAAGAAAGGCTGTATAATGTTGTTGTTGGGATTGGGATTTTACCAGTGGCCTTCGATCCCTTCTGCATTAAAGGCAACACAAGACTGTAGCTTAAAGTTTTTTTCCTGGTGTCTGGAAAGTCCTTAAGCAATCTGCAGGAGCCTGTTTCACCCTTCCTCGACCTTCTTGGAGCAGAATGAAGTGACATCCTGAGGGAACAAAATCGCAGCAGCGTTAAAGGCTTCACTAAAAAATTGGCTGGAATTGATATATTGAAAACTTCCTGAGGACACAATAGTGTGGAACTCGCTCTGTTAGCATTTGCAAAGTACTTTGAGATCCTCTGGTGAAAGGTGATGCTGTAAGTGCAAAGCATCACACATTTTTTGCTATCATGAGTTCCTTGGGGGTGAACTCTACCGCGCGTGCATCCTCTCAAAGGCAATTTTGTGAAATTTCCATCCACGGAAAGCATCTTTAACACGAAGACTGAGGCATAGGACACGGCTGGCTTCTCAGATACTAGAATGCAATTGCAATATTTTTAATTATAGCACTCCAGTGTTTTCAAATCGAGCATTTCACTTGACATGATGGGTGCCTGCTCTTAGAGGGCTTTACTTTAGCTGGGATAAGTGACTGGAAAAAAGTCTCAGCACCGTCATCTGCAGGAGAGCAGGTGGGGAGGTGTGTGATTGGTACCCAGCATTTCCCACTGCATCGCCATGGAACTATTTAGTGTAACCCTTAGTTAAAAAGTAAATTGGCTAAATGGCTCCACTCACATTATCCCTCTGTAATAAGCAGCATGGCTGATCCTGTAATGCTCCTCCCCTTCTTTTTTGTTTAAGCAAAGGATGCTACTGTAGGGGCATAATTTCCATAAAAGCATTCTAGAGAAAGAGAAAAAAAAATAAATCAAAAATACCCCGCTGAACCATTCGCATTCACCCAAAGAAACAATATTTCAAATTATGCAAAATGATTAGAACCTAGTTCTGCACTAAAGGAAATTACAGCACAATACAGAAAATTGGAGGTGGTGGCATTGATAGGGAGTTATAAAATAAGAGAATACTGCCTGGAGTTCAGTGCTTTTAATTCTCACATCCCTCTGTTTCTTTTCTGTTTTTCTTACTGCTTTGTCCTTGCATAAATGCAGACAGCCTTAGTCTGGGTGGGAAGTTCTCTTGTGTAGGAAGCGTGTCTGAAATAAGTTGCCCAGAACATGACCAGAAACCAGGTCAGAAAACTGCTGTGCTGTGTGTGTGGTGCTGCTCAAGCTGCGCCGTAACTCGTCAGTGAAGCAGATAACCCGGAGCCAGTCTTCAGCGAGACCCACCACAGCCTGGCCCAGGCAGGGGGAAAAAAGGTTGGTTGGACCTGTTTTATTTTATCCATGCATCAAGCATGCCAAGGCAATGCAACTGAACCCTCCACGTGCTTCTCCAAGAGCAGAATTTCATCTCTTTTGAGTCGTTAGATCGTACAAAGGTTTTCTTCTGGGCAGCTTCGAAAGCTGGAAACTCAGCAGAACAAAAAGACGAGGCAGCACCAGCAGCGGCCCCAGGGTGATCCCGGGGTTCCTGGAGCTGCAGCCTCAGTTACAGCACCAAGCACTGCCTGAGCTCACAACACAGGTAACCGCGTCCCCCTTTTTGCTTTCTTTTCCTGGGTTTGGCCAGGCAAAAACTCACACCCTGCTTCTTCAGAGCATGAAGCTCCGCTTGTGTGGCCTTACTGGCAGGTGCCAGGCTGGTGCCCGCGGTATGTCTGTGAGCACTTCACTGCTGTAGGTGGCAGGGATGAGGCTGCCTGTGCCTGGACTCATTCTCCCTGCATTGACACTCGCTCTTCTGATTGAGGAGATAAAGATGGAACAAACGAGTCTGTGAAAGAGGCATGAGTTTGGGGCAGCATCATAAATCAAGGCGGACTGGACTGGACGCCTATTTTCCTTTCCCCAAGCCAAAAGATAATGGATTTAAGTCTCTAACGTTGTCAACTGTTCTTTCTCCTCTCCTTCACACTGTCTCCATAATTCTTGTATTTATCGATGGCTGTGCTAACACAGATACACTCTGGTTTTTGAACTGTGCGGATGGTTGGATGACACTTAAATCAATATCATGTGGCAGTTTTATTTTCCCAGCCTTAGACACAATCTGTCCATTGTGCTAACGCTGTTTGTGACTCAAATGAATGCAAGAATTTATAGGTGCATCTTGAAAGTGCTGCTTCCTTTAATCATGGCAGATAAAGGAATTCCTTCCTTATGCAAAGAAGGAGTGTCATCTGGTTAATGGGAAGATACTTAGCAGATGCAAGCTGCGTGAATCCTTCATTTAAATGATGGCATTTACAGCCCTAATCGGACAAAGGAAACCATGGACCAGTGAGAAATAAAGGCTGCCAAAAAGAAAGAGAAGATGTCCTTCATTGGGTACATTCTGGCAGGATGAGGGTAATTTTCCTAGTCTGTAATGTAACAGTGTAATATTTTATTTCTTTCTTCTGCCGTTGGTCCCTTTGTCACTACAGCCTGAGGCACACCGTGACCTGGCTACGGAGGAACCTCATCAGATGCTGCAGTCACGTTGCCAATCACCCTCTCAATAAGAAGTATCAAAGATGCTGTTGGGATTACGGTGGGTGTGTGAATGTTCACTCCAAAGGCAAGAGATTTGCAGATTAATGTGCAAAATGTGCCAGTTTTCCAGGCGCTGTCAGTGGGGAAATGTCCTTAGTGTAGACGGAGCTCTCATAAACTGCAGAGTCTCCTGTGCTGAAACAGTCAACAGGAGAGAGAGGAGACCATCTTCCTTCCCAGGGGATTCTAACAGAGGCATCAGCAGGGAGCTAGTGAGGTCCTCAGCCTCAGACTGTGTAAATAGTCAACCCTCTCCTGGTGTAGAGCAATTATTCTTCTGAAAGTCTTCCACCTTCCAAGAGAAGGGCTGTTTACAAAATACAAAGTGTCAGGAGGAACATCCAATTTCACAAGCTCGTGAATTTTGTTCTGTGGATTGTGTTCTGTTTCAAAGGGTTCAAAATGAAATTGCAGAAGACCCAACGTGCTGAAATGTTCTGATGATCTTTTTCCTTAAATGGAAGAAATGAAGGATAGCTCGGGTCTACCGAAACTCTCTTTCTCAAATGCATTTTTGGAGCCATTTAAATAATACTTTGGTATATCCAACAGTAGACCCACGGCTACAAATAATTTATGAAATACCTGAGGATAAAAAGTGTTCTATCGGTGTGAGAGCACAATGTAAACAATCATTAGGATATATTCACTATTGTGCTGTCTGATCTCCAGACGAGTCACTTGAAACACACGGAGCCTGTCATCTTCCAGGAAATCAAAAGCTCATTTAAATACCAGGATCCACTGAGAGCAGTTCAAACAATATACAGCTCTCGACAAAAAGCGGCTCGCTCACCCAGCGCAAAGGAACGCGCCTCTACAAAACTACATGAGAATTAAATCCACACTGCAGCGTGTGCTCTGTTTGACAAGTGATAATTAACTGCTGACAATATAATTTTAGTTTTGGTGCAAACTTGTTTTTCATTAAAAACTAATCAGGGAACATTTGCATGGGGTGGGACAACCTCCTGCGAGGCAGGAACGTTCAGAGTTCAGCGGCCGCTGCCACATTTGCCTCATGCTGAACGTGGATCCTGCGGGGAAATCAAAGGGTCACATCTTCCCCCCGGGTGAAGCTGGAGCTTTTTTACCAGCTCCAAGGCCTTTGGATCTGATGGATGCAATGTCCCAGGCAATGCCCTGGAGAAGGGAGGTGCTTTGTCAACTCTACTAATTTTCTAAACACGCCAATGGAGGGACTCAAGACAAGGCTCTGGATCCAAGGCCTTTGGATCTGATGGATGCAATGCCCCCATCATGGAGAAGGGAGGTGCTTTGCCAACTCTACTAATTTTCTAAACATGCCAATGGAGGGACTCAAGACAAGGCTCTGAAGGCAGCACTTCCCTTTGGAGGGGGAGGCTCAGCTCTTTCCAAGAACGCTCATGAATGGACTAGAATCCAGTTGTAGGAACTGTACCCGCAGGGTAGTGGGGGCAAAAATAAGACAGCAGGAAACCAGGTGAGTTTCCTTTGAGGGTATGGGGTACATCTTGGCCAGAGCTCCAGCTTCCAGGGAGGAGGCACCCATCTCAAAGACCTCTCTGGACCTTGAAGTGACTGCAAAGGTCGTTATCCTTTGGCTCAGCTTTTCCGTTGTAACCCCTCATGGGATGGAGACCTTCTCGAGTCTGTGGGCCTCAGGGTGGGGAGCAGGGAGTCAGTGTCCCCCCACTCTTCCTTGAACCTCTTCTGGCTGTTCACCCTTTGCATCGGAAAATACTGACCTGGTCCTGAAGTATCAGACACAACCACAGTGTGTACGATCCATTCCGTTTGTGGCCCATGATGCTGTTCATTCAAAAACTGAAAGAATAACGCTGTGGACATGTGGAAAGGCAAATTACCCAGATCACAGAGCCAGGCTGTGGCAGACACCTGAGAAGGATCAAAGACTCATTAACGTGCAGATTTCACCACTAGACACAACCTCTGTGTTCTGGGTTTCCTAAATGTGCAACTGTTGCTAAAGTAAATTATGATTCTCAAAGGTTAATTTTTAATAAGGCAGTTAATGTATATTATTTAAACAATGATTATTAAAACTGTGTTTGAGGTTTACAGTTTAATAGGTAATTATCCTCTCCAGAACAGTTATAACAATGCAGCACATTCTTGTCTTCCATGATCCGCTGGTATTTGTTTAACCTATAATAACATTCTTATTAAATCTAAATTAAACGGACATAATTGAAGGCATCACAGTAAATTTCAAGCGAAACAGCTCTGGCTGAACTGAATTTCCTCCCATGCTTGCTCTAGCTGCTTATTGTTAATATGACTTGACCCAAACCTCTTGAGGTCCACCAGAGTCTGCTCATCA
Source organism: Pedionomus torquatus (assembly GCA_013398155.1). Lineage (NCBI taxonomy): Eukaryota > Metazoa > Chordata > Aves > Charadriiformes > Pedionomidae > Pedionomus > Pedionomus torquatus. The sequence goes on from VZRU01000755.1 coordinate 242,626, forward strand.
GCTGCAGAGAGCGACAGTCGCTCAGGAGCCGTGAGACTGAAAGCTCAGACCCAAGCCCGTGCAGTCGCCCTCTGCTCAGCTCAGCGGGTCTCCCCACGAGCCATGGTGATACTTTCCAGCAATGCACGAAGTTGTCACTGGCAGGAGGACCTTTAAGGAATCTTTAACAGTCTAAATTTTAAACTGGAAGAGGGGAGATTTAGATTGGATATTAGGAAAAAATTCTTTCCTGTGAGGGTGGTGAGGCACTGGAACAGGCTGCCCAGGGAGGTTGTGGCTGCCCCATCCCTGGAAGTATTTAAGGCCAGGCTGGATGGGGCTTTGAGCAACCTGGTCTAGTGGGAGGTGTCCCTGCCCATGGCAGGGGTGTTGGAACATGATGATCTTCAAGGTCCTTTCCAACTCTAACCATTCTATGATTCTTTGAAATTTTTCTGATCTAGTGAGGGTGATGGATTGATCATCTCTCCATTCAGACACGGCTCAGATGGCGTAGTGCTGATGCAGTGAGAGCGAAGCAGTGGGAGAGCCCTTCTCCCGTGCCCTGGAGTAGAGCATCCACCAAAAAGTACTTGCTCATAAGAGGAAGGGGTACGTGTTTTTCCAAGTCCTGCCTCCCACATGTCTGTTCTTTGGTAACCCCCATCTAAAGGCGTCAGTGAAAGCAGGATAGTTTAAACTAGCTGATTTGGTATTGCTTTCTCAGTCTGAAGTCTTTCTGTGGGTTTTTTCTTTTCCCACAATAGTATCTCTTTCATGGATGATTTGTAATAGGAGTTTCATTAGAAGATCACAAAACACTGGGGAATATGTTAATATGGTTCAGCGTGTAATCCAGTATAATATCATTGAAAAGAATTGCATTTTTGTCTACAATTGAGGTAGCAAATAGGAGCTCCTTCTTTTTCTGTATTAATATTCACAGCTGAATTAATACTTTCCTTCCTCTAATCTTGTGGAAATTTACCAAAATGTACCAAAAAAGTGTGTGTGCTGATTAATGTAGATATAGCCCCATGTTCCTACAAAAAAGGTACATGGGTAGGGTTTTCCTGATCCTTCATATATATATATATTGAAGAAACTCAATCAATTACCCGTTCCCTCACATCTGTGTGAATCAAAGAGCGCTAATAACCCACAACATGATGTTTAACTTGCTTTTCTCCGTATGAGCAGGCATTTGGTGGCTGATGGAGAGCGCTGAGAACTGTCACAGCTCACTCCTCACCTTCCTGTACACGGGGGTTATTTTAGTGTAGGGAAGGCTGGTTTGGGATCTGGTTCTACCCCAGCAAAAGGGCTGGATGGGGCACTTCAACCAGTGTCCCGGGAGGAGACGTGGTGAAGATGAAGTCGTGTGCTCTTCTTCCTTAGTTGTGCGTTAGGTTTCAGCTCTGCACCTACTCCTGCGGCCGTTGGGAGCCCGGGGCTGGTAAATGAGCCCACGCTGAGCTCTGTACAGCCAGCCAGACGGCAATCGATTTGTTAGGCTCTTGTGACGAGAGAGCAGACATATCCTTTGTCCATAAATGATGAAACACTTTGAGATTCTCAGCTGGACAGCATCCAAGAAAGACTAAAAGGCTTCGTGGGCTTCTTTTTTTGGTACCAGAATTTCCACTCCTCCTTCCTAAACTGCTTCTCGTCTCTCTAATGCAAATCCTATCAATCCAGAACTGTCTAAACCAACATCCACATAGTTCTTTGGTATTGATTCATCCTTGGGACTGTTAGAACTCCAGCGATCTATCAGGCGATCGGGGAAGACTTTATTCTGTCCTTGCTCTAAAACAGAAGCATGTTTTTAATTTCTCATATTCTGTGGAAAAAACAGTTTGAATTGTAAGCCAAAGATGCTCACTTGACAGCTGGGTTCCTGGCTATGTGACAGGGTTTGAAATGCGTTCAAACTCACCAGATTGTGTTCTGTTGACTAACAGGTTCCCACTTAGATGCCTTGGGACCGAGAGATGTGGAACTTGATATTTAAGGATCGCTGAGCAGAAACAAACCTGCATAAATCTAATTAGCAACAGGCAGGTAATGCTGATGGAACAGTCTCTAGCAATTGCAGGGACCTTGTTTATTCCAAGTTGGACTGCAAGGTATAAAAGACAAGACTTTCTTGAGGCAGGTCAGGAATCACGGGAGCTTAGAGAATGCCAGAGGCCAAGCCCAGATGGGTCATTTCTAGTGATTTGAATGTAATTTAGAGGAAAGCCTAAAAGTCTGCAAATGTGGGGAACAGGTAATGAAGGTCAAGCCTTACTGGTGTAACCAAAGTTGAGACTTGAAGATGATGTAATTTGGTTGCAGGGATTGACTGTGTAGATCATTTGACATGAGGTGGAGAATTTAAAACTACAAAGAATCAAGGAAAGTTGATTTCATATCTGGTTTTATTCATGTTGAAATACCAGCAAACCTTTCCTCTGTGCTGTTTTCTTGTTTAGTTTCTTACCTCTTATGCAAAAGTTTCCAGAAGGGTTAAAATGGAGCACTTCCCTCCATCTCAGTATCCTCTGGAAAGTTATACCAAGGGTTTGAGGATGCATGGAGCTGGCAAGAATCAATAGCTACAAGTTAATGAGAACTGAGAATATTTAGGATTGAAAATCCCAGCCCAGATTGGCACGTAAGCAGCAATTAATTGTATGTCCCTGGCATGAGCTGCCATTGCAGTGGGAGTTTTTTTCTGGTCAGAGCTAGTTTGCCTATCAAGCTTTTAAGGCTTTGCCACTGGGTAAACCTCCTTACCTGTGCACGGTGGTCCCACCTCTCCTTCTGTAGGATCCACCAGCAGAGGGGAGCGCAGTTCTTCTTCTGTCCCATCCTCAACTCAATTAATGTGCTTTACAGAGTGAGACAGATTACACGTGTTCATGTTCTGCTTGGCCAGAAGGAAGTTTCTTTCCTCCCCAGGGAGAGAGAGATCTCTCTAAAAAAAAACCATGAAATGAGGTCATTTAGCTGCATTCTAAAAAGAAATTGCTAAATGATTTTCAACATGGATGGGGATTCCACTGGAGACCTGGGAAGTGGCACAGATATTTATGGATAGGCCATAATTTTTCTACAATGCTGTGTTGATTTGTGACATAGTAGTGGCAAGCTGCAGCACTAAATTAATTTGAATAAAGACCAGTAAAAAAGGCGTTCTTGAATTGCAGGAAAGGGTGTGTTATCAGAGCAGATAATTCACAAATTAAAGCCTATTGTTCCTGCCAAGATTTCCGTCAGACTTCAGTTTTGAGCAAAGTTTCATGTCAAGTTTCACTTCCACTATTTACTTTGTTTCTGAGCCAGAAGTCGGGCCAGCTTCACTAAAGGGACTGATCTGTGGTCAACACCAAATCCTGTGAGAGCATTCCTGAACTGAGGAACTTGGTGGTAGAACTCTGCTATGGCAGAGCTTTCATTCTCCGAGAACCACTGCAAAAAAAAACAAACCAACCAGCAAACATGTCAAACCACAGTCATTGCATCATACCCAGTGGATCTCAATGGACTTTGCAAGAGTTGGTGGTCTTACTCCTTATTTTCATTACAGAACACTAAAAGAACAGAGGATGTCATTGGGGGTTGTGATGCCACCGACCAAGCTGGTGGCACGTCTGCAGACAGGGCATGTACCCTGTGACCTGACAGTGTCACCTTTGTGCTGAAACGTGTGGTACAGCGGTGCAGTGGGAGGGGTCTCTGCCTTACGACCCCTCTGTGCCAAAATTCTCAAAGGATGGAGGAATCTTTGTTTCAGTCAGAAAGCAAAAATGGCATTTATCCATGGCAGATGAACTGTAATGATTTTTGTATTTGGCAAATTATATATGGGAGTAGATTGAAGAAAAAATAGTTTCTGTATCTTTGTCATCTATAACTGTGTTAATATTGATGCTGTTCACCCCGGAGAAGCCTTTGGATGCTCACTGCAGTTTAGTTTTGCAAATTAAAGCAGCCTCACTTTGCTTGTTTCTCTCTAAACTTCACATTTTAAGGAAGGAAAATTCACACGCTTAACAACGCAATGAACTGGAAAGAGAAAACGATCATCATAAGATATCCTAAGGGACAATTCTCGTCCTCAGTCCTGTCCACAAGAATCCTCTTCACTTGCAGCCAGTCCTCTGTGGTCTCTTCTGAGTTTGGTCCCTTTTGAAAAATTCTTGGCAGGACTTATGGAAACGTCTGGACTTCCTAAAAGAAACAGCAGGAGGTGTTCTAGTCAGACAGTCCGGTCTTATTTTAGCTGTCTCAACTTCATCCAATGGGTTGTTTCTCAGTTCCCTGTTCATATATTAAAAGAAACTCCTTCCAGGCTTGAGGAGTTAATTTTGTTATTTGAGCTATGAAATTACAGAAAATACCTGAAATTAATTGAAAAGAATAAATTGTGACTTACTAGGAGCTGAACGGAACAAACAGAAATCCCTGCAAGCATTGATAAAAAAATAATAACTTACATTGCTCCTGCAGTGAGGGGGCTGTAGGTTCGTAGTTGTGTTTCGTCTAGAAGTGTAGGGAGATTGAATTGAGTACACAATCCTGTCTCTCTAATTCAGATATATCGGTTCTTGCAGAAAGCTACTTGCAGGCATTTACCCACCGTTGTGATATTATGGTGGCAGAGTCTTGGATGTCAATGGCTGTAGCTCTGGCATTGAAATAAATCCTAGTGCCTACATCTGAGGTGGCTGTTTTAGTAGAGCACAAAGACCCAAGGACAGGATCCTCTCTTTGAGATGAGTCTCATCTGGGGTCCAAGTTCGCCTTAACATTTAGTGGGAAACGAGGGACACCAGACGCTTTTCTTGGGGGAGTGGTGGTGTCTGTCGTACCAGGCAAGAGCTATAAATATTTGGTAAAGCCCAGAGCCACTCTCTGTCCCTCGACAGGGATCCTGGAGCAACGTATAATATCCCAGACCAACCACTGAAATAAGTTTATGATACCAACTGGCATTTAGGTCACCTGCAACATCTGCTGCACCTGGAAAATGGCTCAGATTTACAATCGGAGCATCGTAGGAACAAGGTGCATCCTGAGTGCAGTGCGGGTACCAGGGCCTGGAACATCCAAAAACGAGGCTGAGGTTGTAAACCATCAGAAACATCTTTGTATCGGCTGGTGGCAGTCGATAAAGAGCCAGCTACAGCCAGCTACTGCAGGTATTTGTAGTATGTCAAGGCTTCTCATTCAGCCCTGGTCTCTCCTTCCAGAATCCAGGGAGAAGCACACTTAGGACCATAGTGATTCTTCCAGCTGTTTTGTGCCATCCCAGTCTTACTCTGTCTCGTGACAGGCAGCCTCATGTCCACTAAGGCCTGCTCTGCACAGAATGTGCTTTTTCACTGGGTTATGAGATACGTTGAGGAAAACAAGTGACCGGGAGAGGCTGCAGCAGTCCCGCTAGCAGCGCTGTACTTCTACCGGTTATTTTTCCACAGTACTCCTTTGACCCACGTGGAGGATTACTGCAAATAGAGCTGGGGTGGGACACCTTAAGTATGCCCTGTGAATCCATCAGAGTTTATAATCCAATCTCTTTATAGTGTTAAGAATTATTTTAAGGGGACAGCCTTTTCCATCTGTTGCCTATAATGAAAATCAAAGGGAGTTGGTGCAGATTGAGATCTGTGCTTTAGTGGCTAGGTCAGGGTAGACCCTTGGGTGTGTGAGGGGTGTGTGCAGATCATCTGCCCCGCATCTAGCCAGGAGGCGAGGGAGCACACCTCAAAGCCCTCTGATGCGATGGGAAGAAATTCAAGGGTATCCAGTGTATTAGTGATGTCCCACTTCCTTGGTTTGGGGAAGGGTTGGGGAAAAACCTTCTGTTGCCAGTCCACAGGTCTGGGTCTATTTAATACAGCCCTTGGACTTCCGAGAAATCGTGTAGTGATGGCAGTTTTACTGAGGTCAGATGTTCCATGATGTTGGGAGAGCAGCATTAGAGGAAGAAGCCACTGACAGAAGTAAGTGAGATGTGCAGGCAAGGAGAATGTGCTTTATTTTTCTCCATACTGTCAGAAATGATTGCTTTTACTCGGATCAATCCAAGCATACTTCATAACCTGTGCAGAGGAGTTTGTTAGATTTATTTTCTTAGCTTGCTTGTTCAAGCCTGTTATTAATCCCCTCGTCAGTTCAACTCACTGGAAGAAAACATACCTTCTTAAAGAGTTTTTAGGCTGAAAATAAATGCCTCATTAAGTTAAACATATTAACCTGAAAACAGTCTTTATGTCAAATAGACTAATGAATGCCATTATGGGAAACACACAGCGGGACCTGCAGGAGCTCGGGTGGAGGTTTGGTACCCTTCCTACCACCCCTGCAGCCCTGCTGGGAGAGGTGAGGAAGGGGAGAGCAAGGCTGGGAGCGATGCCTTCTTCACATACAGTTATTTCGTGCGATATTTTAGGTGCTCTGCTTTTAGATATTTAGATATTTTAGATGTTTTAGGCTTCTCTTTGCTGAAGGAGTATTGAGGTGGCACAGGAACTTAGCATCCTAGGACAGCTGCCTCCAGACTGCTACCTACACAGATCTGCCCGGTCTCTTTTGGGTGGTAGGAGAAAGTAACTTTGTCATTTGTAAAAGCCATTTTGCTCTTCTTGAAGCCAGGAAGATAAGCAGTTGTTGAAAAGGATGTTTCTCACTAGCACATACCCTTGTGTGATGCTTCCAAGCCCACCACCCAGACCTGCATTCAAACATATGAGTCCAAATGCTGTTACCACTGGCAGCTGTATGGTCTTGTCATGCTTGTAGTTGTGCAAAGAACAGGCTACGCTTAAGTTGCTTTTATGAAGGAAATCCAGGCAAGAAATCCAAAGCTCAGGCAGGGCAGTTCTTGAAGTGCCCGTATGATCGTGGGATGGGGAGTCCCAGCCCTGGGCTGTTGGCAGCTCAGAGAAGAGGAGCACAGCACAGTTCCTGCCCGACACACTTGCTTTTGAAAGAATTTACCTATCCCTCAGTTTCCCACATTGGTTTAGGTGCTCAGGATGGGACTAAATCTGTAAAAGAGGGACTGGGGTCTCACTGAGAATGTCTGAATTTACCAAATTAAAAGGTTTACTGGTGACTGGTTGTTTCCCTGCGTCTGTACAGCTGGGGCAACCTCTCTTGACATGGATTTGCTCCCACCTGTGGGACCAAGCACCTCACAGGCAGAGCTACTCATGTTTTTTGAGAGTTCGAGGAGGGAAGACAAATTCACTTGTGTTTTCCAGAGGTCAGGGACGTGGCATATATATCCTTGGCTGCAGTCCCGAACGACGTGCTGGCTGATGTTAGGGAGCCAGTTTCAGAGCAGGGAAGAGAGCCAGAATCCGAGCCCTGTGTTAGTTGGTGCAGACACAATTAGACTTACCTTCTCTGAGCTGATGTAACACATTAATATTCCCAGCCACAGCTCCTCCGGCCCATTTCCCTCCCTAACACTGAGTGCTTTTCTTATCCCAAGATCTGATTTGAATGCAGCTTAGAGAAGTCTCATGTAATTCACCCAAATCAAGATAGAAGTAGCCAGGAGGGGATGAAGAGACTGACAGCAACAACCTCATACTAATGAGCTATTGTCCTTAGAGGTATTTAATTGAAGGTTTTTACAAAATATGCTTGAAACTTAATGCATTAACAAGTTTCATATAGGAAAAATGCAAAGCTGTGAGTTGGTAAAAGGACGTGTAACATTTTAATAGAGAGACAGACTGGCCGTGGTCCTTCCCCTGAAAGGTATGAACGACAGTCTTCATTTTCCCTTCATGTCAGAGGGTACAACACTGTAAATTAACAGCAAAGCGGGCTCTGACACACTGTTATCAGGGTCTAAAAATAAGCAAGTAGCCACAAGACACTTTGCGCTCCCTCCAAGTGGTTCAGCCTCCGATCATCCCTCTGCCACAGCAGAGCTCATGTAAAGGGAAGGAGTCATTAATATGCTTTGCTCTACCAAGTCCCTACAGAAACAAATCGACAGAGCCACTTGTCTGAACAAGCTTCAAGTGCCTGGCTTGCGTTTCATGAAAATCTGGTAATTGGACGGTGATGGTGCACAGCTCAGCCCCCTCCACACTGCCGCCTCTCCTGCCCCCTCGGCAGGTTCCCTCTGCTTCAGCAGGAGCCATCAGCAGCCATGGAACTGTGAAAACCTGGCCTGAAGTCAAGGAGAAATTGCTGTTGATTTTATTAGATGAATCTCTGCTCAGTGTGCCAGAACCCAAGCTTGCCCTCCTACATAGCGACTTTCCCTCTGGAGCATGTGTGGAGTGGGATGACCACAAGGGTTTGGAGCAGCTGGTGGAGCTCAGGCTGACCCATCTCTAGGGACAGTGGCAATGTAACTGGCTTGTGCCAATCAGCATGCCAAATGTGAGTGCTGTCTCCTAGCACAGAGCAGATACCACCTTCTAATGGCGATTAGAAGGATGAAAAGCTCATCATTTGTGGATGAGAAGCTCAACATGAGCCGGCAGTGCGTGCTGGCAGCCCAGAAAGGTAACCCCATCCTGGGCTGAATCAAAAGAAACATGACCAGCAGGGCAAGGGAGGGGATTCTCCCCATCTACTCTGTGCTCCTGAGACCCCACCTGGAGTCCTGTGTCCAGCTCTGGAGTCCTCAGCACAGAAAGGACATGGACCTGGTGGAATGGGTTCAGTGGAGGGACAACAAGATGCTCAGAGGGCTGGAGCCCCTCTGCTGTGAGGACAGGCTGAGGGAGCTGGGGCTGTTCAGCCTGGAGAAGAGAAGGCTCCGGGGAGACCTTGGAGCAGCCTTCCAGGATCTGAAGGGAGCTCCAGGAGAGCTGGAGAGGGACTCTTGGTCAGGAAGAGCAGTGATAGGACAAGGGGTGATGGTTTTAAACTGAAAGAGGGGAGATTTAGATTGGATATTAGGAAGAACTTCTTTGGTGTGAGGGTGGTGAGACCCTGGCCCAGGTTGCCCAGAGAAGCTGTGGCTGCCCCATCCCTGGAGGGGTTCAAGGCCAGGCTGGATGGGGCTTGGAGCAACCTGGGGTGGTGGGAGGTGTCCCTGCCCAGGGCAGGGGGTTGGAACTGGATGATCTGTGAGGTCCCTTCCAACTCTGACCATTCTGTGATTCTATGATGCTGGTAGAATGGCAGAGCAGGAGGTTTTTTACTGTCTCTCCTGCCACTTTTCTTCAGTGTTTCCTTGGCTGCAAAAAGGCATTCACCTGAGCTGCTGAGCTGATAGAGGGACCCAGGGGAGCTGCCTGAAGTGGCAGAACGTGACTTTATTACACAGCGAGTTACACAACTCTTCGTAGTTAGGCAAAGTATTGCTTTCATCCCACCATGGTTTAATTTACCTCTCACTCTCTATGTGATTAGCCATTTAGTACTTGCTAATATATCTAATTTCCACAGGCTCTAGGTGATGTTTTCTAAAAAGAAAAAAAAATAAAAATGATCCTTCCATGCAAAATATCCTTTTGAGAAATGAAATAACTATCTCCAAGGCCTAACTGAATTACACTCTTATCAACTGAAGGGAAATAATCCACTTGAAACATGAAATACAAGCGGAATGAAAAGCCTTTGCAAGTTGCACTGGCAGAAGAACACAGTATGAGTCTCAAACAGCTCTGCTTTATCCATATGGAAAAAAAATACATTTTTCTTGGAATCGTTCCCTTTTTCAATATATAATGAAGTTTCTCAATTGCTCACCCTTCCACCCGCCTTTTAATATAATAAAAGGGAAATAATCCCTCCATTTGCAAAAGTCCTGAGAAGAGGGTTCAGATTGCTTGGAGCTCAGCAGGGCCACCTTCTATAGATGTTGATGAGATTTCCTTTTTGTTTTGGGGGAGAACAGTTGTATTTGCTGAATTGTGCTTGGGGTTTAAACTAACTCTCATTATTTGGACTTTCCAGCACAGCTATATAACTACCCTCAGCCAAGATATCCTCAAAATACTGCCTTTCTCCATGCTTTTGCTTCTCCTTGTAAATAACGCAAGCCTGAAGGAAGAAATAGGTTTATAAATAAAAGCCACAGTCCACATGGATTCTCTTCTGGGGAGGTTAATTCAGGTTTCTGATTAAAGACTCTAGTTTCTGTCTTTTCCTCTTTCTCTCCTGCTAAAGACAATCTCTTATCCTCTGTAATGGAACTATTGAGTACCGTCAGGTTGAATCAGTAGAACAACTGTCCTTAGTGGGAATCGAGAGTGAAAGTTAGTCCAGCTAATGACTCAAGGCTGGCCAAAGGTCTGCTTGCCCAGCCAGCAGGGGCAGAAGAGGTGGCAAAGACTTTCTCCAAAAATGAGGGCTGATATCCACCCCTGAGCCCAGTGTCCTTCTGCTGCTAGAGGCAACTCACTGGCTGTCACCTGCCCGATTCCCCGCAGGTGTGTGACACCCAGCGAATATCCTACACCCTGCAGGTATGTGGCACCCAGCAGGAATGTGACACCCTGCAGCTGGGGATCTCTTCACACCCTGCCCTGTCCCAGTTCAGCCCATAAAACCCCAGTCTGGCTCCCTTCTCCCGTAGTCCCTGCAGAAGCTGCTTTTCTAGCCACTTGTGACCCTTTTTTTTTTATTTTTCATTTTAAAAAAATATTACTCCTTACTGTTCTGTGAAGGTCTTTGTGACCGAGAGTGGAAGGTATAAACCATCTCCTTGCTGCCTTTTCAGGATGCCAGAATCGCAGCAGGAACGAGACAGGTTTTGCTGTAGAGGCAGAAAACAGGAGGGCTCGACGGCAGCGAGCCCATCCAAACATCATTGCCAACAGGCGGTAGATCTTGAATTAACCATAACTTGCAGTGTTTATTATGCCTAGAACAAGCAAACTAAATTCACAGATAAATGAAACTAATTAAACATGCTGCTATAAAAATTGAAGCTTTCCTTGTTTGTTTAGGTTTGGGTTTTTTTTTTTTGTGAGGTTTCTTGGTTTTTTTTTTTTTCTCCAGCTTTGGGGTTTTTTTGAGTGTTTGTTTATTTTCCTTTCCAGTACTGCAGCAAATCTGCAAACACATTTGCAAACCGCTGCTGTGTTTAAAAACAACGCTGCAAACCGCAGCCTTGGCCCAGCTTTTAGCCCCACGTGTGACAAACGTTTTTTGAAATGCTTAAATTTTTAAAAAAGTCTGCAGGGGAGCATGTGACAAATCTGCACATTCCAGCCATGCTCCTGGTCACATCTCTCGTATCGGCACATCACGATAGGTGTGATTCATGTGAGCCCTCTGGGACTTGCAGCCTGTGAGACCTTTCATAGAATCCCAGAATGTTTTGGGTTGGAAGGGACATTAAAGCCCATCCAGTGCCACCCCCTGCCCTGGGCAGGGACACCTCCCACCACCCCAGGTTGCTCCAAGCCCCATCCAGCCTGGCCTTGAACCCCTCCAGGGATGAGGCAGCCACAGCTTCTCTGGGCAACCTCTTCCAGTGCCTCACCACCCTCACAGCAAAGTTCTTCCCCAGATCTCATCTCCATTTCCCATCACATGCTCAGGACTCGGCAGTTGGTTGTAATTCCCAAGAGCTTTACTGTTGTAATAAAAAAGGGGCACCTGGCATAACTAATGAAACCTCCCAAGGCCAGCCCCATTCGGCTCACTCACAGGGCAGTGGAGGAGTTTGCAAACCAGCCCAGCGTGTTGTCGCTGCCATGGAGGTCCTGTCTACAGTCGCAATGCCAATCCCGCAAATACCTCTGCTCCGAGGAGCATCCACGGGATACGGGGACGCAGCAGGGAAGGCTGGGCAGGGACGGTGATTCAGGGAAAGAGAGCAGATCTCCCAGGAAAGAGGGACGGCTGGTTCCTCGTTACTCACATCCACAATAAACACATGGAGGGCACAGGGGGAGGTTTTAAAAAGCTGTAAGCCCATTATCTGCTAATGTTATTAATAGTGTTCCTGACAGATGCCTTTAGGCAGCAAGGAAACATTGCTACGGGCATTCAGCGCTTCAGGAGCTGGACGTATTTAGGCCATTTAAAACAATCTATTTTGGCACATCTGCTGCAGATGGTCCAGCGGAGAAGGCATTAGTCTGGCAGACTTGGGGAGTGGTTTTTGTTTGTTCTCTCTTAATTTTGTGACACATCACCTTGGGTTAGTCCTCAGGGTGGTACTTCCCTCCGCTCTGAATTGGGGAGAAGGATGTTTCTCAACATTTATTAAGTCTTCTAAGTGTCATCGAGATACTCTTAATGAATGTCAGTGTGAAACTGAGCCTACTGCTTAGCTCTGGTTTTGCAGTTAGGCCGTTAGAGACAGGAGCTCACAAGGAATTAGACACTGAAGATGTTAAGGTTGACTCAGGACTGTAATCTGGGTCATAGAATCATAGAATAGTTGGAGTTGGAAGGCAACTTAAAGATCATCGATTTCCAACCCTCCTGCCCTGGGCAGGGACACCTCCCACCACACCAGGTTGCTCCAAGCCCCATCCAGCCTGGCCTTGAACCCCTCCAGGGATGGGGCAGCCACAGCTTCTCGGGGCAACCTCTTCCAATGCCTCATCACCCTCACAGCAAAGAATTGCTTCCTGAGATCTCATCTCCATCTCCCCTCATTCAGTGTCAAACCCTTCCCATTTGTCCTACAGCTCCCTTCCCTGATCAAGGATACCTCCACAATTTTTCTGGACCCCCTTTGGGGACTGCAAGGGGCTCTAAGGTCTCCCCGGAGCCTTCTCTTCTCCAGGCTGAACCCCCTCAGTCTCTCAGCCTGTCCTCACAGCAGAGGGGCTCCAGCCCTCCCAGCATCTCCGTGCCCTCAGCTGCCACGTTCACAGCTGCTTGGTACTTTTCATCTCACCAGTAGGTTCCAGTTCCCATTTCTTTCTTCAGGGTGATGAAAAGAAGTGTGTTCAGGTGCCTCCTGTGCACCTTTGTCCCAGCTGCAGTGAGAGAGGAGACCCAAACATTGAGAGAGCCCCAGTGCTCACAAACCTTTCCTTGCACTGACTGTGCTGAGAAGGGGACACTGTTGTGGACACGTCTGAACCTGATGCGTCAGGTGCATCCATCAACAGCCTTTGGTGCTTCTGGAAGTAATAGACTTTCTCTTTCAAACGTGCGTAATGAGAACTTACCGGAATGGGTATGGTAGGTCTCAGGTTTGGACTAGTGTTCATTAACAGCAGAGAAAACTGAACGTGGTGGGATTTAATGCTCGCCTCCAGACAGACATTTGTGATTCGCTTTCCCATTTCATTTCTGTTTGTATTTCATATAACCAACATGAAGCAGTTCTATCTTATTTTCAGTTTTCAGTCCAAAGATCTACAAAACCCGAGAATGACATCACTTCTACAAATAGAAAGTGTAATTCTGTAGCAAAAGGTGCTCAGAATATTTCTTGGAGATGGTGTCAGATGGAGCCATTACTGTTTAAGCTGGAATTGATTGCTGAGCCATTATATATATGAAGTGTCCCATAGGTCCTTGTAGGTAATTGTACTTAGATATATCCTGCACTGCAAACAACCCCTGTGCTTCCCAGCAACCGGCATTTTCTGTCTTGGAGGGTTCAAAAGGTTGGGACAGCAACAGATCACAGAACTGTCTGGCTTGGAAGGGACCTTTAAAATCATCCAGTCCAACCATCAACCTAACTCTGATAAAAACCATCACTGAACCTTGTCTCTAAGCACGAGGTCAACCCAGCTTTTAAATACCTCCAGGGATGATGCCTCAACCATTGCCCTGGGCAGCCCGTTCCAAGGCTTACTAACCCTTTCAGGTGAAAATATTTTTCCTAATCTCCAATCTGAACCTTCCCTGGTGCAACTTGAGGCTGTTTCCTCTCATCTCATCACCTGTTCCTTGGGAGAAGACTCACCCCCCCCCTGGCTACACCCTCCTTTTAGGGGGTTGTAGAAAGCCAGAAGGTCTCACCTCAGCCTCCTTTTCTCCAAGCTGATGTTGCAGATCTCATTTGTAGGGAGTAATGGATGTAGGACCCTAGAAAGGGACACCAGGAAATGTGCAGATCAGTGGAGGCTTCAGAGTGAGGCTTGGAAAAAAGCAAGACTGGAAGAACTGGAGGGAGGAGGAGCACTGGTGGGAGGGCTGCACGCTGGGTACCATCCCTGCCCGCCCGGGAAGGGGAGAAACCTCCATCTCCCAACAGCAAACTCCCGTCCGTGACAGTGTTGGAGTCACCACGCGGGTGTGTGCAGGAAGGTGAGGTCAGGGGGGCTCAACCCCAGGGAATCACCTGCCACTACTGGTGGCAACTGGCAGATAGACTGAGCGTCCCTTCTCCATTTGTATTCTGCAGGCAGTAGGTTGTACCCAGCTGCTCGACAGCAGAACCATTGCCTTTCTGTTCTGCTGCATGTCACTTATTGCTTTGCATAATGTATTTCTCGCTCATTTCCATATTCCTCTCCATTGTAGTGATAAACTAATAAATCTGGGAAATTCGGAAGATGTTTTTTAAAACCTATTTGCTGACTCCAGCTTTATTCAGAAGTTGGGTTGTTGGTTTTTGGTGTTTTTGTGTTTTTTTTTTTTTTTCCAAGAGAGAGACAGCAAATAATTGAACAAATAGTTTTCAAGTTCTTTCCATTTGGCATCTTTTGAAGTGGGGGCATGTTTTCACTTCTTTCAAAATGCTTGTGAACATTTTCATTGATGATTGTATGAAGACACTGAAATAATCCCTGAAATTTTTACATTTAATGAAATCTTAGTTAGGAGTAAATGAAAAATGTCAATAGGATTCTAAGTAATAGCTCCAAGAAAAAAAAGTACCAAAAATTTAACAGCCATAGAAAAAAAATAGAAATCAATATTTTCCCCATATTTTTGGAAGCAAGAGGCACTACTTACTAAAAAAATAAAAAAATCAATAAGCACGACTAGTATTTCAGCTCCTGATTATCTCATTATGTAGCCATTTTTGCAAGTGCAGAGCCGCAAAGTGCCTTCAGTTAATCATGAAAAAATTCAAAAGACTTTTAAAAGCTTCAGGGCTAAATGAAGCCATTATAATTGCAGACAGGCCTCCTCCCTCCCCTCGGCTGTGGCCACGTGTGGCATTTGTGAGCCCGACAGCCTGTCCCTGAGCTCTCCACCGGGCTCTCCGGGACATTCTGGTGGCTGTTCATGGACCTCCAGAGCTGTGAGCACCAGAGACTGAAGCTTCAGCAAAGGTTCCATCCTTACCGTGCTCTTGTTTACAGGTCACCACTGGGCAAGGAAAAGCTGTGATTTAATTCTGGTACTGCAGGACTAATTTCACAGTACTTGTTCTGTCTGTTTTCTATAAATTCTGATCTTCCTCCAGCGATATGTCTACAGATGGCCATCCCCTACCCTGTGTCTAGCGTTCTTGTCTTCCCTTCTCCTGCTCCTTCAGCAGCTGTCTAGAAGGAATTAGCTCTAGTTTATGTTGCTCCTGTGGTCTTAATTCAGCAGAGAGGGTAGATTTAGATTGGATATCAGGAAGAACTTTGGTGTGAGGGTGGTGAGGCACTGGAAGAGGTTGCCCCGAGAAGCTGTGGCTGCCCCATCCCTGGAGGGGTTCAAGGCCAGGTTGGATGGGGCTTGGAGCAACCTGGGGTGGTGGGAGGTGTCCCTGCCCAGGGCAGGGCAGCTGGAACCGCAGGATCTTGAAGATCCCTTCCAACTCTAACCATTCTGTGATTCTATGACTATTTAAACAAAAATCCCACTGGCCTCAAGCTGTAGGTCCCAATGGTCTCGTGTCTTGTATAGAACCTGCTGTAAGATCTGCCAGATCCCTGCAGAGTCTGGGACAGCCGAAGGCATCTCAATCAGAATTGGACGCCTGCATTTAAGGAAATGAATCCAACCCTGGTTTTCTCCATTCCCTGTTGCTTCTCCAAGTAGGAATGATGTGGGAACTAGGCACATGTTTGTTCTTCAGGAAACATCTTTCAGTCATCTTCTAGAGCCCAGACTCAAAATAACCATTTTGACCCCCCATCTGAGGACTTTGCTCTTGAATGGATTTGGCACATTTCCACTAAAGGAAATGCAGGGAGAACCAAAACGGACGCAGAGGTTGTTGGGAACACACTGGAAATATGGCCTGTGTTCTCACAGAATGTGAGGTGCCAGACAGGATGAATTACTGCTCAAAATGCATTAAAGCTTTTATGTTCCAAGCAATTGTGCGGTGGGAGCCACTGGTGGTGCTGATTGAAATTCCTGTAACCATATTAGGGGAGGAAACGGGTGCCAGACACATGATCATCCATATGCCCAGCTAAATCTACTCAGAATTGATTAAGTTACGCTGAAGGAGACCTAGAAATCAATCTGTTCAGGCTTGCTTTTGGAAAAACGACACACTGGAGGTGACACAACTTAATTCTATTTTCATCACTCTCTCTCATGCGAGCAAGATGGGCATATTGCATCTCACATGTCTTCTCCCCAGGTAATTATATTTGCAAAGATAATAAGCTGGCGTAGTAATAACAGGAAAATACTTTTCACCAATCCCATGCTTTTCTGGGGCGTTTCAGGCAATGTAGACATTTCAGCCAAATATGAGCAAAATCAAATGAGGGAACAGTTTTTGTTAAGGGAACGCACATCCCATCGTATTGATGGTCAGCTCCCATTAGCCGTTTGTCCGTAGCAGGGTTTCAAAGCGGTCTAATAATTGATTTTTACAGTTGTGAACATGAGAGGATCTTGACTCAGGGCTGAATTTCTGGGATTTACTGAAATAATGTAATTATGTGATGTAACACTTCTTAGATAAACTGCATTACCCAGTATGATGTCTTAAACTGGTCACACTGAAGCCTCAATTTTATTCTATTTTAGCTCAACCGGGCTGAAAATGTCTTAGTCACAATAAGGTGGCAGTTCTGTTCCAAACCCAGGACTTTACACCCTATTCCGGGTAAAACTCACATATAAAAAGCTGTTTCTTGATAAAAGAGTTCTACTTAAAGTGACCTAATTAATTTTGCAAGAGGTTTTTCCTGTTGCAGAAGAAAAGGGAGACCCAATCCTTTAGAGACTGTGTCCGGGACAGTTCGTCTGGATGTAAGAACTCAATGACAGATCTTCAGCAGGACCAGACCAGCTCTCCAGGGTGGTTCTGCTCACTCCATCTCAGGACCTGGTGGTAACAGATCTTGTCGGTACCCTGTGTCAGGAAAGCAGCTCTGCAAAGCATTGGTCTTTTGGCAAGGCTCTACATCAGGCAAAACCATGAGAGAATCACTAGAAACTCAACATTCTGGTTTGCCCCTTACTTTTCTCTAAGTGTGTGGTTTTTCCTTCCAGGCTATAGCTGAGATTAACTCTCTGCAGCGTTATCTTTCTAATCTAACTCTGAGTACAAAGTTTTCTGCATCGGGAGCTGAATTAATTAAGTTGTATTGTCATTTCAATCATGAATTCTCTAAATCTGCACTCTGTGACGATCACTTTTATCTTTGCCTGCTCTTCCCCATTTCTATTCCATTTTCTGTTCCATGAAAAAATGTGAACAAATCAGTTGACATCTTTTTTTCCCCCCCCACAGTTTGGGGGCTTTAAAAAAAAATAAATAAATTCCGTAAAGATTATGATCTGAGGTTAAATTTAGCATCTTACTGGGATTCATCCAGTTCAGTCCCAGTGCTGTGGTACCGTTGTACACCCGGTGTTTGCTGCTGGTAACAAAAGCCCGAGAGGTGATGGGGAGTTGTCCTCCCTGTGTTTTCTGGCTGTTCTGACTTCATGTGTTGAATTAGCCGGTCATCCATTACAGATAAATTTCATTGGGCTTTTTGCCAATATTTTGCATCAAAAATGACATGAAGACAAATACTATCATTATTTGTCCAGCTGTGCAGCTACATTTATATTCTCCGCAGGACTGAACCCATTATCAGAGCTAAATAACCCTGATAATAAAAGGGATATCTCTCCGCTGCAGCGCATCCAGTGTCAACACATGCACCTAAGCAACATCAAAACCTTTCTGTGCTGATTTAATAACCCTCCACACCCACTTCGTTCAGACGTAGACCTCTACTCTATAATCTTCCAATTGAACAAATTTTTGTTTTCAGCAAAAGCCAGCAGGTTTTTTTAAAAATAAAATGTTTCACAGCAGCGTGTGAATTCATATTTCAGGAGGGGAAAAGGAACACGCAGGCTGTTTCAATAATACATCAATATCCTGTTCCCAGATTGTCAAAACAAAACATTTTTTATTTGGATTTCAAGTGACGCTTTGTTTAGAAGTATCTTTGTTTTACCATATAAATATTCCTTTAAAAATATGTAACCAGCTTGGAACATTTCTCTTGCATAAATCAAACTACATTCATTATCCCCAAATGCCAATTTTTTAACACTCACAGGAACTGGTATTTACATTTTTACTTTTACACTGTTGAGTGGCAGAAAACAAACTTGCCGGGGAGTGGAATACATGATTCCTGCCCGTTTCTGGCTGCTCTGGGGAAGCGCCTGCAGGAGAAGGTGTAGCAAACACGGGGTGCTATCACAGCCATGTGCCAGGGCATCTCCTCCCTGGAGCAAGAGCAGTAGCAGGTCCCAGTTGTTGCCTTGAGCAGACTGGTGCTCCAGGAGGAGAAGGGCTGGCCACCAGCTCGTCCAGTACAGCACAGAAACCACCCTGTCTTCACTGGGACAGAGAGGAATCTTGTCTTGTTTGGAAGGGACCTTTGAGATCATCTAATCCAACCATCTACCTAAGTCATAAAAACCAACGACCCATCACTAAACCATGTCACTGAGCACGATGTCAACCCATCTTTTAAACCCCTCCAGGGATGGGGCCTCAACCCCTTCCTCGGGCAGCCCATTCCGAGACTTAGTAACCCTTTCCCTGTAAAATTTTTTCCTGATCTCTAATCTGAACCTCCCCTGGTGTGACTTGAGGTGATTTCCTCTCATCCTATCGCCTGTTCCCTGGGAGAAGAGACCGACCCCTCCTGGCTACACCCTCCTTTCAGGCAGGTGTCAAGACCAAGGTCTCCCCTCAGCCCCCATTTCTCCAGGCTGAACACCCCCGTCCCTCCGCCTCTCCTCACAAGACTTGTTCTCCAGACCCCTCACCAGCTCTGTTGCCCTTCTCTGGACTCGCTCCAGC
>VZRU01000755.1:262071-279925 GCA_013398155.1 Pedionomus torquatus
ACCAACACCCCCCGGTCCTTTTCTGCCAGGCAGCTCCAGCCACTCTGCCCCAGCCTGTGGCACTGCAGGGGTTGGTGGCACCCAAGGGCAGGACCTGGCACTTGGCCTTGTTGAACCTTGGCTCATCCATCCAGCCCATCCACATCCCTCTGCAAAGCCTCGAGGAGAAAGGCACGAGACACTGTAGCATCCTTTGTGGTTCCTGGTGCCATGGGACTGTGCAGGAACCTCTGTGGCTTCTACTCTACCCCTCTGATTTACAGCTCTGCTTCCCAGGCTCCGGCTCAGCATCAAGAGCAGCAACGAGCTGTAAATCACCTACAGGCAAGGGTGCTGCTCTCCAGGCTCTAGTCAGGGACTGCTGCTGGGTGACTATTCAAGCACCTTTTACATTCCCTGAGGCTGTGGCTTCAGGTAGGGAATTTTGGGAGGTTTGTGAGCTAATGGGGAATTTATAACATCCATAATCCTCCAAAAATAATCACCTTCATTCTAAATTTTAATGGCTCTCCTCCTCTGCCTCCCCAAGTGCCCACCCACCTCCCCACATTTGTGTGACTCGAAGGATAAGATGTTCCAGCTCCTGCCTGTTTGCCTGTGACCAAAGCTGCCGTCTTTGCCTCTGATTCAGTCAGCCTCTGAGATTAGACTGAGATTAAATATTTTGTGTGTGTTTTAAGGGGAAAGATTAATTGAACTTTATTATAGGTTTAATGCTTCAGTCTCGATTTGCATTTTAAAAGGCGTGATCTCATCCACTCTCAGAATACTTCTTTTCGTGTTTACCGCTTAGAATTGATTCCATGTTTGATAGGTTATAATTAAAGTAGGCACATTAAGGATTTAATAGTGCTTCTTATTGTTAAGAAGGATTAAAGGGGTGTTAGAATTCATACTTTAAATTAATGACTTTGATTAAACAAGGGCACAAGGGGATCCTCCGGTACTGCCTCCTGTTCTGACCTTGGGAGAGTCACCTGGGCCCAGGACCTGCTCTTAACAAGCCCAAACTTCCCCCAAACTGAGCAGGTTTTACAGATTTGGACTTAACTCTTTTGCATCTTGGTTGGTCCTTTTTGCAAAGGTGGTGACTGGGAGATTCCCAGTTTGAAGAGGAGCCTTTTCCAGCCCCGTTAGATCAGTAGTTTGGCAGGATTAGCCCAGATTCCCACATTTCCCAAACCTAACTTTGGATTTCTTGCGTTGCTCCTATTTGAAGAAATCTGCCCCTCTGTAAAAATGCACTAATTTCTCTCTTGGTTCACATTAACCTGTGGTTGCAAATACATTCCAGCTGCAAGACAGGGACTTGGGGTTTAGGATCAATGTCCTGGAGATATCTTGGAGTTTTATTTTGTACAGTATTAAGTACATCATCTGAGCTGAGCAGCAGGGATGGGGAGGGATTACTTCGTGTCCCAGTGCGTGACTGGATCATCGACGTGCAACTCTTTCATTAAAAGAATTTCATTTCATATGGACCTGTTGGAGCGGGTCCAGAGGAGGGCCACGAAGATGATCAAAGGGCTGGAGCACCTCTGCTGCGAGGACAGGCTGAGGGAGCTGGGGCTGTTCAGCCTGGAGAAGAGGAGGCTCCGGGGAGACCTAAT
The DNA here is from genome assembly GCA_013398155.1 of Pedionomus torquatus. Lineage (NCBI taxonomy): Eukaryota > Metazoa > Chordata > Aves > Charadriiformes > Pedionomidae > Pedionomus > Pedionomus torquatus. Next base: position 263,682 of record VZRU01000755.1, read on the forward strand.
TGCAGCCTTTCAGTATCTAAAAGGGGCTCCAGGAAGGCTGGGGAGGGGCTGTTCACAAAGGCTGCTGTGACAGGACAAGGGGCAATGGACTGAAGTTGGAGAACAGTAGATTTAAGTTGAATATTAGGAAACATTTCTTTACACTGAGGGTGGTGGAACACTGGAACAGGTTGCCCAGGGAGGTGGTTGAGGCCCCTTCCCTGGAGATATTCCAGGTGAAGCTCGATGAGGCCCTGGGCAACCTGGGCTAGTTGGGGTGTCCCTGCGGCTGCGGGGAGGTGGGACTAGATGACCTTTTGGAGGTCCCTTCCAGCCTGGTTGATTCTATGTTTCTAAAATAGGGAAAATTTCAACTCCTCTCCTTTAAAAGATTGTTCTGTTGAAAAGTGGCCATGAAGTATTTCCTTGTTCAATCAGTTGTGATACACGCTGTATTTTCTGCTGGATTCATCTAGAAATGGTGGGAGATGCTCAGCTGTGATGTGGCAGTACACCGCAAAGGGGAAAATCCAGTCTACCACTGAGATCACTGAAGAGGAAATGGTTTAGATCGGTTCAACAAAAAGCAGTGAAATCTTTCAGCTTGAAATATGTCAACCTGTTCCTCTTCGTTTAAAAAACATCTCATTGAAAAGCTTCTGGAGTTTAAGTTCAATAACAAACATTTCCTTGCCATCACACTTTGGGTTGGAAAGTATTGAAACATGGGGATTTGCCACTGGATAGAAGTCCCATATTTTGCTGAGCTTTAGCCATATGGGATCTGCTTCGTACGCAGAGGATTTGAATTATGAAATGAGGGAGTAATGAATTGGGAACAGCTACTCCCCCGTGTGAATAGCAAATGCTCTTCTTTCCCCTCTGACCCCACTTTTCCTGCAAATCTAGAGGTGCAGAGTGAATGGCGCTCAGCTCCTGAGGGCTTCAGTAGGACTGTGCGGCGTGGAGCCGGGGGCTGCCTTTCTGCACATCAGTTCCTACGGCAGAATGAAAATCCAGCCTGGTAGAAACATGGACTCAAACAGCTTTTCAGGAATCAGGCCAAAGTCGGTAACTCTGAGTCACCTCTTGTTTAGGCTGGGGTAAATCAGGGATCAGTTTTTGAAATCCATCTTGTATCATGGGGACAAGTCAGAGCTGTCCCCTGGGAAGATCTCTGCTGATCCCTCCCAGGGGCTGGGAGCAGGGACTCAGCGGGAGGCAAACCTGGATGTGATGGAGAGGATTTTTCTGTTGCTGATCAAGCTGCCCCTGTTCATAGGCTACCAATTACACCCCTTCCAGGTAATTCCCTTAAAAAGGGAAATCTTTGCTGATGTGGTGTCTACACCTGATCTAAGCTGTGGTTTGGGTCAAGGAAAGCCATCTGCTGATCCCCAGGTAATTAACGGTCAGATCATCTCATCGGTACAACACAATTTGCCCGTGCTCTTGCTCCTGGAGCTGTATCTCCCTTGCACATGTAGCCTTGTCTGGCAACACCAGTAAATTGGTGCAGACACATGGGAGCTGATGGAGTGATGCTGATTTACATCAGCTGATGACTGTCAGGCTCTGACATCCTTCTTTTTTTCTCAAAGGGCCTTGGGCTGCATGACCGTCTGTTACTATCTGCCATTAAATTATTCATCTCCAATAAGGGTTGATTAAAATTTCATCAGACAGTTGTATAATACTGGAATGCAAGCTAATAACAGGGAATGCATTTTCTGAGATTTTTCGGGGTGTAGCATGATCCTTTATCTGTAACAAGTCTTGTTAACTCTACTGATAATTATGCCATGATCATCTAATTTGGGGAACTAATCTTTCTGTCTCTACCTGTGAAAAAAGTAGTTGTTTGAGGCTCTAAGATTTATCCATGTTTTAGTCGCAAGCTGAGCTGTTTGTCATTCATCACAACTGTTTGAGTGGAAAAAAGTGTACTGTTGAAGGGTTTTTTTTGTAAAAAACGCACCATACCCGCATTTGTATTAAAAGCAAAAAGCTAGGCATGGTTAATAATTAGCTTATTAAGTTATGGTACAATTAAATTCTAAAATACATTTGCCCTGCTTTACCACTGCTGAATGTAAATATGGCTCTTCTGCAGAGCGGCTTCACTGTAATTTTGTACCTAATATACCTTCAAAGTCGATTCAAAATGCAGTTGTTATTAACTCGGAGATGAAGGATGCTCTTGGAATTGCAGAGATGGGCATTCCCCTCACCCGCCCACACCAGCCTGCCCGGTGACTCATGCAGATGCTGGGTCTGCCAGCCTGGAAAAAGTTAAAAAAAGGGCAATTGCCACCTGGCCAAGAGCTTAACTTCCAAATGGAAGTGCAGTGAGACTTGAAAGAAGCTGTTGTGGGGCAGGAGCTGCAAGCTGGTAGCTACCTTGGGCCATTCCTGACCCCTGGGAACACGTGGGCATTCCCAGTGTTGGAGTGAAACCCAGCATTGCAGTCTGGACCCGGGAATCGCGAGGTGCCTCTTTTTACCTCTTGGAAACAAGTCTCCCATCTTTTTTATGCCCTACGCCATGCCAGGGCACCTCCACCTTTTAATAAATTGCACCATTTTATTTCCAGGTACTCCACCTGTTAGTTGCCAGCAAGAGAGCCCTACACCAGCACGAGCCATTTCCAGGGCCAGGTTTATAGCCTCGCAGAGAAAATTGGCAACTCGGAGCAAATCCCCGTCAGCAGCGTAAAAACGCTGACTCTGCAGTTCTCTTGGACTGCTGTTAGAGAACCGAGGGGGAAAGAATAGCTCAGGCGCTATTTTGCTGCCCTGTAGATTCATGAGTTAATATAGAAGGTCATGAAACGGAGTCTAGGAGACCCCCTAGGAAAGGCTGGGCAAGGATGGGGGCAGTTGTAATGCCATCTTCTGACAGAAAGATAGCACAGGACGGGAAACTCAGCACTAGGACCCGTGCCGTAAAGGTCTGGTCTCTTGATAGATAAATCAGGATGGTTCCAATGTCCTTAAAGGAGATTTAGCTCAAATTTAGCCTTTGCTGTGAATTTTTTGCCAGCTTTTCTTTTGATCTAATGTTTTCCCCTCCCAAACCCCTGTCTTTGACCGTGTCTCTCAAATCCAACCAATTCCTGTGCACTGGGGGGACCATTTCTCCGGCACAAAGCCCAGGCTGCCTTAATCCCAGGGAAGCCGGTGATGAGATGCTGAAAGGAGCCAGCAGAGCTTTGTTGGCTCTGAGGGCAAAGAACGGGCTCGGGCAGCCTCTGGAGTCGTTCCCCCGCCCCGGCCAGCGCTCAGCTGCACCTCGGGCTCAAAGGGTGAGAGTTTCCTAATGACATTTTAGGTGACAAAGGGCTGGTAGCCTGATTCCGAGCTGGGCACCGCTGCCAGTGGGAGAAACGGACACCTCCAGGGGTAGTTCATCTGACCTGGGATGAGATGAGTGGGTATGATTTTTAGAATGAGGTACCAGGAGCTTGATTTTTTTTTTCATTTGTTTTTGTTCATATAAAGACTTTTAAAAAGGAAACCTTTCCACTCGGATCTGCCCTTCCTCTGGGAATGCTCTCAGACTTACAGATTTACGGTTTCTTTCAAGAGGGTTAGCTCTTTTTAGGTGGAAAAGATACGTTCACCCTTATTTCCTTTTTAAAGACTTCTAGTGTTTCTTTATAAGTAACTAATAAATTACTTACATGTCACATGAAACACTCAACACCAGCTGAATCAGTTTATTGTCATTGTCATTAGGGATTCTTTATCAGGGAGTGTAGATGATAGGATGGGGGGTAACGGGTTTAAACTGAAAGAGGGAAGATTTAGATGAAATATTAAGAAGAAGTTCTTTACTGTGAGGATGGTGAGACACCAGGTATGTCCCTGTCGCTCTGCCAGTGGAGGGAAGCGAGGGACACCATCTCAGTCAGAAGCACCTTCTGTAAGGTCAGGCTGTTTGCAGCTGGACTGTTCAGGATGCCTGTTGGTGGAAGGGGCTTTGAGCTTCATCCAGAATAAAACCAGTCGATGCACCTTGGCAGCTTGTGTTCATGGGGAGCCACCAGCCATGATCTCCTCCTCCCATCTCAAATGCCTTTGGAGCTTGTGCTAAGCCAGTTCACACCGAGAACCCGAGAGTGTGTGTCGATGATGTGCAGTCTGAGCTTCAGGGCAGAGCTGTACCTAAACTGGAGAGAGCATAGACCCACGGAGGGGATGAGGAACCTGTAACGGGTACAGTAGCCTCCCGCTGTGCCCTGCACTACTGTGCAGTAGTGACAACAAGGGCACGTGAGCACAAAAAGGGGCTGAGAAGTGCACACAGCATCAGGTTACTTTACCGTGATATTTTTGTTCATTAACTCTCTGATCTTTCCACATGCTGCCATCTGTAGAAAGCACACACTGTACATATGGGATTTTTATTCATGCTGTCGGGGGAGCTGGATTATTTCCAGTTATATCAACTCATTCCTTTCAATATTCAGGGGAAAAAAATGGCTTTCTGGAGTACACTCTTGCTGGAGTTTCAAAATAATGTTCCTTTCTGTTGTTTTTCTGCATTTCTCTTCCATAAACATTGTTTTTTCTTCACCCTTATGTTCTCTGCTGCTTCTACCCTAATTCATACCATTTACGCTCTTGCTGGAACCAGTGTTGTAAATAGAGCTGGTTAAATGAAGATAAAACCAACTGGGGAGTGGACTCTGCTGGTGTAACTGGTTAAAGAAAGATAAAACCAATTGAGGAGTGGACTCTGCTGGTGTAAATCAGAGCCGAGCCAGGCTGTGGGTGTCTGTCGGCAGCTCTGTTAGGCTTCCATTACCTGCTACTCTGAGAAGTTCAGGAGACCCAAAAGACTCTGTTCAGGTGCCCAATGGAATGTCCATGTGTTTCAGAAGGAACCGTTACTCATCCAGGAATGTGTGGATGGGGAAGTTTGTGGTTCAGTGGTGACTGAACCACTCATGTCACCATGAGTATGAGCTTCCACCACTGCCTGCTGACCAACCCTTTGAGGCATTTGGAACAGGAGCTGTGGAAACACCAAGCAAACCAAAGGTGGTAGCCCCTTTGAGTAGCCTACCAGGACTTCCCCATCTTGGAAACTGGACCAATAGTGGGAACAGGTTCTTCAGGGCACCTTTGAGAGAAGGCAAACAGCAAGACTCTGGAAGCTGTTGTCTGCTTGGGTTTCAGCCTCTCCCCATCAGTATGCGGTTGCTCTCCTGGAGACCAGACCGCATTTCCCACCTACCGTTGACACAGAGGAGCAGTAATCTTGACAAAATCTAAATAGAGGTATTTCTAGTAAACTGGAGGAGAAAACAATGACCAAGACAGGTTTTGCGGAGTTCATAAATCTGTGTGCTGATGAATTACTCAGAGAGTGCATTGCACAGACACAGAATCCTAATTCACACGAGGGAGCTGATGATAATGACTTCACAGGTTGTTGCTACCGGGGCATAGCCAGTCTATTTTTCTCTTTTATGGCTCTCCGTCCTCAGGAATGCATCCATCAGGAAAAAAATCCCTTCTAACTGTTGAATTTATTCGATGGCCGGCCAAGTGCAGTGCCACATTGCCTGAAGCATGTGGCTCAGTAGCTAATATATCGATTAGCAAAAGCTTCTCGTTCTGTTTCTTCCTCTGTGCTGGAGACAACTGGTTGAGCTCTGGAGAGCCTGCCGTTCGTTCATAACCTGCTGCTTGGCTCACATGCTGATAAATTCCTCTTTGCTCTCTTCCATCCTATCTTGTCCAAGAAATAGTAGAGAAATGTTCTGATGTTTGATTGTGGTCCTCTCTGAGACAATTTTAGGTGAATAAACGGTAGATGAGCAGTTGCTTCTGGTTATTCAGACCTTCTGCCACTGCTCTGGACACTGTTCTTCAAACCATATCCTTGGGGATTAGGAAGAATGTTGGCATCGCTGTTGCATTCACTGCTGGTTTTGCTGAATTTATAATTCTAGTTTGGGGCTGGTCTACACAAAAAAGCCCTCCAACATGAGCAAAATGATGTTTGAAACTCAAGATAGTTTGCTCGTCAGCTGGGTATAATCATAGAATCCCATGGTTTGGACTGGAAGGGACCTTAAAGACCATCCAGTTCCAACCCCCCTGCCCTGGGCAGGGACACCTCCCACCACACCAGGTTGCTCCAAGCCCCATCCAGCCTGGCCTTGAACCCCTCCAGGGATGGGGCAGCCACAGCTTCTCTGGGCAACCTGGGCCAGGGACTCACCACCCTCACACCAAAGAAGTTCTTCCACAGATCTCATCTCCATCTCCCCTCTTTCAACGTCAAACCCTTCCTCCTCATCCTATGGCTTCCCTCCCTGATCAAGAGTCCCTCCCCAGTTTTCCTGGAGCCACTTTAGGGACTTGGAAGGGGCTAGAAGGGCTCACTTCTCCAGGCTGTACCCCCCTGACACTCAGCCTGTCCTCCCAGCAGAGGGGCTCCAGCCCTAAAAAACATCCCTCAGGCCACTCTGCAGATGCTGGTATTTTGATTATGTTCAGCCCCCCCGACAGCAGGTACCAGAGGGTGACCCAACTCTGCAGCAGCGTGACAGAACTACCTCCAGCCCAGTGCTGCAGCAGCCTCCCCACCCTTAACTGCGAGATGTATTAAGCTGGATGAGCAGCTCTATCAGCTGAATTAATCCAAAATTCATGACTCCAAAATCCTAAAATTGACTTTAACAAATCATGAGTTTAATTTTTCTTTTATTTGATTTTTCATTTGTAGTTTGACATTTGTCTTCTTCACCTTGTCCTTCTAATGTCTGGTCACCCGTGTCTTTTTTTTTTTCACTGATCTAGTGGAGCAGGCTGAGAAACTTCTCTTTTATAAAGGAAATCTGAGACTTCCACATACAGAGAGAAATGAGGAACTGGGGAATGATGAGATGTATCATTATCAGGAGACTTGTAAGAAGATAATGGGAGCTGACAGTGGTAGATTCAAGCAGATGTTTACAAGATAAATAACAACAACAACTTTATTAGATCCACTGACTTAGAAATACAAACAGATATATTTTCCCACCCAGGAGATGACACGCTTTATGTCAGCTTCCAGTTTGATGTAGGTGTGGCTTCTTGGATTTGTGGCTTCTCCCTCTGCCTTCAGCCTCTGAGGGCTGGGTTGCTCTGCTCCAGGCAACTGCAAGCCAGGAGAACCATCGGCATTGGTGTCCTCATCCATCTGATGCTGATTCTTAGGGTGGTGAGGTAGGGAGAGGTGAGGAATGCAGCCAAGAGCATTGAGCCACAATCCCAGTTCCTCCTGTTAACTGGTGACTCGCCCAGAACAGCCCAGTAAAGGCGGAGAAGGGACTGCTCGCTCCGCTGTCCTCCTCAGCAGGTTGTGCTTACAACACCACCTCTAATAGGTCATGTAAGTCCTAGGTCTGCAAAGCCAGTGTTTTATTCAAGCATGGTTGTAAGACAAAATGAAATTTCAGCTCTGCACGAGCCAGAACTGAATTCCCCGTTTCAGAAAGATCAGAACCTCAGGCTGCTTTTTATCATCCTTGTTGTTGTTGCTGCTTCTTAAATCCCTGAAGCGAAAGTCAGTGACCCGTCGTCCTCCTCCTACGGATTCCTTTCCTTGCTGCTGTTCAGTGCTAACAGAGGATGGGTTTCTCAAGGCCTGAACATTTCTGAATCATCCTTATTTTGCCTGTAAACTCCTCTTGTCCTCCCCCAAAACTGTCACATAAATAAACTTCTCTCTACTGTGTGGATACTTGTAGAAGTTCCGTCTAAATATGAGGAGGAACTTCTTTCCCTTGAGGGTGGCAGAGCCCTGGCTGCCCAGAGAGGTGGGGGAGTCTCCATCTCTGGAGACATTCAAACCTCACCTGGACATGGTCCTGTGGGACCTTTGGGTAGACCTGCTCTGGCAGGGGGTTGGGCTGGATGATCTCCAGAAGTCCCTTCCAGACCCACAGCATCCTGTGATTCTGTGCCAGGCAAAGAAGCTAAAGATTGTTCAAGTCTTGTAGAAATTTCTAGTTTATTTATTGCTTCTGCATCTTGACAAAGTCAGGTCTGCACTTGCTGGAGAATAGATCTGTTTAAATATGTAGTTTGAGCACAGAACCAGCGTTACTTGTATGTCTTGTATCTACTTTACACGGCATTGTTTTGCTCCAGTCCCTCAACCCCTGGAGCCTGTCCAGGGGGATCATTCTCTTCCATCCCATTCTCTGCCTCAGCTCCTGGTCCGTAACTTGACCATTATGGATTAATAAACTTGGAAGATTTCAGGATAGCACTTTCAGCCTCACAGGCTTGGCCTCAGCAAGAAACAGTTCTCAGAAAGAGCAGAACCTCAGGCTTTTTTTTTTTTTTTGCCTTTCTGTTTTTTTTAAAAAGGCTTGAAAGCCACGGAAAGCAGCCTGGCAGAGTCAGCGGGGCACACTGGCCTTGGGCTTCAAAGAGAATTTCTCTGCATGGTCCTTCGGAGGGTGCAGAGAGGGGTCTAGCAGGCATCTCCAGTTTGTGATGGTTTTTTCCCCACTCCTTGTAGGCCTGCCCGAAAAAAAAAAACAAACACAAAAAACCACAAACGTGTGGAAGGAATCAAAAGTATAACCATCATAAATAATTTCTGGCAACTTCTTTCAGGTTCATGGGATGTCCTCAGAATTCTCCGGTTTCTTTAGATTTGCCTCGTGTGTTGAGCTTTGTCTTACATTACTCTAAGACCAACGTCTGGAGTTGGAGAGTAAAGAGAATAAAGAAAAATGCAAGTTGATTTGTGCCCAGGCGGCCGGAATATCCGAACCTATTCTGCCTTTGGGCACGGTACAAATACTGATTAATCTCCACTTCTTCACTGGCACATAAAATAATACCCGTGGCATTGCTCAGGGAGGAAAATAGCGGCAAGAAAGTTTGAATTCATATGGAACCGCCTAGCTTGACGTACTCCAAGGATTTCCAGCTGGCACTGGAGCTGACAGACCGCTGTCATCTCTGGCAGGACTCACTCTGCTGGTGACCAAGGAGAGAGGGGGAGCTTGAACAGCCTGAGCAGGGGAAGGGCTATCCCCCTCCACAAACTTTCACTGGGAGAGGAGAGAGATGATGGGAAAGGGAAAGCAAAGGAAATTGCAGAGTTTCAGAAACTGAAACACTCGCTCCCTAGAGGAATCCCAGGCAACTTCATTAAATGTTTAGAGACAGTCTTTCAGAGCAAAGATGTTGGAGTCTGTATATTGATACTGTGTATTGATATCTAATAATACTGATAATTATTGTATATTGATGCTGTGTGTGTGTATATATACATATGATGTATACTGAGGACAGGCTGAGAGAGTTGGGGCTGTTCAGCCTGGAGAAGGCTCCGAGGAGACCTTGGAGCAGCCTTCCAGGATCTGAAGGGAGCTCCAGGAGAGCTGGAGAGGGACTCTTGGTCAGGGAGGGGAGGGACAGGACAAGGGGGAAGGGTTTTAGAAGAGGGGAGATTTAGGTTAGATCCTAGGATGAATTTCTTTATTGTGAGGGTGGTGAGAGCCTGGCCCAGGTTGCCCCGAGAAGCTGTGGCTGCCCCATCCCTGGAGGGGTTCAAGGCCAGGCTGGATGGGGCTTGGAGCAACCTGGTGTGGTGGGAGGTGTCCCTGCCCAGGGCAGGGGGTGGCAGTGGATGGTCCTTAAGGTCCCTTCCAACCCAAACCATTGTATGATTCTGTGATTCTTTATTTACCTTGTGAAATCACTTTCTTGCTAATACCCTGTAGGGGACAGAGGCTCCGTAGCTCACAGCCATCGCTGCTTAAGAGCCTGCTGAACATCATTCAGAAATATTTAAGCAGGGAAAAGGGAGAAAGGAAGCCAAGACATTTCAAGAAAACTGGAGCAGCGTTGCCTGGCAGACTCCGGCCCCAGTGCCATTCATCTACCTGATTTTATGGCCTTGCTTAATGACGAGCTGTGATGTTTGATGAAGCCGTGAATCGATGGGAGATGACAGACTGATAGGGATGGATCAGGCAGAAGATAAATCTCCCTGACTGGCAGGCCTCCGAGCGGAAGGAGCTCTTCCTTTTCTCCACACTCTGTGCCCTTGCCCGCTGCAGTCTGGGCTTTGATCTTTTGGAGGTAAAAGTGGAGCAACCTGATAAATATCTGAAGGGGAGGCATTTTAACAGTCTCTGGGCTGGGGGGGATGTGGCAGGGCTGGCTTGGCGAGTGGGTGTCCTGTGCATCAGCACGTGTCCTGCTGAGGGCTTGGCATTGAGTGATAGGGAAGTGATGTATCATAGGCGTTGGAGGAACACACAACAATTTATTGTCATTTAGGCAATTATTCTGTCATCTGATGAGCCCTCCCCAACAGGAAGGGGAACCAGAAAGAACAAGGAAACACAAAGGTTAAGATCTAAACATTGTGTAGAACAAGACTAGATAATTAATTAACATTAATAAAACTAAAGAACCCATATTGATCCTGATACCAGTAGAAAATTGACAAAGACCATCCCATCCCATCCCATCCCATCCCAGGAAGCTGTGTAGTCCCTTCAGGGACAGCCCCTGTGGGACACTGCGAGTGCTGTGACTTCGGGAGGAAGGGAAGGACTCAGGGCTCTGGCATCACGACAAGGAGTTTTCAGGATCAAGAGAGACAGAGAACTCCTCAGCAAACTTTCTAATTTCTATTGAATGTGACATTCATGGTATGAAATAACCCTGTTAGCAGCTTAGGTCAAGTGCCCGGGTCTCATTCCTCCTCATCTGGTACCTGGTGAGCTCAAAAACACTGAGACCTTGAAACCTGCACCTCAGAGCTGGCTATAATGGAAACATTTTCATGAATCCAGACACTAGAGTCTTCTAAAAGTGTAGTTTTCTCAAGCAGTAGAACTTAGTCCTGTGTTGCTGATAGGAGGACATCAGGCCTATGGAAGTTTTGGATGAAGCATCATCAAAGCAGTTTGTTCCAGTAAGATCCTTCATTTTAATAAAATAATATTGCCATGAGAGCATATAAGAATTCAGTGCAATCAAACATTTCCCAGTCTTATCTCCGACAGTGTTTGCTGTCAGAGACTTAATCACGTTGTGTTTTATTATGTTGTGTTAGCGTGGCTCTTCCAAGTAGGATGTGCTGCCTCTAAAGCTCAGGATATGAGAACGAGATACGGAATTTCTCAATGCCATTCTTATGAGGAAAGATGGTGTAAAAGGCAAAGGCAATTCAGCGGGTTCCATTTAGAAGAGAGAACGGCACCAGCAAATGGAGCTGCCGGTTATAAATGGGTTAAAAAATTGGAAGTTACAGCTTTCTTTTTTAGCTGTGAGGGTTGGAGCATCTCACTTGTATGTGAATTATTGGGCTCGTTGGAGAACACGCTTGTGAGAATCTCTCGATGGCATCAAGCAGGACTTGAACAAAATGTCTGTAACAGCCTCCCTTTTTCTGTAAAATGTCTAAAGTAGAACACGGCCAACAAACTCCGAGGCGGCTCAATAAAAACCAGGATGAGATTATTGTCGAAGCAAGAACCCGGGGAATGAGCTGAGGGGGAAAATATCTCCTGAGAGTGCGTTACACAGCCAGCCTGGCCTGAGCCAGAGCAGAACAGCAGCATTAGTCTGCAGTAAAAATAAATGACTATTTCCTACATGGCTCCAGACCGTGGTGAGCCGAGCCCCAGCCACCCCTGAGGCTCTGCCGGCCGGGCACCCCGCAATGACCCCGCTCTGAAAAGCCCTTTTACTCCACCATGGTCTCAGCCAAACACTTCCACCAGTTCAGGGCCCTTTTACGGTTTCACATTTAACCGCTGGGCTGAAATATTTGTGTCTTGCAGCCGCTGTTGATGTATAGCTGATACTGCTGGGGCTGTTCAGCCTGGAAAAGAGAAGGCTCCAGGGAGACCTTGGAGCAGCCTTCCAGGATCTGAAGGGAGCTCCAGGAGAGCTGGAGAGGGACTCTTGGTCAGGAAGAGCAGTGATAGGACAAGGGGTAATGGTTTTAAACTGGAAGAGGGGAGATTTAGATTGGATATTAGGAAAAAATTCTTTCCTGTGAGGGTGGTGAGGCACTGGAACAGGCTGCCCAGGGAGGTTGTGGCTGCCCCATCCCTGGAAGTATTTAAGACCAGGCTTGATAGGGCTTTGAGCAACCTGGTGTAGTGGGAGGTGTCCCTGCCCATGGCAGGACAGTGTTACTGGGTGTTACTGGGAGACAGTCACACACCCATTGCAGTGATTGAGGAGAAACACAGTCCACCAAGAAGGGACTATTTATTGTCCTGCAGACAGGAATTTGTTCCTTGGAAGGAAGGAAGGAAACAAGGAAACAAGGAAGGAAGGAAGGGAGGGAAACTTGTGGAAGCAGGTTAATTTACAGTATGGATGAAATGGGGATAGTTGGTGGCAAAGGAGAAGGAAGCACCAAAATGGTGTCTTTCTCAATGCACCTTCCTACACCTGTATTTTGAAAGGTTTTCCTGCATATTCTTCCTTTAGTATTTTAATATTTAATTAAAAGCATTATCATAATAATAACAACCGCAAGATGGGGGTGTTTCCAGATGACTTGGGAATAAATCTATCCTCAGCTAATAAACTTCAGTGCTGAATATTCCAACACCGCCGTTTAGAATTTATTTTGTCTATGATATGGTTATTGCATCCCATAAACAAGAAGCATCCTCAAGTTACCATTATAATAAAACTGTTTCAATGCACTGCTTTTCATATAGGAATTACTGAATGTGCTTTTGCATGACTGAAAATTTATATATTTAGTTTATAGATTTATATGCAGGTGTTGTGTTGGCATTTTCAAGTGCAAAACTACCGTATTTCAGGCGTGTGAATGCGTGCCAGGCTGGTCCTGTGCTGGGCAGATAAATGATGTATGTGTGGTATCATTAGCCAGGTATTTGGGATCCTCGAGGGAGAAAACCTTGCTTTAGAGATAATGTAGCTTAAGACAAGAGGAAACAGCCTCAAGTTGCGCCAGGGGCAATTTAGGATGGATATTAGGAAAAAAATTTTACATTGAAAGGGTTATTGAAGCCTTGGAAGAGGCTGCCCAGGGCGGTGGTGGAGTCGCTATCCCTAGAGGTACTTAAAGGCTGGGCAGATGTGGTGCTGAGGGACATGGGTTAGTGGTGGGTTTGTCAGTGTCAGGTTGGAGGCTGGACTTTATGATCTGAAAGGTTCCTTCCAACCCAGACCATTCTGTGATCCTATGATTCTTATTTCCTGAATAAACAGCAGATTTCCTCCATCCAGACTCGCTTCCTTCCAGTAAGACTGGAGATACAGTAGAACGTGACACACTATTGATGGAGTTTAGGCATCTGGATGTGTTGTTTCTCCTACACTTTGCAGACTGGGTGCTAATACTGTAGAGGCAAAGAGCACAATGGCTTTATTGCCCTGTTTGGCTTTTATTTAAAGCAAATAGGAAAAGAAAGATGACAGAAGGGGAAAAATTACTCCAGCAAGGAGGGGACTGTGGAGGCCCTTGGCCAGCATTCCCATCCCAGCCTGCTGTGGGGAAAAGCCCTCATCACCCTTTGTCTCCCTCTTGGTATCGGTCTGCACAACCTCCGTGCTCGTACCAGTGTCTGGGGGCTGGTTCCTGCAACATCCCAGCCGTAGGATGAGCTCTGGGCACTGGGGATGAAACTTGTAAGGTTCAGGAAAGGAAAAGAACCGCCTCTTGCATTCACTCACACCCCTTGTGTACCCTTTGTGAGGATGAGCACCAAATTCAAAATATCAAAGTGAATTCGGGGGGATTCTCCGGTCTGGTAGGGTGTTCAATGCCAGGGCTGCATGTGGGTGGTGTCGCTGAAAGCTTCCCCAGGGGAGCAGAGTTGGGACAGCAGAGAAACCACCAGGAGCTTTGTGCTCCCGAGCTCTGGTCCTCAAGGCTCTGAGCTGCAGGGCTTTGGGGTCCTCCACCCCAGGTGCAAAATGGGGGCAGGAGAAATGAGAGACTCTTCCCACGTGCACCGATGTGAATGGAAACACACAAGGCTTAGGCTGAGGGAGCTGGGGTTGTTCAGCCTGTAGAAGAGGAGGCTCCGGGGAGACCTTGGAGCAGCCTTCCAGGATCTGAAGGGGGCTACAGGGAGGCTGGGGAGGGGCTGTTCACAAAGGCTGCTGCGATAGGACGAGGGGCAACGGATTTAAGAAGAAGAGTGGATTTAGGTGGGATATTAGGAAACATTTCTTTAAGGGTGGTGGAACACTGGAGCAAGTTGCCCAGGGAGGTGGTTGAGGCCCCTTCCCTGGAGATATTCCAGGTGAGGCTGGATGAGGCTCTGGGGAACCTGGTCTAGTTGGGGGTGTCCCTGCGACTGCGGGGAGGTGGGACTCGATGACCTTTGGAGGTCCCTTCTGGCCTGGAGGATTCTATGATTCTATGAAGGCTGTTGAGACCCGTGTCCTGGGAGTAGATCCCTCACACCATCAGCATATTTACAACCAGGAGACACAGAGTCATCTCCTGTCAAGTGAGGTCCTGGCAGGAGATACCAGAGCGTCAGTGATTCCTCGGCCGTCCATCGATGGAACCGAGGAATAACTTATTCTCAGCGTGTTTCATCTGCATGAGGTAATTCTTTTGGAGAGAAGTGCTCCAGAGGGAGAGGGAATCTCTGCTGGTGCAGGAGAGTGTGTAGGAAGAGCGAGAGCCTTATTTGCATTAACCTTTCCACCCAGGACCGCTTGAGTGACATTTTAGGAGTAACCACAACTGACTGCGAACTCGGGAGCGGTGGGAGAGGAGAATTGAACTGAGCAAACAGGAAATCAAAGAGGGTCAAAGAGAGCTGCAAATGGGAAAGCATTGTCTGGAAGGGCACCCCAGGGAAGTCATTAGAGCAAAAATTCTGGGTGGGATAGAGCTGATGGCATTATTTCCTTTTGTGAACAGCCTCAATTATTTGATCCCAGCCCTTGTGCTGCCAGAGCACATACAGGTACTTGAAGCCGAGTGAGCCCACTGGTATTCAAATCCTTTTCCAAAGTAACACAGTGCTGTAAATTTGCTTTGAAGTTTGATACAATGGGGTTTTTTACCTAACTTTTTCTTTTTTGGTATAAATTTACCTTTTTCATAAAAAATAAATAAATATATACATATATATAAAATCATGAAAACCAAATGCTAGGATGGAGGAGGGGAAAATTAAATGTTTTTTTTTCCTTTTCCATTTTCACTCCTCTGCAGCCTCGCTCTGTCCCTTTCCATCCATTTTGAATGGGGAAAAGGTGAAAAGGAAAACAGTTAGTAATTAAAAATGAGAGACATCAAATGGAAAATATTTGTGAAATTGTCCAAATGTTGGAAATTATTCTTTTTCATGAAAGTTTATGGAATTTCACAATCTCCCCCCCCCCCATCCTCTTGTGTTTTCATTAACTCTGCACGTGCAAGATGCCCAGCCCCAAGGGTCAAACCGTTCATTTAGTGTCAGAGCAAAGAGCACAGTCAGCTTTTTTCTGGGTGCGAGGGGGGATCTGAAAGTGTCGTGGCCACAAGCAGAGCCCTCCGGCTGCTGAAACCACCAAGACTCTGACCAATGGCAAAACTCCCAGGAAAGCAAATTTATTTATTCTATTTGTTTGCTGTGTGAATTAATTGCCAATGGTTGGGCCACCTGGATGTCATCAGTGTGTCCAGATATCCCACTTTTTAAACTAGAGCTCCTGGAGTGTTCATCCTAAGACCCATTCCTAAGACCCACCCAACTGGCAACTGGATGTCTGAAGAGGATTCCTCACCTGAGGAGGAATAACCCCCTGCACCAGCACAGGCTGGGGCTGACCTGCTGGAGAGCAGCTCTGAGGAAAAAGCCCTGCGTGTCCTGGCGGTCACTAGGGTTTCCATGAGCCAGCAATGAGACCTTGTGACCAAGAAGGCCAATGGCATCCTGGGGGGCATCAGGAAGAGTCTGACCAGTAGGTCCAGGGAGGTCATCCTCCCCCTCTGCTCTGCTCTGGGGAGGCTCCATCTGGAGCACTGGGACCAGTTCTGGGCTCCCCAGTTCCAGAAGGACAGGGAACTGCTGGAGAGGGTACAGCAGAGGACCACAAAGATGATGAGGGGCCTGGAGCATCTCTCTTATGAGGAAAGGCTGAGGGACTTTTTAGTCTGGAGAAGAGAAGACTGAGGGGGGATCTGACCAAGACCTATATATACTCCAAGGGTGGGTGTCAGGAGGATGGTGCCAGTCTTTTTTCAGTGGTGCCCAGTGACAGGACAAGAGGTAATGGGCACAAAGTTG